>OX439036.1:62500-662500 GCA_949317995.1 Acholoe squamosa
ATCTTTTTTCTCCCTTATATGCCTACCAAATACAGTTATCACAATTTCTTTCCACCTGTTTCTTGTCAACAGATCTAAAAGATAAGACACTACACAGAATGCGAGCCATCCCCCGGAATCCGACTAAATACTTGAATAGATGAAAGGAGACTTTCAACATCTTTTTCAATAGAGGATTGACTTTTTTTCCCTTTAAAATACAACTGTCACATCATCTTTCCTTCATGTTTTACTTTGATTCTCATAATCCTAATTAGTTACATTGTTTTACACCTGTAAGTCGCATTAAGATATTTATCACAGTTTCTAACAGCTTTAATTCCACCAAGATTCCTTTTTTTCAGCTGGATACCTCCATAGAACCCTCAGATCATTAAGTGTGGTTGGTCCCAGAGGAAAAAGATGAAAGACTTAAATGTTGCAGATGGTAGGGAGTTTGTCCTTTATTCTTATCCAAAGCGAGTAATCCGATCAAAACACTTTGATTTTCTCTCTTACAAGATTATATTTCTCTTTGTCGTTAACCACAACTGTAGTTTTTGTATATAGACAAGACTTTGAACACTTTAATCTTTTAACGTTCCATAATCCTCTTATAAATGTAAGACACATTAAGGTAATTATCACAGTAGTTACCTCTGTTATCCCACCTGATACCTCTATCCCAAAAAGCATTTTTTCTTTTTCATGTTGATTGATCCCGGGGCAGAATGATCCAGGTGAAAACACAATTAATTTATTCTCTCGACTATATAAAGAACCCTGATTTTTTTTGGAAGGGCAAATCACGTCTGCTGTCTCCTTTGACAGCACCAGTGGTAAAAGGGGCAGCAAAAGAAGGAACATGAGCAGCAGTAGGAGCATGTACAGTGACCGGAGTGAGTGGAGCGACAGCACCAGTAGGACCAGTACAACAGTAGCAGCAGTAGCAGCAGCAGCAGCAGCAACAGCAGCAGCAGTAGTAAGTACAACAGTAGTGACAGTAGTAACTAGAAGTAAGGCGAGCAGATCTAGCGTAAAAGGACCGGTAGTAGCATCAGTAGCAGCAGTAGCAGTAGAATCATAAGCAGTAGATGATCGTAGTAGAAGTAGTACTAATAGGGGTACAAGAAAAAAAATACCAGTGTAACCCCCACTAAGGTACTTGGAGAACTACTACCACCCTTAAACTATAGATTTTCAACGACCGCCCAGACAACCAATACATGACTGTGGTATGGATATAATAAACAGAAATTTGTCACAAGAAATATGGAAAAAAAGAATAGTTGGTAGATTTGTGAGGTTTAAAGTTTGCCACCAGGTGTTTCTGTGTAAGTGGGAGCATTTTGTTTAGTACTTGATCAAAGTAT
This sequence comes from Acholoe squamosa, assembly GCA_949317995.1. NCBI lineage: Eukaryota > Metazoa > Annelida > Polychaeta > Phyllodocida > Polynoidae > Acholoe > Acholoe squamosa. Next base: position 63,853 of record OX439036.1, read on the forward strand.
TTCAATTGAATAACCCATTCTATTCACCTTCAAACAGTTGTTGTTTCATTCCATATCGCAGATTTGAATTTCATTGAGACAACAGACTATTGAAAGGTACCCCTACCCCACTAGAATGTGAATACACCAACCCCTCTTTACCACAATTTACTTTTGATTTTACCAAATGAGGATCCTTTATATAATCCATGAAGGGTGTCTCTTCGCAAGAGACAGCGTAGACCTCCCCAATATATACACTATATTTATTTTCCTAACCGGTACTTGTAAAACCATCACCTTCTCAAAAAAGGTGTAATCAAATATAATCTCATTGATGACTGTATCTTAATCATTTCAAATGTGTAAAAACATATAAAAGTAAAGTTAAAACATTTTGTTTGGAACAAAAATAACATCGTATATATGTAAAGTTCAATCTGATTTAGACCCAAAAATGATCAAAAGTTCTTTAATACACCAATAGCATCTCCATCTGGAGGCAAACAGCGGTACTACTACTCATAATACCGTATGTACGACATGGGTGGTTCTGTAGAGAAGCTATATGATCCTTGGTACATAATTGTCCAACCCAAAAGGAACAGGTCACTACTACTGTGAATATAGTGTGTGTGTATAAGTTCCTTTGTACAGATTGAATTCAATCCACTATACCCGACACTTAAACATACTGTTACGGTATGATATAAATGCAACACAAACAGCATGATGCGCTAAATGATACATCAGACACACCCTGATGGAAGAATAGGTAATTAACTTTGGTTAAAAGGGGGGTTCTCTAAAGAACCTTTTTCCCAGTGACAGCATTTCCCTCAGTTTCAAAACTACTGAGACAGTTGGACCAGTGTGCCACAATAGCCTAACCTGTAAAAAACAGGTTGCTATAGCAGCAGCAACTGGTGTCACTGTAGAAAAACAATGTCTGGCTTATGGTAGCCTCATCGCTATGGATGGTGCACCAGCCGCCTAAGCAGCGCCCACGCTTACATCATCCTCACTCAATAATACTTGTAAAACTTTTGACATTTACCAAAAAGGTGTCAAACAATGTCGACCTTGTTTATAGTCTACCTGAAGTTTTTCCGGCCAGAGAAACCGCTTCAATACCTAAACGAAATTGATATAGTACACCATCAATATCAATCTAATTTACATCAATGGAGGCGTGTATGGTAAGCGAACAGTCCAACCAAGCTCCTAGTGACATCACCTAGTGAGAAGTCAAGGAACTAATTATTGCCTTTGGTTCAATAGGGGCGTTTATATGAAGGGGGTCACTACAAAGTACCCCCTTTATGAAGGGGAGTCTCAACCATGAATCGGTCAAGGCTGCACGTTCCCACCAAACAGGTAACCCCACCACCTCTCTCGGTACAATGAGAGGGTGGGGTGTGTATTTGGTCATACGGTCCCAGTCTGGCTGCATGGTACTTGTAACAAATATAAAGTCATTGAAACGGTAGTGTAAACAATTCCACACTATTAATGACAAACACACAATTATTTTGGACATTAACACATGTCTCACAACATACTTCTTTATTAAAACAAGAATCAAACGTCTACACACAACGTTGAATTTATTGCAATGAAATACATGTTACATTGGTGAAGTGATTATCTCAAATAGAAACAGTGGCGCCATCTTAAGCTACTTAAGGACAACGGTTTAATTAAAACATTCTTCACCAGGTGCCGGTAGCATAAACCTTCCATACCGTGCTATGTAGTATACACACAACCAAATGTATTATAGATGTATAGTTTATGAATTTATTTAACACAACACAGCTTAATACTACCAAGATTAGTTTTATATGATCTACAGTGATCTATAATTCACAATTATGCATAAATAATCTTCACATTAGTTGCGTTGTAAAACTACATTCTACTATATTCCTCCTCACCATGAATCTAAATACCAAGGATCAGTTCAGTCTGTACGTTCCAACCAAGTGGGACTTTACCCCTTAAAGGGACCATAGGTTCTCTTTAGAACCACTTTTAACAATAAAAAGAATTCATCTCCTTGTTTTTATTAGTATTGATAAAATACACTATTCCATTGAGAGCCCTATGACTATCTTATTTTGGGTGTAGCGCGGGCTAGGTAGCTAAGGATGCTTCGGTTAGTTCATCTACTCTGCACCAGGTGGCTGCACTGAGCTAACACTGTACCGTAATGGTGAGAATGATGAATTTAACTATGGGTTTTAATATAGCCGTGACCTGCTCGGGTCAACTTTTACCACTGGTCTACCAACCATGGAACTAATATTGTTGATGGTTGTAGTTGAGAACTCAATTGTGGTCAAAATTATGAAAATAAAGAATAATAAAAAAAAATCAACATTCTCAAGTCGGAATATTTTGATACCTGCCAGTTTTTTAAGATTAAAAAGCGTTACATAACTAGAGCTACAACGATGGAGATTTTTTTTTCCAAACGGAGCACATCTTCATATTAGAGTGAAGAGTTGTTGTTGTTGTGACGCTCACACCACATGCATGCATCACATGTCTGATGGTTGTCATGGTGACGGTTGTGACGGTCATTAATTACGGTCTTTTAATACAAATCCAAGATGGTGTCCGGCTGCCGCGTCAGACGACGCAGTCAGTGTTTGCGTTGATAAGAATCAGTGTAAACCTGTCTATTGTGTTAGTTTTGACTGTCTACTGGTGTAACATGATGTTAGTCTAATTGATCAAGTAGCTAATGTGATATTGATGTACTTTGGGGTGTGCTATCCACCACCACATCAAACATTGTGCATATGGATGGACATCTGTCATCCCTACATAAGTGAAATGGTATCTTCCAAATGGTACTGACATTTAAAAATAACCTTGGGACGATTGTATTTTGAATATAGATGGGATGGCTGCTAGTGCCTGAAGGTAAGGCAGTAGGGACCCTGGATAATTTACACAATAAATCAAAACCATCCATTTTGGATTTATAAGTGGAAATAGTTTTTCTAACTGTTGAAAAAGACAATGTGATAATGGGAAGTGGTCACACATTTCTAGCATAAACCATATATGTTAGTGTCCACCTAGTCTGTCAGTGTGGTGGACGATGTCCCCTCCTTGTTCCGTCCAAATTACAACGTCCGCCATGTTTGGGGTGCTATAAATACTGATGAGCTAAGACAGGTGTGTTACTTGCATATGTATACGGTACCTGAGACGTAGCAGACCAGAGCTATGATTTGTAACAACAGGTGTAACCATGGTGAACATCCAAGATTTGTTATTATGATTCCAGTCAATATTGAGGTTTTATCATGGATTGATTTTACAACCTCCTTTAAAAAACCTCAGTCTTTAAATAAGGTGATAATTTTCGGTTGTGAAGCATCTTAAGGTACTAAAAATTTTTTATTTAAAAAAATAAGATGTTTTTCCGCCACAGGGTGCTAGGTGGCATTGCAACAACAATGCACATTCAACGTACATGTATGATTTAAACACCTTTTTCTGTAAATTAGTGGATGAGGGTGAGTATATAAGCTCACGCCTGGAACTGTTATAAACTGAGGGAGGCCAGAGCATAATTCAGCAACACTCAGAACCACTCCAAAACAAAGTCAGCTGGCGACCGACTGTTACGGCAGCTGGTATGCTATGGGTAGTTGGCCCCAAGGTGACTTTACCCCTACATGTCCGTGAGCTGAGCTGCAAGCATGACACCTGCCTTGCCCTTTTCTCCCAAAACCAATATTATACCATCCCCATATCCTTCTATCTGGCATGTGTAGTGGTGGTACTGAGCAAATACTGAGAAAAAAAATCTACTTGATCTCAGTTGTAAGCATTGTAAGCTTGATGGTGATTTATGGTGATTTATTGGTATATATCAGATTTATAAAAATTTGGGCTAGGTAACGCCACCCACCCTTATGTTGCACTGTCGTTTTTACTTGCATCACTCTTACACACCTTTTATGTGTCTTCTCCCTCACACATCACTATCTAAAGAGACTACCGTCTAAGTCGTATGGCGCCACCCGCTCATTACGTTACTCCATTGTTTTACTAGCGTTGCTTCAGGCTTTTGTCTTACACACCTTTTATGTAGCTTATCCCTTGCATACCACTATATAAAGAGAATAGCCTAAAGCTAGTAGTGGGGTGTTCATGGTAGTGGTGCCTTCCTCCCTCTTCTTGTCACAGTCCTCAGAAAGTTAAACTGCTGACATCTTCTCCTCCTTCATCCTCTTTCATGCTGCATCTCCTCCATAATTATCCTTTTAAATATTTTTATTAAAGAATTTTATACTCAGTAAAACCCACCCCTGTCTCAAAAAAAAACAGGGTGGGTTCACTAATTAAAATAAACATTTTTCTAAAACTAAAGGTCGCAATTTTTTTTGGGCAAGCTAAAAGTTTGCCTTTAAACAAACTAAAATCCCACCATCTACGTCGAATTGCGCCACCTGCTCATTACGTTACTCCATCGTTTTACTCGCGTCTTTCCACGTTTTTGCCTTACACACCTTTTATGTAGCTTCTCCCTTGCATATCACTATATAAAGAGACTAGCATAAAGGTAGCAGTGTGGTGTTGATGGTAGTGGTGCCTTCCTCCTCTTCGAAAATGTTATGTCACAGTCTTCGGAAAGGAAAACTGCTGACTTCTTCTCCTCCTTCATCCTCTATCATACGGTATCATCTCCATAATCATCCTTTTAAACATTTTTTTATTAAAGAATTTTATACGGTAAAATCACAGATGTTAGAAAATATCTTCATGTAACTACATGCTGGTGGTAGTCAGGTTTCTAATTGAATAAACGGTTAATCCTCATTTGCATAACAGTGATGTGTTTTTATTCGCTATATAAAATTTGTATAAAATTCCCAAAAATTTAAGAAACCATGTGGTTAAATCATTTGGCTAGATCACGTGTTGTTTACAAACAAGGGAGGTCACATCATTGTTCAACCCCATTTACATAATCAGGTCACGTGACCTAGACCATTAGCCAATCAGAGACCCCCATTTGGAAATCACTCCACACGGGGCCTAAGTCATGTGGTCTATTATACAAATGAGGTCTCATTAGCATAAAGGGGCATGGCCTATTATGTAAATGAGGGGTCATGTGACCAAATTGAGGGCTCTGATTGGCTGCAAGCCTAGTGAGTAATATCCTTAGATTAGCTAAAATCCCATTCTGATACATATAAGCTGGACTGCTTAGAGCCTGGCTGGGAGCCAGGTCAGCTGACCAGTCCAGCCAATTACAGGCTGGAATTTTTGAGGCTATATGGTGGCAAAAGAACAGAAAACCCCAAAATAATAAAAAGGGCTTAATTTCACAATTTCTAAGTATCCGGAAAGGAATCTTAATTAATAAATTAGTGGGAGACAAGTGTCTGAAACTGTCCATTCAGAGCCCAAAACAGGGATTTGTCAGTGGGCCATGTGGGAGCCAAGCCAAAATGGCTCCCTCTACCCAAAATCTGGAGTAAGATCTAGCTCCTACTCTGGCTCAAAATACACAGGTTTATAATAAAGTATGAGTAACCAATTATGGATAGGGTAGAGGCACCCTGAGTCGGACAGACACCTAAAGTCGGACACCTTGAAGGTTAAATCAAGGATATTACAGTATAGGATAGTTCAGTCCATACAGTCCTATAGTGAAGGCCAACCCCCCTCTACCCCCCCATGAAACTAGGTGACATTGTGTGTTCAGCATTGGGCCCTATGTAGGATAAGGGGGGTTCTGGAGCTATCATGTATCTTCATGAAAGGGATACCAGATGAAATGAAGAGACCATCCAAGCTAAAAAATCCTGCTAAATCCAAGAATGATGGTCTTTATTCTCAGAATTTGACTGAAAGTACCCAAAAATGATGTTTGATGAGGGAAATATTTTGAAAATGTACAAAAATGATATTTAAAATGATTGGAAATCTATAAATATAGAACATGTAAATCAGAGTTAATACCTCACACACATACCCAAATGTCTGCCTATCTCTTAGTCAGGCAAATTCTGGGCCTGTGCATTGCTCTGCCTATCCCACATACAGCATATCAATTGTGTACCTATCACTCATCCTGCCTATCTCTTCAATCCAAAACATCTACTGTTAAATCTGGTTATCTCTTAAAAGGCTTAACTTATAATGCTTACCCCTCACCTTACTTTATCTTATTTGTTCCTTCTTTCCTTTAGTCTACCTATCCTCAATCTCCCTATCATTCATTTTACCGATCCCTCATGTGACTATCCCTCAGACCCTCATGTTAAATCTGCGCTGTTTCTCTGCTATATAAGCCTTTATTGGTTAACAGTACATTCCTTACCATGTCTACTACTTCAATTTCATCTATCCCTGATAATGCCTATAATGAAGCCTACCTATCCCTCATTGTGCCTATCCCCCAACTCTGCAAATCCCTCATATTTGACTTGCACATCTGACCCTAGGACTATGTTTTTTTTTTATGTTTGCTCATCTTCCAAGGTACTCTGTGCCTACTCCTCAAATTGCTAATTGCTCATACTACCTATCCCCCTTGCTACCCATCCTTACCTATCCCCCATGTGCTCTATATAGCTCTCTTACCCATCTCAACTCTTTTAACCTACCTGTCACAACCAACCTTCATTATGATGACCATTTCTTAGTCAACCCATCACCTGGTTACAGTCCACCATATTCATACATCTACCTATCATTCATGTTGCATATCTTTCAGTTTACCTATATAATGATATGAATGGAGGATAGGCATAATGGGGGATAGGTTTATTTGACAAGGCATAGACCTGGAGACAGGTAGAAGAAATTGCACACAAGCTGAGATATGTATAGAGAGATTGGGACAGACTGACTGAGCTGAAATGGTAAGAAAGCAATATGGAGAGCATGAGGGATAGGCATTCATAAGGATGGGTAGCAAGGGGGATAGGTAGCATGAGCAATATCCAGTTTGAGGGATAGGCACAGAGCGTACCTTGTAAGATCAGCAAATGTAAAACAAGAAGACATGGGTGCTAGCGACAGATGTGCAAGTCAAATATGAGGGATATGCAGAGTTGGGGGATAGGTTTAATGAAGGATAGGTAGGCTTTATGATAGGCATCGTTAAGGATAGGTAGGATCAAAACGGCAGACATGATAAGCAATGTACTGTTAACAATTAGGGCCTAAATAAACAGATGAACAATACAGTTTAAACATGGTGGTCTGAGGGATAGTCACCATGAGGGATAGGTAAAATGAATGATAGGCAGATTGCGGGTAGGTAAACTATGGGAAACTATAGGACCAGAGAAGATTAGCTAAAGTAAGGAGTAAGCTTTAGTATCTAGGCCTTTTGGGAGATAGCCTCACTTAACTCAAGATGCTTTGGATTCAAGAGATAGGCAGTATGAATGATAGGTAGATAAGGGATAGGCAGTATGTGAGATAGGCAGAGTAATGCACAGTTAGAATACTTGTCAGATTGGGAGATAGGCAGACATTTGGATATGTGCATTGAGGTACTAACTCTGGTTTAAATGTTGTGTCTATGAAGACTTCTCACCATTTTGAATATATCTTTTAAAATATTTTCTTCATCAAACCTCATTTTTGGGTAATTTAATCAATTTCTGAGTATCATGATCACAAGATTTGGATTCGGCAGGATTTTCTGGTCTTGGTGGTTCCTTCTTCTCCTTTAGTATCACCCTGATAAAGGAATACCACAGCTCCATAAACCACCTAATCCTCTAGAGAAATCAACAATGAAGACACAGGGGCACCTAGTTTGATGGGGGGGGGGTAGAGGGGGGGTGACCTGTCACACTCTACCCATAGACAATGCTCTCAGTGACCTCTCCTATAGTATCGAACCTTCTTGGTTAAATTACATGATAAATATGAATATCTAACTGTCATACTGACTAGACATGCTAATTAAGGTGTTATTCCTTCTCACAAATGGATAAATGCAAATGTAAGTCCAATCATGCATTCCTTTTCTACTGATCAAACAAGGGGTGTTTATGCTGTATTCTAGTGATGACACACCTCTAGTGAATGGTAAAATCATTTGATTATTTCAACTGGTGTGGCCTGACTAGCATAAGTACTTTATTTCTTTCATAGACATTGACAATATATGTGTTTTTCTAGATGCTGAACTCATTATATATGAGAAACTCTCCTAAGTCATTTTGTGGGAGGCATCTTCATAATAGTATGCAATTGCACCGAAAGTCAGACACAAACTATACCTATATTGGGACACTATATTGATAGCATCTCTTGGACTCATTACCTTTCACAATGGATGATTTTTACAAAAAACAAACACCCTTAATCAATAGAATACAGATATGAAGTAGCCTTTCACATCAAGCCTTCACAGCCATTCTTACTACAGCTAGTTATGAATAGCACGAACCCTTTCCAGCTTAATAAGATCCATGTAAGAAATATCATCAAGCAGATTCTTATTTACAACAGGAGTGCCATAGGCTGGTCTCTCAGATCCATCACCAGTGGCTGTTGGGAGGGCATTGGCTAGCTTTGCGCCAACATCAACAAAAAAGGTATATGGGTCAGGTCGCCAGAAAGCAGTAGATTTTGTGTTTTTGGGTCATTTTGGACTTTTATGGCTCTGTAGAAAGACATTGTGAACCAATATTGTCTTACATAGACTCATTTGATACAGAACACTTCGGGCTATCAGAAAAATGTAAATTTGTGGTCATCCATCAAAAACTTCAGGACTTATAGCCTGCGGAAGTGAAAAAACGGCCAAATTTGTTCTTTTTTATACTTTTTGATTTTTCACAAGTGTCCTGTATTGAATAAAGAACACTTTAGAGTATCCCAAAGTTATTTTTTGTATTGTATATGATCATAGGTATCATTTCCATGAGGTGTCTTTCAAAATGGAAATCTGTAATTTGTAACGTCCGGTACCTAAATCTAAATCGGCTATAAAACATGGAAAAAATGAAGCTTCAAAATCTTTGTTATTACCCATATGAAGGCCCCTATCATCCCCTACTTTGGTGAAGAAATTGTGTGTCTACCAGCATTTGTCTCCATATGAGAGCAGCTTATGTGAAATAATTCTGATAAAAGTACCGGACATTACGTAACGTCCGGTACTTTTATCATCATTTAGGAGGCAGTCTACTGTGCATGCATAACTCAAATTTGGTTTCATTCTGTAATTGAAGTCAATAATAGACATATTGGCCTTGTTATTTCATGTGTTTGTTATGCATAATGGGACATTCTTATATTACTGAGAGCAACTTCAATTACCTCCATATTTCATTATTTTGGTACCGGACGTTACATGACACAAAACAAGCAATAAAAATGGAACCGGATGGCCTAGATCGGTATTTTTTGGTCTTCTGAGCTGAGGAGATGTACCTTGACAATTCTGTTACGGTTATATAAAGTAATTAGAAAATTAGTTTTTCAGGGCCTTCAAGGGCAAAATCTTACTCTTCTGACGACCTGACCCATTTATGTAGTCAGCACATTGGTCTGGGGGGATGATAACATTTGTTGTATTATTTCTTAGTTTAATTAAAGAATTACTCGTTTTATGGGGTAATAACATCTGAATTGCTTGCCAGAACTTGGATGGGTCAGTTTTCCTAAACTCTAAAAGACCTTTGATTTCATTCTTTTGGCTAATAAATAATTCTCTTTTAACTATTTGCTTATACAGCATAGCAATATCCCAGTCATTTACATCATTTGTACGTCTTGCTTTTGAATATAGTCTATCTCTAATCCGCATTAATTCAGTGATAGGTTGTGATCCAGGGGGGAGTATATTCTGGTATAGTGATACGTTTTACAGGGCACATAGAGTCAAGCGTGGACAGAATTATAGTTATTACCTTTTCCCACATAACATTAGGATCGTGTAGCAATATTATATCTGCCCAATTTATACGAGTCAGCATATTTTTGAAATTCAGATAATCATAGCGTCTATATGACCTAGCCATCACAACTTTCTTTTTAATTTTGCCTTTATCACATCTTATAATCATGTGTATAGGAGTGTGATCAGAAATGTGTACATCAGTTAGGCCTGAACTTGCTACATTATGAACATTAGTATATATGTGATCCAATAATGTACCAGATCTGGGTCTTGTAACTTCATTGATAAGTTGAAATAATTTATTTCCAGTACAGAAATCATCTACACCTGAATCATCTACGTCTTTTTTACATAACACATTCACATTAAAATCACCCATTATAATGAGCTTCCTATTTTTAGTGACATTTTTTAGCAAAGAAGTAAGTTTGACAAAGATACTCGCTTTATCTAAACTATCTGGCGGACGATAGCATACAAAGATTTTATATTTTGTCACATTTACAGTAACATCTACTGCCCCATAGTGACCTCTCTAATGGCTGAGTGTGTATTACTGCCCCATAGTGACCACTCTAATGGCTGAGTGTGTATTACTGCCCCATTGTGAACCCTCTAATGGCTGAGTGTGTATTACCGCCCCATAGTGAACCCTCTAATGGCTGAGTGTGTATTACCGCCCCATAGTGAACCCTCTAATGGCTGACTGTGTATAACTGCCCCATAGTGAACCCTCTAATGGCTGAGTGTGTATTACTGCCCCATAGTGACCCCTCTAATGGCTGAGTGTGTATTACTGCCCCATAGTGAACCCTCTAATGGCTGAGTGTGTATAACTGCCCCATAGTGAACCCTCTAATGGCTGAGTGTGTATAACTGCCCCATAGTGAACCCTCTAATGGCTGAGTGTGTATTACTGCCCCATTATGAACCCTCTAATGGCTGAGTGTGTATTACTGCCCCATAGTGAACCCTCTAATGGCTGAGTGTGTATTACTGCCCCATAGTGAACCCTGTAATGGCTGAGTGTGTATTACTGCCCCATAGTGACCTCTCTAATGGCTGAGTGTGTATCACTGCCCCATTGTGAACCCTCTAATGACTGAGTGTGTATTACTGCCCCATAGTGAACCCTGTAATGGCTGAGTGTGTATTACTGCCCCATAGTGAACCCTGTAATGGCTGAGTATGTATTACTGCCCCATTATGAACCCTCTATTGACTGAGTGTGTATTACTGCCCCATAGTGAACCCTGAAATGGCTGAGTGTGTATTACTGCCCCATAGTGAACCCTCTAATGGCTGAGTGTGTATTACTGCCCCATAGTGAACCTTCTAATGGCTGAGTGTGTATTACTGCCCCATTATGAACCCTCTATTGACTGAGTGTGTATTACTGCCCCATAGTGAACCCTGTAATGGCTGAGTGTGTATTACTGCCCCATAGTGAACCCTGAAATGGCTGAGTGTGTATTACTGCCCCATTATGAACCCTCTATTGACTGAGTGTGTATTACTGCCCCATAGTGAACCCTGAAATGGCTGAGTGTGTATTACTGCATCATGCTCACTGGTCATTATGATGCATTATCGCAGCCCTGGTGAGTCTGTTCATCGCCAAGTCTGTATTCATGGAGTATCTATTTCAACCCTGTAGGTTCAGCATTCGTGCACCTCGCTGACCAACTTGGCTCATGCATGAATACTTTAGTGGCCCTTTAAGGTAAAATATACCTGCCTTGTACTGCCTAAGTAGTTGGGTGTATTGCTGTATGTAGGAGACACAGGGATATGTGACTGCTTAAAACAGACAGAATTTCTGATAAAGATAAAGCATTAGCCTGTAGCCAGGGTCAGCCTGCCATGGTGGATGTGCATAATGCATTTATAGCCTAGCGGATGATACACCAAATGGCTGTGGCTGTCAGTGAGCGAAACTAAACGTGACAGGTGAGAACGGTGTATGGGGAGTGAGGATGCACAAGAGAGAGAGAGAGAGAGAGAGAGAGAGAGAGAGAGAGAGAGAGAGAGAGAGACAGGGAGAGAGAGAGACCACGATGGTGTAGATAGCATTAGTTGTGCCGGCTGGGTTGACTAAGGTGAGGGCAGGGCAGCCTGAGAGGGAGGAGGTAACATTGGGTGTGCCTGAAGGGGGTGGGACAGGCAATCTGAATGTGGGTTTGTGCAGGAGGGAGAGGAGAGCAGCAGGAATTTCCCCAATGGGTTTGGGGCAAGTAATCTGAGAGAGAGTTCAGGAGAGGGGCGGTGAGTTGGCTTTTTGAGGATATAGTTTTTAAAATGCCCATATCCCTTAATTCTTGTTCACCACTGCTGATATTTAAATGTATGTGCAATATCTATTTGCCTCCTGCCTTCCTACTTTCTTTTCATTCATTCTTTTCTTTCTTTCATTCTGTCTTTCTTTTCTTTTTCCTTCTTAGATTTTCCATATCTGTCCATGTGTTTCTTTCTCTGTTTCCCTTTATAGATATCCTACTCTCCCTGTCGTCTCCACTCTACTCTCCACTGTACTTTTTCTACAGATGTCTTCATCATTTGCTGTTTTTTTTAAACCCCCTTCTCACCTCCCCATCTAACCACTGCTGGCTCTGTCTCACCAATGTGATGCAACTCCGTCGGGGAGGTTTCTGACCGAGGTTTCTGACCGGCAGTTACAGAGTTATTTAGCCTCCAGTTTGAAATTTGTCATAGAAAGGTACTGTTTTTTCACTTCCCCCATGTTCCTTATGGTTCAGGGCACCCTTCCCTGTGCTTTTTGTTCCTTTCAAGACTCAGGACAAAGCAAGAAGGAAGATTTTCTTGACTTCCTCCTCTGCCAAAGAGGTTTCTGACCGGGGAGGTTTCTGACTGGCAGTTATAAAACATCTATTGACCTGTAGTTTGAATTCCATCACAGAAAGGCTTAGTTGTTTCAGTCAATATAGGATTGATCCTATCCTGGCTCTATTTTAGACTGACAAATTTTTTGCCACCCCTTATATTTATTGCACAAGTGGCCATCTCTTCTCCGGTCAGAAAGCTTCACATAATGAAGGTTTCTGACCGGGGAGGTTTCTGTCCGGGGAGGTTTCTGACTGATTTCTTGATGAAGAATACAGTGCTAGTATGCAACTTATCTTGATCTTCAGCCTTCCCTTCCTTTTCCTTAGATGGACATCATTCTATCCCTACTGTTTTTCCTTACTTATTTGCCCTCTCTTCTTTGTTTTAAGGGGAAGCCACTTCTTCTCAACCTGATGGATGTTTCTGACCGGGGAGGTTTCTGACCGGCAGTTATAAAAACCTGAATTGACCTGTAGTTTGAATTCCAGCACAGAAAGGTATAATTTTTTCATCAATATAGGATTGATCCTATCCTGAGTTTATTTTAGATTGATAAATTTCTTGCCACCCCATATATTTGTGGCACAATTGGCCATATCTTTTTCCCGGTCAGAAACCTCGGTCAGAAACCTCAGTCAGAAACCTTGGTCAGAAACCTCCCCGGTCAGAAACCTCGGTCAGAAACCTCCCCGAACATAATTGCATCAAAAAGGTGAGACAGAGCCTGCTTCCTGTTTTGCTTTCCCCTTCTACTCCCACTGACATCTGTAGGTTATTACATGTATGATGACATGTCGGAAGATGAATCTGTTCCACGTCCTATTCTCTGATTCTGTCTTCATCATCTGTATAATGCATGTATAAGGTGCATCCTTCGTATAAGGTGCACCCTGTGTATTAGGTGCACCTTGTGTATAAGGTGCACCTTGTGTATAAGGTGCATCCCATATATATGGTGCACCCTGTATATAAGGTGCACCTTGTGTATAAGGTGCACCTTATACACAAGGTGCACCTTGTGTATGAGGTGCATCCCATATATTATATGGTGCACCCTGTATATAAGGTGCACCCTGTGTATAAGGTGCATCTTGTGTATGAGGTGCACCTTTTGTATGAGGTGCACCTTGTGTATAAGGTGCACCTTGTGTATAAGGTGCACCTTGTGTATAAGGTGCATTCCATATATATGGTGCATCCTGTATATAAGGTGCACCTTGTGTATAAGGTGCACCTTGTGTATGAGGTGCATCTTGTGTATGAGGTGCACCTTTTGTATGAGGTGCACCTTGTGTATAAGGTGCACCTTGTGTATAAGGTGCACCTTGTGTATAAGGTGCATTCCATATATATGGTGCACCCTGTATATAAGGTGCACCTTGTGTATAAGGTGCACCTTGTGTATGAGGTGCACCTTGTGTATGAGGTGCACCTTGTGTATAAGGTGCACCTTGTGTATGAGGTGCACCTTGTGTATATGGTGCACCTTGTGTATGAGGTGTACCTTGTATATAAGGTGCACTTTGTGAATAATGTGCACTTTGTGTATAAGGTGCACCCTGTGTTTAAGCTGCACCTTGTGTATAAGGAGCACCCTGTGAAGAAGGCGTACCTTGTGTTTGAGGTGAACCTTGTGTATGTGGTGCACCTTGTGCATTCTGACTCCTGCATATAGTGTGTATTTACAGTCACATGTTATTCTAAAATCATTTATTCTGTATCCTGCATATAGTTTGTATTTACAGTCACATGTTACTCTATTATTACTCATTCTGACCCCTGGATATAGTGTGTAGTTACAGTCACATGTTACTCTATTATCACTCATTCTGACTCCTGCAAAATGTGTAATTACAATCACATTTTACTATATTATCACTCATTCTGACCCCTGCATATAGTGTGTAGTTACAGACACATGTTACTCTATTATCACTCATTCTTACACCTGCATATAGTGTGTATTTACAGTCACATGTTACTCTATTATCACTCACTCTGACTCCTGCATAAAGTGTGTATTTACAGTCACATGTTACTCTAGTATCACTCATTCTGACTCCTGCATATAGTGTCTACGTACAGTCACATGTTACTCTGACTCTGACCCCTGCATATAGTGTGTATTTACAGTCACATGTTACTCTTTTATCACTGATTCTGACCCCTGCATATAGTGTGTAGTTACAGACACATGTTACTCTTTTATTACTGATTCTGACCCCTGCATATAGTGTGTATTTACAGTCACATGTTACTTTATTATCACTCATTCTAACTCCTGCATAGTGTGTATGTACAGCCACATGTCACTCTATTATCACTCATTCTGACTCCTGCACATAGTTTGCATTTACAGTCACATGTTACTCTATTATCACTCATTCTGACTCCTGCATGAAGTGTGTAGTTACAGTCACATGTTACTTTATTATCACTCATTCTGACCCCTGCACATAGTGTGAATGTACAGTCACATGTTACTCTATTATCATTCATTCTGCCTCCTGCATATGGTGTGTATTTACAGTCACATGTTACTCTATTATCACTCATTCTGACCCCTGGATATAGTGTGTATGTACAGTCACATGTTACTCTATTATCATTCATGTGACTCCTGTATATATTGTGTAGTTACAGTCACATGTTACTGTGATTCTGACCCCTGCATATAGTGTGTAGTTACAGTCACATGTTACCCTATTATCACTCATTCTGACCCCTGCATATAGTTTGTATTTATAGTCATATGTTACTCTATTATTACTCATTCTGAATCCTGCATATAGTTTCTAGTTACAGTTACATGTTACTCTATTATCACTCGTTCTGACCCCTGCATATAGTGTCTACTTACAGTCACATGTTACTGTGATTCTGACCCCTGCATATAGTGTTTACTTACAGTCACATGTTACTCTATTATCACTCATTCTGACTCCTGCATATAGTGTGTATTTACAGTCACATGTTACTCTTTTATCACTGATTCTGACCCCTGCATATAGTGTGTATTTATGGTCAGATGTTACTCTTTTATCACTGATTCTGGCCCCTGCATATAGTGTGTATTTATAGTCATATGTTACTCTGATTCTTCCCCCTGTATATAGTGTGTAGTTACAGTCACATGTTACTCTATTATAACTGATTCTGACCCCTGCATTTAGTGTCTACTTAAAGTCACATGTTACTCTATTATCACTGATTCTGACCCTTGAATATAGTGTGTATTTACAGTCATATGTTACTCTTTTATCACTGATTCTGACCCCTGCATATAGTGTGTATTTATGGTCAGATGTTACTCTTTTATCACTGATTCTGGCCCCTGCATATAGTGTGTATTTATAGTCACATGTTACTATCATTCTGACTACTGCATATAGTGTGTATTTAAGGTCACATGTTACTCTATTATCACTCATTCTGACACCTGCATATAGTGTTTAGTTACAGTCACATGTTACTCTATTATCACTCATTCTGACCCTTGCATATAGTGTGTAGTTACAGTCACATGTTACTCTCATTCTTAGACCTGCATATAGTTTGTATTTATAGTCACATGTTACTCTATTATTACTCATTCTGACTCCTGCATATAGTTTCTAGTTACACTTACATGTTACTCTATTAACACTTGTTCTGACACCTGCATATAGTGTGTATTTACAGTCACATGTTACTCTATTATCATTCATTCTGACTCCTTCATATAGTTTATATTTACAGTCACATGTTACTCTATTATCACGCATTCTTACTCCTGCATATAGTTTGTAGTTACAGTCACATGTTACTTTGATTCTGACCCCTGCATATAGTGTGTAGTTACAGTCACATGTTACTCTATTATCACTGATTCTGACCCCTGCATTTAGTGTCTACTTAAAGTCACATGTTACTCTATTATCACTGATTCTGACCCTTGCATATAGTGTGTATTTACAGTCATATGTTACTCTTTTATCAGTGATTCTGACTCCTGCATATAGTGTGTATGTACAGTCACATGTTACTCTATAATCATTCATTCTGTATCCTGCATATAGTGTGATGTTAAGGTCATATGTTACTCTATTATCATTCATTCTGCCTCCTGCATATAGTGTGTAGTTACAGTCACATGTTACTCTATTATCACTCATTCTGACCCCTGCATATGGTGTGTATGTACAGTCACATGTTACTCTATTATCACTCATTCTGACTCCTACATATAGTGTGTATTTACAGTCACATGTTACTCTATTATCACTCAATCTGACTCCTGCATATACTGTGTAGTTACAGTCACATGTTACTTTGATTCTGACCCCTGCATATAGTGTGTAGTTATAGTCACATGTTACTCTATTATCACTGATTCTGACCTCTGCATTTAGTGTCTACTTAAAGTCACATGTTACTCTATTATCACTGATTCTGACCCCTGCATTTAGTGTCTACTTAAAGTCACATGTTATTTATTATCACTGATTCTGACCCTTGCATATAGTGTGTATTTACAGTCATATGTTACTCTTTAATCAGTGATTCTGACTCCTGCATATAGTGTGTATGTACAGGCACATGTTACTCTATTATCACTGATTCTGACCCCTGCATTTAGTGTCTACTTAAAGTCACATGTTATCTATTATCACTGATTCTGACCCTTGCATATAGTGTGTATTTACAGTCATATGCTACTCTTTTATCAGTAATTCTGACTCCTGCATATAGTGTGTATGTACAGTCACATATTACTTTATTATCACTCATTCTGACCCCTGCATATAGTTTGTAGTTACAGTCACATGTTACTCTATTATCACTCATTCTGACCCCTGCATATAGTGTGTATGTACAGTCACATGTTACTCTATTATCACTCATTCTGACTCCTACATATAGTGTGTATTTACAGTCACATGTTACTCTATTATCACTCAATCTGACTCCTGCATATACTGTGTAGTTACAGTCACATGTTACCTTGATTCTGACCCCTGCATATAGTGTGTAGTTACAGTCACATGTTACTCTATTATCACTGATTCTGACCCCTGCATTTAGTGTCTACTTAAAGTCACATGTTACTCTATTATCACTGATTCTGACCCCTGCATTTAGTGTCTACTTAAAGTCACATGTTATCTATTATCACTGATTCTGACCCTTGCATATAGTGTGTATTTACAGTCATATGTTACTCTTTAATCAGTGATTCTGACTCCTGCATATAGTGTGTATGTACAGGCACATGTTACTCTATTATCACTGATTCTGACCACTGCATTTAGTGTCTACTTAAAGTCACATGTTATCTATTATCACTGATTCTGACCCTTGCATATAGTGTGTATTTACAGTCATATGGTACTCTTTTATCAGTAATTCTGACTCCTGCATATAGTGTGTATGTACAGTCACATGTTACTTTATTATCACTCATTCTGACCCCTGCATATAGTTTGTAGTTACAGTCACATGTTACTCTATTATCACTCATTCTGACCCCTGCATATAGTGTGTATGTACAGTCACATGTTACTCTATTATCACTCATTCTGACTCCTACATATAGTGTGTATTTACAGTCACATGTTACTCTATTATCACTCAATCTGACTCCTGCATATAGGGTGTAGTTACAGTCACATTTTACTCTATTATCACTCATTCTGACCCCTGCATGTAGTGTGTATGTACAGTCACATGTTACTCTATTATTACGCATTCTGACTCCTGCATATACTGGGTAGTTACAGTCACATGTTACTTTGATTCTGACCCCTGCATATAGTGTGTAGTTACAGTCACATGTTCCTCTATTATCACTGATTCTGACCCCTGCATTTAGTGTCTACTTAAAGTCACATGTTACTCTACTATCACTCATTCTGAGCCTTGCATATAGTGTGTAGTTACAGTCTATTATCACTCATTCTGACCCCTGCATATAGTGTGTATGTACAGTCACATGTTCCTCTATTATCACTCAATCTGACTCCTTCATATAGTGTGTAGTTAGAGTCACATTTTACTCTATTATCACTCATTCTGACCCCTGCATATAGTGTGTATGTACAGTCACATGCAACTCGATTATCACTCATTCTGACCCCTGCATATAGTGTGTATCTACAGTCACATGTTACTCTCTTATCACTCATGTGACTCCTGCATATAGTTTGTAGTTAGAGTCACATGTTACTCTGATTCTGACCCCTGCATATAGTGTGTAGTTACAGTCATATGTTACTCTATTATCACGCATTCTGACTCCTGCATATAGTTTCTAGTTACAGTCACATGTTACTCTATTATCACTCATTCTGACTCCTGCATATAGTTTCTAGTTACAGTTACATGTTACTCTATTAACACTCGTTCTGACCCCTGCATATAGTGTGTAGTTACAGTCACATGTTACTCTATTATCACTCATTCTGACTCCTGCATATAGTTTCTAGTTACAGTTACATGTTACTCTATTAACACTCATTGTTACCCCTGCATATAGTGTCTATTTACAGTCACATGTTACTGTGATTCTGAGCCCTGCATATAGTGTCTACTTACAGTCACATGTTACTCTATTATCACTCATTCTGCTTCCTGCATATAGTGTGTAGTTACAGTCACATGTTACTCTATTATCACTCATTCTGTATCCTGCATATAGTGTGTATTTACAGTCACATGTTACTCTTTTATCACTGATTCTGGCCCCTGCATATAGTGTGTATTTATAGTCACATGTTACTCTGATTCTGACCCCTGTATATAGTGTGTAGTTACAGTCACATGTTACTCTATTATCACTCATTCTGACCCCTGCATATAGTGTGTAGTTTCAGTCACATGTTACTCTATTATCACTCATTCTGACCCCTGCATATAGTGTTTACTTACAGTCACATGTTACTATCATTCTGACTACTGCATATAGTGTGTATTTAAAGTCACATGTTACTCTATTATCACTCATTCTGACACCTGCATATAGTGTTTAGTTACAGTCACATGTTACTCTATTATCACTCATTCTGACTCCTGCATATACTGGGTAGTTACAGTCACATGTTACTTTGATTCTGACCCCTGCATATAGTGTGTAGTTACAGTCACATGTTCCTCTATTATCACTGATTCTGACCCCTGCATTTAGTGTCTACTTAAAGTCACATGTTACTCTACTATCACTCATTCTGAGCCTTGCATATAGTGTGTAGTTACAGTCTATTATCACTCATTCTGACCCCTGCATATAGTGTGTATGTACAGTCACATTTTACTCTATTATCACTCATTCTGACCCCTGCATATAGTGTGTATGTACAGTCACATGCAACTCGATTATCACTCATTCTGACCCCTGCATATAGTGTGTATCTACAGTCACATGTTACTCTCTTATCACTCATGTGACTCCTGCATATAGTTTGTAGTTAGAGTCACATGTTACTCTGATTCTGACCCCTGCATATAGTGTATAGTTACAGTCATATGTTACTCTATTATTACGCATTCTGACTCCTGCATATAGTTTCTAGTTACAGTCACATGTTACTCTATTATCACTCATTCTGACTCCTGCATATAGTTTCTAGTTACAGTTACATGTTACTCTATTAACACTCGTTCTGACCCCTGCATATAGTGTGTAGTTACAGTCACATGTTACTCTATTATCACTCATTCTGACTCCTGCATATATTTTCTAGTTACAGTTACATGTTACTCTATTAACACTCATTGTTACCCCTGCATATAGTGTCTATTTACAGTCACATGTTACTGTGATTCTGAGCCCTGCATATAGTGTCTACTTACAGTCACATGTTACTCTATTATCACTCATTCTGTATCCTGCATATAGTGTGTATTTACAGTCACATGTTACTCTTTTATCACTGATTCTGGCCCCTGCATATAGTGTGTATTTATAGTCACATGTTACTCTGATTCTGACCCCTGTATATAGTGTGTAGTTACAGTCACATGTTACTCTATTATCACTCATTCTGACCCCTGCATATAGTGTGTAGTTTCAGTCACATGTTACTCTATTATCACTCATTCTGACCCCTGCATATAGTGTTTACTTACAGTCACATGTTACTATCATTCTGACTACTGCATATAGTGTGTATTTAAAGTCACATGTTACTCTATTATCACTCATTCTGACACCTGCATATAGTGTTTAGTTACAGTCACATGTTACTCTATTATCACTCATTCTGACCCCTGCATATAGTGTGTAGTTACAGTCACATGTTACTCTCATTCTTACACCTGCATATAGTTTGTATTTATAGTCACATGTTACTCTATTATTACTCATTCTGACTCCTGCATATAGTTTCTAGTTACACTTACATGTTACTCTATTATCACTCGTTCTGACACCTGCATATAGTGTTTACTTACAGTCACATGTTACTCTATTAGCACTCATTCTGACCCCTGCATATAGTGTGTATTTACAGTCACATGTTACTCTATTATCATTCATTCTGACTCCTGCATTTACTGTGTAGTTACAGTCACATGTTACTTTGATTCTGACCCCTGCATATAGTGTGTAGTTACAGTCACATGTTACTCTATTATCACTGATTCTGACCCCTGCATTTAGTGTCTACTTAAAGTCACATGTTACTCTATTATCACTGATTCTGACCCCTGCATTTAGTGTCTACTTAAAGTCACATGTTACTCTATTATCACTGATTCTGACCCCTGCATTTAGTGTCTACTTAAAGTCACATGTTACTCTATTATCACTCATTCTGACCCCTGCATATAGTGTGTATGTACAGTCACATGTTACTCTATTATCACTCATTCTGACTCCTACATATAGTGTGCATTTACAGTCACATGTTACTCTATTATCACTCATTCTGACCCCTGCATATAGTGTGTATGTACAGTCACATGCAACTCTATTATCATTCATTCTGCCTCCTGCATATAGTGTGTAGTTACAGTCACATGTTACTCGATTATCACTCATTCTGACCCCTGCATATAGTGTGTATCTACAGTCACATGTTACTCTCTTATCACTCATGTGACTCCTGCATATAGTTTGTAGTTAGAGTCACATGTTACTCTGATTCTGACCCCTGCATATAGTGTGTAGTTACAGTCACATGTTACTCTATTATCACTCATTCTGACTCCTGCATATAGTTTCTAGTTACAGTCACATGTTACTCTATTATCACTCATTCTGACTCCTGCATATAGTATGTACTTACAGTCACATGTTACTCTACAATCATTCATTCTGACTCCTGCATATAGTGTGATGCTAAGGTCACATGTTCCTCTTTCACTCAGCTTTATACATCTAAATATCAACATCTATCTTGTCTGAGGGCTCTCATATCAGAGCTGTTGGACTCAGAGCCCAAAACTCCAGACACCAGTCTTCATTACAAAAAAAAATCTCAAAAGGATCAGCGGCGGCTATTGGTGCATGTTGCACCTTGTTCTGCTTGTACTGGTAAGCGGTTCAGTGATTGGCTGAGTGAGTGGGTGAGTGACACAGAGGGCGGTAAGGTGGAGTTAAGTGAATGGAGCAGAGTGAGATGACTTACCAAGGACTTACTGAGGTCTTGCTGAGGTCTTACCGAGCTTCTACCAACTTCTTACTAAGGTCTTAGCAGGTCTCCACCTGGGACTTAGTCCTTTTAGTGAGGCACACAGGTCTGTTCTGAATACAGCCAACTAAAGCCCCTGTTTTAGAGAATTCCAATGTCCGTCCTAAAGCCCCTGTTTTAGGGAATTCCCATGTCAATCCTAAAGCCCCTGTTTTAGGGAATTCCCATGTCCGTCCTAAAGCCCCTGTTTTAGGGAATTCCCATGCCCGTCCTAAAGACCCGCCCCAAACCCTTCCATCTACCACTACTCACCCTCCCTATCTGTAATTCCCTTCTTTACGTAATTCTCACATCCTTCACAATCCAGGTTTCACATCTACTGCAGGAGCTCTGTCTAAAATGAAAAACTTAGCTTGGTAATTTTGTTACTTTTGGCTCAAATCATGTATTTAGTTTTGCCAAAATTACACCAGCTTACAACCATGGCTTTATCACTATTGATTATAAAAGAGGCACACCAAATAAGCAATCATAATCAGCTCACAGCATTTAAACATCTATATCATTCACTGAATCTATACTCAACCCTCCCCTGCATTACCTCCCAATTCCCATTCTAGGATCCTTTAACAGTTGGTTCAGAACCTTCTTTGGCCCGAAGGGAGTATTTTCATGCACAGTGGGTCCCTGGCTAACTGTTAACCAACTAGTCATCAGTGAAGTGGGTGTTACCCAGCTGTCCCAGTGCAAGTTAATTTGAGGCTCTCAATTCCACCTACAGACAAAAGGTGTAGCGGTCTTGGCGCCGGTGGTGGTGTTGGTGGTGGTGCTGCTGCTTTAGTGGTTCTCTTTTTTTTCCACTGGTTTAAAACTGGTGCCTGTCCCTTTCTTCTTTCTTGAGTTGGTTGAAAAAGGTTTTTCATCAGTCAATGGCGGGGTTAAAACACTAAAAGGGTGGTAAACACCTGCCACCACTGCAACAGCCTTTTTTCACCCTCCTCCTCCTCTTTGGCCAAGTCAATGACCTCAGATTGAGTGATGACAGGCTAAGTGTGCCAACGAAGTCTCAAGGTGATGGTGGTGGTGATGATGGTGGCCGCGGGGGCGCTGTTGACGTAACTTCAATTAGCTCAATGATGTTTGTGGGGGTTGAAAGGTCGTTGTAGTATTCTGTAGGTGTTACAGGATTAATAAATTCATGTATGTCAAAATTAGACTCGCAATTTTCCCCACTGCCCCATTCACTGTGCAAGTTGTGCATCAAGGTTTTAAACTCTGGAGTTTTATCCGGAGTCAGTGGTGAGTAAAATGATGGTGCTTCATCTGCGTGGCAATCGTCCACTACTACATTATAACAAGGTGTAGAGGGAGAGCCCTCTGTAGAAGAGCACTGCAGTTTAATGGGTCGTACCCTTTTAGCGCTCGTTTTCAGTTTGCTTGGCATGACTTACAAACCCTACTTTCCCCCTCCTTCCAGTAGCAGCCTAATGAGCCCATATATGCAACCCTGTTTTGTTTATGTTAGACTGCCCGTGAAGTTGCCACTATGTGTAGTGCGTTGAGCAGCTTTTTTCCTCCCACCCTCTTTTCCCCAGGATGTATTACCCCCACTTAAACTGACCAGTGAGTTGCCACTGTGAGCATTGATGGTGCATGGTTCACTAAATGCTCAGCTGATCATGACTCCAGCTTCACTACCTCTGAGGTTATCCACTTCTCACAAAAGAGAAATGGAGGTTTTTATTTCAGACATATGGGGTGGTGTAGAACAAGCTAAGTTGTTTCAACTGTGGCGGTATTGTCCTGAACATCATCCTTCAGACGCATTTATTCCTCCCAATTTAAATTTTAGAGAGTGTTTCCCTCAAAACAACACTGCACCTTTGATAAAGAATGGCTAACACTCCTTTTGTCCATCCATAAAAAAAATTGATCACAAAAAGTAAAAATTGGCAGGTAGCAGGGATTGAGCTTACACATAATGCTGTAATGCACATTATGAGACGTCCCGTCATACCCTGCGCGTCCTCAATCTCTTTCACATGCGAAAGGCAGAAAACTTTGTTTCTAAAAAAATATCCAAAGGGTTTTTAATTAATCCCACTTTGGTAGAAGCATTGATAAAACAACATTATTTCAGGCGAACAATTACATTTCCCCCCCTTGTCCCGAACTGAATCGTTTATGAAAGGGTGTTCAGAACTGAAATTGGCCACTCCTCACTAGGCTGTTGTCATATACAGGTTGGGGACGGGACTATCTTGCTGGGACACACCAGGATCATAGTACAACAGTCTGATTTAAATCTGTACTAGGATTCTGATACCATGCACAGTCTTAGGATGTACTAGCATCTTAGTATCCTTGTGTGTGCACTGGACCATGACACTCACCTCCACAGGCATATGGGCCAATCAGAGCCCTGGTCACTGGACCATGACACCTACCTGTGCATACATTATTGGGGTCAAAGGTGGGATGGTAAAACCACTCCATCATTTGAAACTTATATTTACATTAAATGATACATTCACTCCCTTATTAAACAGCACTTAGCTCAAATGAAAACGTCAATTTGTAGGCATTTGTCTATTCTTTAATCTTGTTGGTTCATATTTATCAGCCAATTAAACAAAAAATTAGCCAATCAATTTTAGTATAGCAAGACTGAGGGGAAGATTGTAAATACAGTCAGGTCTCGGTACTCCGTCAGGGGCCGTGACCAGCTGCAACTGGTCGGATCTCGAGATGACGGAGTAGCATGGCAGTGGGGTGGGGGGGGGGGTCAGGGGTGGGGGGGGGGTGAGGGTGAGTCAGACTACACATATCTTTGCACTACAAAAAGTGATTATTAAGCGGATAGGTTGTGACAAGATATGGAGTAACATTCATCTTTATTTCAATGACAAACCTGTTTGTGTAACAGATATATACTTTGTAGTTATATCATATCTATCATCTTTCCATTGATTATGGTCGATTCATACAGATCTATTATAGATAGCTCACACTCTTTAAAAGAACTTCACATAAAAAGTCCCGACATTCCTCCAATACTACACTGTATCATGTTCTTTACATGTACTCTAACATAAATGTTTAGTGTCAATAATTATTGTTTCACAGAGTGCACCAAGCATTATTACATAAGACATTAATTCAGATATTAAATACGGCAGTATCAGGCCTATTTGATATGTATAAGAAAGATCTCCCCGTGTTAAATTCACATTGTATAGATGTCAGTGAGTAGTGTTTGTGAACATGTTCAGACCTATCTACCTAACATTTCTTCTTAAAGAATGCAGAGATAGTCTGCTGTTTTACTTGTGCCTGTCTCTTAATGTTTACTTTAGCAAGGTATCTCTCAAGGTGACTGATTACATCAAGGGCCTCTGGTATCCCACTGGTCTCAAAGTAGGAGATGGTGTTCTGTAGGCCTATGGCAGCATCCCTGGGGGTGACAGGGGATAGGGTGCTGTCACTGCTAGGCCCATCCTCAGACACAGGAGGATCAGACTCAGGGGTAGACTCACACTCAGACATGACAATCTCAACGATCATAGCATCTGTCATCTCTCCTGTTGTAGGTTCTGTGTTGTCAACCTCCACGTAGCTCTCCAGGTCCTTGTCCTCTGGATCCTCCTCCTCCAGTGAGTTCCATAAGTCCCTGAGTGCAGACAGCAGTAGATCATCATCATCATCCCCATCATCCCACTCTCCCTCATCACTGGAGGTAGATGAGTGGGAGGCAGGTGTCTTGAGTATGGAAGTGTGATCCCAACAGTTAGAGATCGTGGTGATGCTCACCTGAGACCAGGCATACTTGATCATCCTCAGTGCCTTCCTCAGATCAACCTCTTGGGGCTTGTTGCCCTCAGCACAGATGATGTAGTGTTTCACAAGTTTCCTTCTGTAATGGCACTTGAAAGAGTTTATTATGCCTGCATCCATAGGCTGGATGTGGGCAGTGGTGTTAGGTGGGAGAAACTGCAGAGTGACATTAGTGCAATGAATCACACACTTATGACTTGAGGCATTATCCAGGAGGAGAATGATATGCCTCCCCTCCCTCCTCATCCTCTTGTCCAGAGCCACTAGCCACTCCTGGAAGAAAACAGATGTCATCCAGGCCTTCTTATTATAATGGTAGCTCACATACAGGTTGGGCTCAAACTTTTTTCCCAAAACACCTGGGACGTTTAGCATGGGCTATCACTAGGGGCTTGAGCTTATCAGTGCCTGTCGCATTACTGCAGAGTGCCACAGTCACTCTTACCTTGGACCTCTTGGTGCCCTCAGCTTTACTCCCCATTGAAAGTGTCCTAGAAGGCCCTAGTTTGTAGAACAAGGCTGTTTCATCTATATTATAGATGTCCTCCCTCCTGTATGAAGAAAGGACCTCCTGTAGCTGCTCACGACCCTCAGCCACCTTATCCATGTCAGCTGATGCACTCTCCCCATGGAGTTTATGACTGGAGATCCCTTTTCTCTCCTTGACCTTGGTGAGCCATCCCTTAGAGTAGTTGAAATTAGTGATGTTCATGGCCTCACCAAACTCCCTTGCCTTGACTAACATCATCTCATCATTAATGACAGCCTTCCTAGACCTCATTTCATTCACCCACATCAGGAGTGCTCTCTCTAGAGCAGGGTACTGTCCATCTTTAAGCTTAATGGTAGAGTCCTTTGTTGATGGCTTAGAGATCCACTTTTTAGACTCCCTCAGAATATCTCCTACAGTAGTCCTTCCTATGGTGAGATTCATCTCACTCTTCACCCAGCTTTGGATGGCAGCTTGTGAGGCTTTGGGATGTTGTTGTTTGTAAAGGCATATATCCTTTTTCTGTCCAATAGATACATCCTGTCTAGCACGTTTTGCAGGAGGTGGGTTAGACATCATGAATGCCCTCCCAGAGATGTGCTCTCATGGGTAACCAGATGCCAAGTGGTCATTTTCTATTGTCTCAGGCGTGTGCCTTACGTCAGGCATGAGGGCAGGAGTCAGGGGGTGGGGTAGACAAAGGGTTGGGGCGATGGAAGTAAGAATTGTCATCTAAAACTCACTCACTGGCACCATATCCCCTTGCGCAAAACATCACTTCATTTAAACAGATTACATTTTGTTTTCGTGAAGTAAGCCATAAATAAAAAGTAAGATTATTGGCACTGATTTATTTGTGCAGCCAGACTTAATTCCCATGATCTAGACTCTATTTCACGATTTTGTGGATAATTTCACTATTTACTCATGGGCCATGAAAGGTGGTGTAATGATGAGTCATATCTAATGGTTTATTATTTACATGTACTATTTTCGTGGGATCTAATAAATTATATGGCATGTCATCCTAATTAGAAGAGGAAGAGGTAATATCAGTGTACATTGGTATCCTTGTGATGTCTCATTTCCCAGACACGCAGAGACAGTAGCTGTGCATGTGTGAAAGAGAACAAAGAAAAAAATTATACCAAGACTAAACCTTATTCAGACATCAAATACCCAAAGGGTTCGGTTTGAAATAAATCCTCATGACAGCTATTATCCCCAACATGTTGTCTTTGAAGATAACTCTATGCCCTACACCCCTATGTGTGTTGAGTGATATGTGCTGTTGCATGTTGACACAGCCACTCCCGCGGGACTAATTCCCGGCCCTGATTGCTACCTGATCTCCAATTCCCAGGACCCCCACTGCCCCTCCCCACCCTTCCCCAGTCTGTGGTCGGAGTACTGTAACACTTTGCTGTAGTAAATATACACCCTGTTGCCTAGGATACCATGGCAGAGACGGAAATCGAGGGTGACGGATTATAATAGGTGATTAAAATGACATGCAGTCTGTCCCCTGAGATAACCTGACAGATAGTGTGGGTGACGGATTATGATGTGACGGAGTAAGGCGTCCTGACTGTATAGCCATTTCTTAGAAAATATTCCAACTTTAGTTCTGTAATAAGGTGTATATGTAAAATATAGACCTTTTCTACCCATGGTGACATCACAATTATGTACTTTATAAAAAAAAGTAAGAGAAATTTGAAGATAAACAAGGGTACTGAGTTCTTAGTACACACCATTATCCAGGGACTATCATTCAATCCTAGGGTATACTAAGAAACACGTTAGTCCTGAACCTAATATAGTGAGGGTGATAACCCAAATATCCACTGAGTTTGCAAAGTTGTCACAGCTTATCCTGTTAACCATTTTACTCTTTACTAAAGGAAAAAAAGACAAAAAACCTCTTGTTTTTTTTACCTGTTTGTAATAAGTAAAATACACCAATTTAACAAAGAATAAATTTTCTTTTTAAAAAAATCTCATGAGGTTCTAAAAGGTAAGATTCCACATGCTCCAGGTTTGTGTGTTTTTTAAAAAAGAAAAATGGCTATTTTCCATGTCTCTGTAAAGTACTTTTCCGCAGGTTAAATTTGCATTTTTTTTTCACTCACCATTTTTTGAAAAAAAATGGCACACAATTAAAAGGAAAAATGTTCCCATCAAAATGTAGTTTACATCCCACCCTGTTTGCATGCTGCACCACTGCCATTGCCATCTGTCCTCCAGGATCAAAATACAAGTGTAGATTTCATCCTTACCTCTAGTCCCACTAATCATAACATTCTCCCAACACAACCCCCCATAATAACAACAACCACCGGACATTGGTCCGTTGCTTTTATGTCTGAGCTAACATGAAGGGTGGTAAAATCAGGCATATGCCTGACCAGGCATGACACAGGATCAAAAGAAAAAAATGTGTTGGATTTCTCTCACTTATGATAACACATTTTTTTACCACACCTTTATAAAATAAATGCCGCATATCACCATGTACAATTTACACATTTAGCATTTACACGCTGTTTGCATGTCACACCCTTTTCACGACCATCTGCTCTACATGCTCCAAAAATTAAAAAAAAAGACAGCAGCACTCCCAGTGATACCTTTTGCCCCAATCATCATCATCATAAGTCATGAACACAAAAAAAATTCAGGAATGACCAGGCGTAAATATGTTGGATTTCACTTACTCATGATAACACTCTCTTTACCACACCGTCAAAAAGATAAAACCCTGCATTTTGCATATCACCACATACAAGTAAGCAGTTTACACGCTGTTTACATGTTACAAGCTGTTCACGACCATCTGTGCTACATGCTCCAAAAGATCAAAAGACAGCAGCACACCCAATGGTACCTGTGTTCCATGCGTACCATGGCAGGGTGCACCACCACCACCACCACCATGGAGCAGCAGCAGCACCACCACCACTGACACCACCACCGACACTATGGAGCAGCAGCAGCAGCACCACCACCACCATGGAGCAGCAGCAGCATTACCACCACCACCACCATGGAGCAGCAGCAGCAGCACCACCACCACCACCATGGAGCAGCAGCAGCATTACCACCACCACCACCATGGAGCAGCAGCAGCATTACCACCACCACCACCACCATGAAGCAGCAGCAGCACCACCACCACCACCACCATGGAGCAGCAGCAGCACCACCATCACCACCATGGAGCAGCAGCAGCAGCAGCACCACCACCACCACCATGGAGCAGCAGCAGCATTACCACAACCACCACCACCATGGAGCAGCAGCAGCACCACCACCACCACCATGGAGCAGCAGCAGCAGCAGCACCACCACCACCACCATGGAGCAGCAGCAGCAGCAGCAGCACCACCACCACCACCACCATGGAGCAGCAGCAGCACCACCACCACCACCACGGAGCAGCAGCAGCACCACCACCACCATGGAGCAGCAGCAGCACCACCACCACCACCACCATGGAGCAGCAGCAGCAGCACCACCACCACCACCACCATGGAGCAGCAGCAGCAGCACCACCACCACCATGGAGCAGCAGCAGCATTACCACCACCACCACCACCATGGAGCAGCAGCAGCACCACCACCACCATGGAGCAGCAGCAGCAGCAGCACCACCACCACCACCACCACCATGGAGCAGCAGCAGCATTACCACCACCACCACCATGGAGCAGCAGCAGCAGCACCACCACCACCACCATGGAGCAGCAGCAGCATTACCACCACCACCACCATGAAGCAGCAGCAGCACCACCACCACCACCATGGAGCAGCAGCAGCAGCACCACCACCACCACCATGGAGCAGCAGCAGCACCACCACCACCACCATGGAGCAGCAGCAGCAGCACCACCACCATGGAGCAGCAGCACCACCACCACCACCACCATGGAGCAGCAGCAGCAGCACCACCACCACCACCATGGAGCAGCAGCAGCACCACCACCACCACCACCATGGAGCAGCAGCAGCAGCACCACCACCACCACCACCATGGAGCAGCAGCAGCAGCACCACCACCACCATGGAGCAGCAGCAGCATTAC
Organism: Acholoe squamosa; assembly: GCA_949317995.1. NCBI lineage: Eukaryota > Metazoa > Annelida > Polychaeta > Phyllodocida > Polynoidae > Acholoe > Acholoe squamosa. Next base: position 94,596 of record OX439036.1, read on the forward strand.
CACCACCACCACCACCATGGAGCAGCAGCAGCACCACCACCACCATGGAGCAGCAGCAGCAGCAGCAGCACCACCACCACCACCATGGAGCAGCAGCAGCATTACCACCACCACCACCATGGAGCAGCAGCAGCAGCACCACCACCACCACCATGGAGCAGCAGCAGCACCACCACCACCACCATGGAGCAGCAGCAGCAGCACCACCACCATGGAGCAGCAGCACCACCACCACCACCACCATGGAGCAGCAGCAGCACCACCACCACCACCACCATGGAGCAGCAGCACCACCACCACCACCATGGAGCAGCAGCAGCACCACCACCACCACCACTATGGAGCAGCAGCAGCAGCACCACCACCACCACCACCACCATGGAGCAGCAGCAGCACCAGCACCACCACTATGGAGCAGCAGCACCACCACCACCACCATGGAGCAGCAGCACCACCACCACCACCACTATGGAGCACCACCACCACCATTACCACCATGGAGCAGCAGCAGCACCACCACCACTACCACCACCATGGAGCAGCAGCAGCAGCACCACCACCATGGAGCAGCAGCACCACCACCACCATGGAGCAGCAGCAGCAGCACCACCACCACCATGGAGCAGCAGCAGCACCACCACCACCACCACCACCATGGAGCAGCAGCACCACCACCACCACCATGGAGCAGCAGCACCACCACCACCACCACTATGGAGCAGCAGCACCACCACCACCACCATGGAGCAGCAGCACCACCACCACCACCATGGAGCAGCAGCACCACCACCACCACCACCATGGAGCAGCAGCACCACCACCACCACCATGGAGCAGCACCACCACCACCACCACCATGGAGCAGCAGCAGCACCACCACCACCACCACTATGGAGCACCACCACCACCATTACCACCATGGAGCAGCAGCAGCACCACCATCACTACCACCACCATGGAGCAGCAGCAGCAGCACCACCACCACCATGGAGCAGCAGCACCACCACCACCATGGAGCAGCAGCAGCAGCACCACCACCACCATGGAGCAGCAGCAGCAGCACCACCACCACCACCACCATGGAGCAGCAGCAGCACCACCACCACCACTACCACTATGGAGCAGCAGCACCACCACCACCACCACCATGGAGCAGCAGCACCACCACCACCACCACCATGGAGCAGCAGCAGCAGCACCACCACCACCACCACCACCATGGAGCAGCAGCAGCAGCAGCACCAACACCACCACCATGGAGCAGCAGCAGTAGCAGCAAAAGCGGCATTCCATTAATACTTGTGCTCCAGGATCACCTCCAACCCAACTCCTCATGACATTCTCTGCCATTGATGCCTGTGCTCCGGGATAAAAAAAGAGACAGTTGTAAGATTTGACGATGAAGGGTGGTTAGCTTTTACCTCCTCCCGGCTTACTCATTGTGTTCAAATTCATCACCCTGTTTGCATAATAAACAATTTCATGTATTTATAAACTGAAAAAAGAAATCTGACAAGCCATGCCTATGCCACATGTTCCAGGAGCATTTTATCTCCAGGTTCATTTATCATAACATTCTCTATGAATAAACCTATCAACATGTTCCAATTAGCCTTTTACATGGTACACCGGCCATGGCACATGTGCCATATGTTTTAGGATCAAATAGGACAACCTCCAGTCCCACTGATTAAAACATTCTCCCACCACAACTCGCCAGCATCAAGCACTGGACACTGCTCCGTGCTTGTATAATAATAAACAAATTTTGCTTTCAGGTGTAAGGATCAAACGAAAATGCAACAAAGTTTACCCCCTCCCCTACACAGTAACATTCTCCCCACCACAAGGTTACAAAAATAAATGACCCTATCAACATGTTCCAATTAACTTTTTACATGCTGCACCCTACCATGACATGCGTACCCCTCATCATAACATTTTCTCCACCACCACCGCTACCCCACACACCCATTGCTGGTCACTGGTTCATGGTTGAATAACAATTTCTTTTGGTGTTTAAGCTAGAATAAAGGAGGTAGAAAATTAGGTAGGGTAGGTAGGTGTAAAAGGGGTAGGGTAGGGTAGGGTAGGGGTAGGGGTAAAGTATGGGGTGGGGGGCAATAGTTATAGGGGGAAAACAATGCCCCACATGCGCATATGTATAACATACACATACCCCCTACCCCTACCCTACTTTACACGTGAAGACAGTCCCCCCAAGCATTAGGGAACGCTCATGCTGTGAAAATACTTGGACACAATGCACCTTTCAGATATGAAAAACTAAAGTCTGCTTTAAAAAAACATCAGTCTAGGTCGAAAATTTTATGATTTCGACTTAGTGGTGAACACAAGGGTGAAAAAGGATTTCATCAGCTTGACAGCCGCTTGCGTAAGACCACACTGGAAGGTACTGGGAAAGCAGCTTTCATTGACTGACGGGGAACTTACCGCTTTGACCACACCCATCTCAAAATTAGCTGATGGTTGTAAACCTTTTGAAGTGTTGAGGATATGGAAATACAAAAAAATATCGCCACCGTTAGTTTTAGTGGACGTCCTATGTGGACTTGAAAAAGGCAAGCTGTTACACAGAAGAATCATTGGAAGCAGAGGGGAAAAAAAAGGTTAAAAAAGGTTAAAGGAGGAGGTCAATTGTCACCCATTTTTTTTATAACTGCGGCTCAGGAATGGAAGGACTGAAGGAAAATCCTTGTACTGCATTGCAAAACAGGTGAAATTCATTACTCTGCCAAAGATGTACACAAGGTTAAGGCGCAATTCACAAGCAGCACTGCACAAATTTGAGAAAAGGTGGTAAGGCCATCGCTAATAGTTTTGTTTTTAACCACAAAAGGGCTTCCAGCTATAAGCAGTGCCAACTAAATCCACTAGGTGTCAGGTGTGAAGAAAACATTAGGTCTTTTGGGTTTTTTACTACAAAAAAAAAACACTCCATTAAGCCCAGCTAAAAGCAGTTCCAATAATATCCGCTAGGTGTGAGGGTGACATTAGTTTTTTTTTTTTTTCGGTGCAACCGGAACGGGGATAGATAGCATACCGCCATGGACTCACAGCCAGAGCTTGCCCCTACACTCCTCCCCAATAGCTTCAGCCAACCCTACTCTGCCAACCCAACCTGCAGCAGGTGACTAGTTTACCCCTAGCAGGTTGAAGTGTTAACTGCACGGGCGTGGACTGGTTACCATGTTTGGTCTGTGTAGGTGTTATCCATATGCTATAGAAGGGTGAGAAACTAAAGGGAACAATGCTGCCCTCTGGTGCCTTGATTTGCTATGCACAGACCTTGATTACGGAGGTGAGTGGTGACTTTGCCAAAGTTACCCCTCACCTCCGTAATCAAGTTCTGTGCAAAGCAAATCAAGGCACCAGAGGGCAGCATTGTTCCCTTTAGTTTCTCACCCTTCTATAGCATATGGATAACACCTACACAGACTAAATCTGGTAACTAGTCCACGCCCATGGTTAACTGTGTCATACTGGCCCAGCCACCGAGTTCTGTAGCCCCCCCTTACACGGGCAGGGCCACTCGGTGTTTCCACCAATGTAAAGGTAGGCTAAAACGTACTTGGAAAAAACGGGTTCGAACCTGGGACCTCTTAACTTGCAAGCGTGTGCTCTACCACTGAGCTACATCCCCAGACGTTCTCTACCTTCCACCTATATCTGGATTGGTATGACATAAGGGGGCAGTGTTCACTAGCTGACTATCCCCTGGGGGCTGGTGCAACCGGAACGGGGACAGATAGCATACCGCCATGGACTCACAGCCAGAGCTGGCCCCTACAAGACCATCTCTCAGCCAATCAGAGCTCAAGAAACTAGGTCCTGACATCACTTCTGGTCTGTCAACCAATCAAAGCTTGAGATTTCAAATTTCCCACCTTCAGAAATAGGTCACTTCGTAAGTAGGTCAAACGGATTTTGAGTAGGTGTTCCTATGCACTGAGTTTGCACCTATATACTACTTCTACTTTTACAGTGAGTGGGTGAGTGACACAGAGGGTGATAAGGCGGAGTTTCTAAAATGGAGCAGAGGGAGAGGACTTACAAAGGTCTTACCGAGGTTCTACCAAGGTCTTACCAAGGTCTTACTCAGGTCTTAGCAGGTCCTAGCCTCGGTCTTAGTCCTTTTAGTGGGACACAGAGGATGGTTCTCAATACAGCCAACTAAAGACCCTGCTTTAGGGAATTCCCACATCCAGCCTAAAGCCCCACCCCATTCCCCTCCCCTCTGCTGCTACTCACCCTCCCAATCTTTTCAAATACTGCACAATCCAGATTTTTCACCTCAGATACCCCATGTATCTAGATTAGGCAGTTATCTTTTTTACCTTTGACAAAGATCAGATTATAGAGTCTGGCTAAAGTGAAACCAGCTTATGACCAGACATTTATTACTACTGACTATAAAAGACACTCAACATTGGCATTCAGAATCAGCTTACAACATATACTCAATAATCCAAGCTTTTGACTGCGGCATGCTTCACTAAACCTGTCCCCAAATCCCCCACTTTACCCCCCCCCCCCCCCCCATCCACTATACCTTATTCCTGACAACCCGTACTTGAAAAAACAAAAACAAAAAACATCTCCACCTTCAGCCACTGCAGTGTGTGCTTGCTGCTCATTCCTAGCCTGAATTAACATAGCCTCAGTGTAATTCCCTGTAGCTGACCCAAGGCCAATATTGATATTGTCAATATGCCCCTCACCACATTGCAGGACACCCATTATTCCCATGCCATTACCCTCAAGCACCCTCAGCCATAGTTCTACTCATTCTCAATCTAGTTCTTTTAAACTATGTTTTATTAAACTACAGCACTTCCAAATGCCTGTGGCACAAGGCTAAATAACCATCGAGATGTTCACTCAGAGAGATGTTCACTCAGAGAGATCAAAGACAGGAATTTGACTTAAAAGTGGGAAGGAGCTCTGGGGCTGAGTAAGAGTCTCAGTACGACGGTATTCCTCTAAATGTTTAATGGTGAATAGTGGCAGACAGGGCAGGGCAGGGTTAACTCTACAAGGGTCGTATGATGCTTTTACGGCCGCTTTTACTTTGTAAGACTCACTATCACAGAACGTGGTCTGCTCACGAGGACATCATTGGTGCATCATGCTGTGATGTATCAAATCGGCATGATGCATAAACATAGTACCGGAGTGACTCACCAGGGCTGCATTCATTCATGATGTGGACCTTTTATCATGATGCGCCAACAGGAGTAATGTATCACAATGCGCCAACAGGAGTAATGCATCATGATGCACCAACAGGAGTAATGCATCATGATGCACCAACAGGAGTAATGCATCATGATGCACCAACAGGAGTAATGTATCACAATGCGCCAACAGGAGTAATGCATCACGATGCACCAACAGGAGGAATGCATCATGATGCACCAACAGGAGGAATGCATCACAATGCACCAACAGGAGTAATGCATCATGATACACCAACAGGAGTAATGCATCATGATGCACCAACAGGAGTAATGTATCACGATGCACCAACAGGAGTAATGCATCATGATGCGCCAACAGGAGTATTGCATCACGATGCGCCAACAGGAGTAATGCATCGCGATGCACCAACAGGAGTAATGCATCATGATGCACCAACAGGAGTAATGCATCGTGATGCACTAACAGGAGTAATGCATCGTGATGCGCCAACAGGAGTAATGCATCGTGATGTGCCAACAGGAGTAATGTATCACAATGCACCAACAGGAGTAATGCATCATGATGCACCAACAGGAGGAATGCATCATGATGCGCCAACAGGAGTAATGTATCACGATGCACCAACAGGAGTAATGCATCGTGATGCACCAACAGGAGTAATGCATCATGATGCACCAACAGGAGTAATGCATCGTGATGCGCCAACAAGAGTAATGCATCATGACGCGCCAACAGGAGTAATGCATCACGATGCACCAACAGGAGTAATGCATCGCGATGCACCAACAGGAGTAATGCATCGCGATGCACCAACAGGAGTAATGCATCGCGATGCACCAACAGGAGTAATGCATCGCGATGCACCAACAGGAGTAATGCATCGCGATGCACCAACAGGAGTAATGCATCATGATGCACCAGTTATGCATCAGGAATGCATAGGTGCATCATAGCTGTATGGTCCATGCTCCCTGCCAGACCTGCTTTCATATAACCAACCAACGGGTGCTAGATCTATATGGCCGATAGAGCTCTAACGAGTGTATTTTGCCCATTGGTTGCATATTTCATGGGCTGCTAATGCAGGAGTGCATAGTGCCCATTGGTTGGAATGATGTACCAACAAAGTGCTGCTGATTCTGGTTTGGTGAATGTATGAAAGGGACAAGACTGGAAGCAGGAGGAGGGGAAAAATGACAGAGTCCAGCTGATATACAAAGTAACCATAGAGGTCTGTAAATAGCACTGGACACTGTAAATAGCACTGGACACTGTCAATAGCACTGGACACTGTAAATAACACTGGACACTGTAAATAACACTGGGCACTGTAAATAACACTGGGCACTGTAAATAACACTGGGCACTGTAAATAACACTGGGCACTGTAAATAACACTTAACACTGTATTACACTTATATCACATACTAGGCTACACCTTCTGTACTAGCACTGACACTGTATTACACTTTATTTTATGTGAATAACTTCTTCCCGTAGAGATAGCATTGCGGAGCCGATCGCCACACCCCCAGTGGCGTAACGTGTCTCGATCCACCACAGCGGCTGATCCACTACTGCAGCCTTGTTCTGGGTGCATGTAAACATTCAAAATGGCGGACCGGCGCTCGTACGGGGAACTACGGTAACGGATTTTGCTAATTTTCAGTTAATTAGACACTCTAAAAACATAAAATAAATATAGAACTAAACTCCCCTGGTATCCTCGGTGGCCTATCCACCTCTCAGGAGACAACTCCCTCGTGGTGGATCGACCACCTCATACACCACGGTCGTTTAGGTTTAGTTCTATATATATATCACATACTAGGCTACACCTTGTGTATTAGCACTGACACTGTATTACACTTATATCACATACTAGGCTGCACCTTGTGTATTAGCACTGACACTGTATTACACTTATATCACATACTAGGCTGCACCTTCTGTATTAGCACTGACACTGTATTACACTTATATCACATACTAGGCTGCACCTTCTGTATTAGCACTGACACTGTATTACACTTATATCACATACTAGACTGCACCTTCTGTATTAGCACTGACACTGTACTACATACTAGGCTACACCTTGTGTATTAGCACTGACACTGTATTACACTTATATTACATACTAGACTGCACCTTGTGTATTAGCACTGACACTGTATTACACTTATATCACATACTAGGCTGCACTTTCTGTATAAGCACTGACACTGTACTACACTTATATCACACACTAGGCTTCACCTTCTGTACTAGCACTGACTCTGTATTACACTTATATCACACACTAGGCTGCACCTTCTGTATTAGCACTGACACTGTATTACACTTATATCACATACTAGGCTGTACCTTGTGTATTAGCACTGACACTGTATTACACTTATATTACATACTAGGCTGCACCTTCTGTATTAGCACTGACACTGTATTACACTTATATCACATACTAGGCTGCACCTTCTGTATTAGCACTGACACTGTATTACACTTATATCACACACTAGGCTGCACCTTCTGTATTAGCACTGACACTGTATTACACTTATATCACATACTAGGCTGCACCTTCTGTATTAGCACTGACACTGTATTACACTTATATCACACACTAGGCTGCACCTTCTGTACTAGCACTGACACTGTATTACACTTATATCACATACTAGGCTGCACCTTCTGTACTAGCACTGACACTGTATTATACTTATATCACACACTAGGCTGCACCTTCTGTATTAGCACTGACACTGTATTACACTTATATCACATACTAGACTGCACCTTGCGCACTTATACAGGACCCACACTTACTCAAAGACCCAGCCCTTATACACCACTACCGTGTCAACAGATGTAGTTGGATAATGAGGTGTGGCATGACCGAGAGAAAGAAGCTGAATTATCAGTCATTGTGTTAGACATCATCAGCTGAACAACATCAGGGGAATATAACACCAGAGGCTAACTGATAATTATCAACAACCCTATCATATAGAAGAAAAAAAATATTTACATGAAAATGACGCTCACCTTGCCAAACTTCCAAACGGGGTCTAGTTGTGTCGACAGGTTCGGTAGCACACAGAAGATACCAACACACAGGTCTGCCACCGCCAGGTTAGCCAGGAAGAAGTTAGTGATTGTCCGCATCTTACGGTGTCTGATAACCACTAATATCACGAACAGGTTACCTGAAATAAGACAGAAATATGTCATTTTATGGTGCCGGATAACTACTAATAACATACAAAGGTTACTTGAATAAAGAGAAAGGTATGTATTATTTAAGGCATTGAGAGAAATATAGAAATTTAGGTCACTGTTTGACAAAAGCCCATAATTTCATACACACAAGGATTTCAGATGGTCGAACGTTCAACTTCCTAAGGCAGTCTTATTAATCGATGAATAGTTTATGCATTCCTGGTTTCAGTGTCCATTTTGCTCCTTGGTGGGATTTGAACCCGGTACCTCCTTATTGTGACTCCTTTGTGCTCCTATATGTGCTAGCGGGGCAGGTGTTGAAAGTGGCACTATCAATATGATATTTCAACCATAGACCTACTACAGTGAGATGTCATTGGTCATATGAGGCCCAGTAGGCTAATAGGGAACACAGACTGGAGTGACCATAGCAAGGAAAAATGCCCATAGCAAGGACAAATATCCACAATGTCCTCAGTAAGTATTGCACAGTCCTACTTATATGCCTATTTCGCCTGGCTCACCAGTTGTAGAGGTGGCACAGTGTTAGGATTCTCGCTTTGCATGTGAGGGGTCTCAGGTTCAAGTCTCGGTGGTGCTGAGAAACATTTTTCTTTTTTTCAGTTTAATAGGAAACATCTCATCTATTGCAGTGTAAGACCTAACTTTGTAACTAATTGAAAAAGATGCTTGCTTGAAAACTGACAGAATCTTCAACGTCTGCCAAGTCAGAAAATAGCAAGAAAATAAATCGTTTGCATAACAAAATATTTCAGGTTGAAAACTTGCAACTTTTGAAGAGCATCCCTGGGCTGGAATCGAACTCAGGACCTTCTCCTATGAAGGTAAACATGTTACCACTACACCATCTTGACTGTGCTGAAAGATCTCCACTTGAAATCGCAAAGATATGATCATACTTTTAGTGATTAATTCCTATTATATTCCTATATAGATAAGATTATATTCTTAGATATCATGGTTCTAAGGACTATAGGATAATAGAAAGGATATTGAGTATGTGCAACAATGGGTGAGCGGGGGGGGGGCTTAATAGGGAAAAATCTTCTCACAACCCCATTATGAATGTAGCACCAGCACAGGGTACACCAATCATCATGGAGTAACCCTGTAGGGTCAGCATGATGCATGTAGCACCAGCCCAGGGTACACCAATCATCATGGAGTTAACCCTGTAGGGTCAGCATGATGTATGAATGTAGCACCAGCACAGGGTACACCAATCATCATGGAGTAACCCTGTAGGGTCAGCATGATGCATGTAGCACCAGCCCGGGGTACACCAATCATCATGGAGTTAACCCTGTAGGGTCAGCATGATCCATGCATGTAGCACCAGCCCGGGGTACACCCAATCATCATGGAGTTAACCCTGTAGGGTCAGCATGATGCATGTAGCACCAGCCCAGGGTACACCAATCATCATGGAGTTAACCCTGTAAGGTCAGCATGATGCATGTAGCACCAGCCCAGGGTACACCAATCATCATGGAGTTAACCCTGTAGGGTCAGCATGATGGATGTATGTAGCACCAGCCCAGGGTACACCAATCATCATGGAGTAACCCTGTAGGGTCAGCATGATGCATGTAGCACCAGCCCAGGGTACACCAATCATCATGGAGTTAACCCTGTAGGGTCAGCATGATGTATGTAGGACCAGGCCAGGGTACACCAATCATTATCTAGTTAACCCTGTAGGGTCAGCATGATGTATGTAGCACCAGCCTGGTGTACACCAATCATCATGGAGTTAACCCTGTAGGGTCAGCATGATGGATCCATGTAGCACCAGCCTGGGGTACACCAATCATCATGGAGTTAACCCTGTAGGGTCAGCATGATGCATGTAGCAACAGCCCAGGGTACACCCAATCATAATGGAGTTAACCCTGTAGGGTCAGTATGATGCATTTAGCACCAGCCCAGGGTACACCAATCATCATGGAGTTAACCCTGTAGGGTCAGCATGATGTATGTAGCACCAGCCTGGGGTACACCAATCATCATGGAGTTAACCCTGTAGGGTCAGCATGATGCATGTAGCACCAGCCCAGGGTACACCAATCATCACGGAGTTAACCCTGTAGGGACAGCATGATGTATATAGCACCAGCCCAGGGTACACCAATCATCATGGAGTTAACCCTGTAGGGTCAGCATGATGTATGTAGCACCAGCCCGGGGTACACCAATCATCATGGAGTTAGCCCTGTAGGGTCAGCATGATGTATGTAGCACCAGCCCGGGGTACACCCAATCATCATGGAGTTAACCCTGTAGGGTCAACATGATGCATGTAGCACCAGCCCAGGATACACCAATCATCATGGAGTTAACCCTGTAGGGTCATCATGATGTATGTAGCACCAGCCTGGTGTACACCAATCATCATGGAGTTAACCCTGTAGGGTCATCATGATGTATGTAGCACCAGCCTGGTGTACACCAATCATCATGGAGTTAACCCTGTAGGGTCAGCATGATGTATGTATGTAGCACCAGCCCGGGGTACACCAATCATCATGGAGTTAACCCTGTAGGGTCAGCATGATGTATGTATGTAGCACCAGCCCGGGGTACAGCAATCATCATGGAGTTAACCCTGTAGGGTCAGCATGATCCATGCATGTAGCACCAGGCCAGGGTACACCAATCATCATGGAGTTAACCCTGTAGGGTCAGCATGATGCATGCATGTAGCACCAGCCCGGGGTACACCAATCATCATGGAGTAACCCTGTAGGGTCAGCATGATGTATGTAGCACCAGCCCGGGGTACACCAATCATCATGGAGTTACCCTGTAGGGTCAGCATGATGCATGCATGTAGCACCAGCCCGGGGTACACCAATCATCATGGAGTTAACCCTGTAGGGTCAGCATGATGCATGTAGCACCAGCCCGGGGTACACCAATCATCATGGAGTTAACCCTGTAGGGTCAGCATGATCCATGCATGTAGCACCAGCCCGGGGTACACCAATAATCATGGAGTTAACCCTGTAGGGTCAGCATGATCCATGCATGTAGCACCAGCCCGGGGTACACTAATCATCATGGAGTTAACCCTGTAGGGTCAGCATGATGCATGTAGCACCAGCCCGGGGTACACCAATCATCATGGAGTTAACCCTGTAGGGTCAGCATGATCCATGCATGTAGCACCAGCCCAGGGTACACCAATCATCATGGAGTTAACCCTGTAGGGTCAGCATGATCCATGCATGTAGCACCAGCCCGGGGTACACCAATCATCATGGAGTTAACCCTGTAAGGTCAGCATGATGCATGTAGCACCAGCCCAGGGTACACCCAATCATCATGGAGTTAACCCTGTAGGGTCAGAATGATGCATGTAGGACCAGCCCGGGGTACACCAATCATCATGGAGTTAACCCTGTAGGGTCAGCATGATGCATGTAGCACCAGCCCGGGGTACACCAATCATCATGGAGTTAACCCTTTAGGGTCAGCATGATGCATGTAGCACCAGCCCAGGGTACACCAATCATCATGGAGTTAACCCTTTAGGGTCAGCATGATGCATGTAGCACCAGCCCAGGGTACACCAATCATCATGGAGTTAACCCTGTAGGGTCAGCATGATGTATGTAGCACCAGCCTGGTGTACACCAATCATCATGGAGTTAACCCTGTAGGGTCAGCATGATGCATGTAGCACCAGCCCAGGGTACACCAATCATCATGGAGTTAACTCAGTAGGGTCAGCATGATGCATGTAGCACCAGCCCGGGGTACACCAATCATCATGGAGTTAACCCTGTAGGGTCAGCATGATGTATGTAGCACCAGCCCAGGGTACACCCAATCATCATGGAGTTAACCCTGTAGGGTCAGCATGATCCATGCATGTAGCACCAGCCCAGGGTAGACCAATCATCATGGAGTTAACCCTGTAGGGTCAGCATGATGTATGTAGGACCAGCCCAGGGTACACCAATCATTATCTAGTTAACCCTGTAGGGTCAGCATGATGTATGTAGCACCAGCCTGGTGTACACCAATCATCATGGAGTTAACCCTGTAGGGTCAGCATGATGGATCCATGTAGCACCAGCCTGGGGTACACCAATCATCATGGAGTTAACCCTGTAGGGTCAGCATGATGCATGTAGCAACAGCCCAGGGTACACCCAATCATAATGGAGTTAACCCTGTAGGGTCAGTATGATGCATTTAGCACCAGCCCAGGGTACACCAATCATCATGGAGTTAACCCTGTAGGGTCAGCATGATGTATGTAGCACCAGCCTGGGGTACACCAATCATCATGGAGTTAACCCTGTAGGGTCAGCATGATGCATGTAGCACCAGCCCAGGGTACACCAATCATCACGGAGTTAACCCTGTAGGGACAGCATGATGTATATAGCACCAGCCCAGGGTACACCAATCATCATGGAGTTAACCCTGTAGGGTCAGCATGATGTATGTAGCACCAGCCCGGGGTACACCAATCATCATGGAGTTAGCCCTGTAGGGTCAGCATGATGTATGTAGCACCAGCCCGGGGTACACCCAATCATCATGGAGTTAACCCTGTAGGGTCAACATGATGCATGTAGCACCAGCCCAGGATACACCAATCATCATGGAGTTAACCCTGTAGGGTCATCATGATGTATGTAGCACCAGCCTGGTGTACACCAATCATCATGGAGTTAACCCTGTAGGGTCATCATGATGTATGTAGCACCAGCCTGGTGTACACCAATCATCATGGAGTTAACCCTGTAGGGTCAGCATGATGTATGTATGTAGCACCAGCCCGGGGTACACCAATCATCATGGAGTTAACCCTGTAGGGTCAGCATGATGTATGTATGTAGCACCAGCCCGGGGTACAGCAATCATCATGGAGTTAACCCTGTAGGGTCAGCATGATCCATGCATGTAGCACCAGGCCAGGGTACACCAATCATCATGGAGTTAACCCTGTAGGGTCAGCATGATGCATGCATGTAGCACCAGCCCGGGGTACACCAATCATCATGGAGTAACCCTGTAGGGTCAGCATGATGTATGTAGCACCAGCCCGGGGTACACCAATCATCATGGAGTTACCCTGTAGGGTCAGCATGATGCATGCATGTAGCACCAGCCCGGGGTACACCAATCATCATGGAGTTAACCCTGTAGGGTCAGCATGATGCATGTAGCACCAGCCCGGGGTACACCAATCATCATGGAGTTAACCCTGTAGGGTCAGCATGATCCATGCATGTAGCACCAGCCCGGGGTACACCAATAATCATGGAGTTAACCCTGTAGGGTCAGCATGATCCATGCATGTAGCACCAGCCCGGGGTACACTAATCATCATGGAGTTAACCCTGTAGGGTCAGCATGATGCATGTAGCACCAGCCCGGGGTACACCAATCATCATGGAGTTAACCCTGTAGGGTCAGCATGATCCATGCATGTAGCACCAGCCCAGGGTACACCAATCATCATGGAGTTAACCCTGTAGGGTCAGCATGATCCATGCATGTAGCACCAGCCCGGGGTACACCAATCATCATGGAGTTAACCCTGTAAGGTCAGCATGATGCATGTAGCACCAGCCCAGGGTACACCCAATCATCATGGAGTTAACCCTGTAGGGTCAGAATGATGCATGTAGGACCAGCCCAGGGTACACCAATCATCATGGAGTTAACCCTGTAGGGTCAGCATGATGCATGTAGCACCAGCCCGGGGTACACCAATCATCATGGAGTTAACCCTGTAGGGTCAGCATGATGCATGTAGCACCAGCCCAGGGTACACCAATCATCATGGAGTTAACCCTTTAGGGTCAGCATGATGCATGTAGCACCAGCCCAGGGTACACCAATCATCATGGAGTTAACCCTTTAGGGTCAGCATGATGCATGTAGCACCAGCCCAGGGTACACCAATCATCATGGAGTTAACCCTGTAGGGTCAGCATGATGTATGTAGCACCAGCCTGGTGTACACCAATCATCATGGAGTTAACCCTGTAGGGTCAGCATGATGCATGTAGCACCAGCCCAGGGTACACCAATCATCATGGAGTTAACTCAGTAGGGTCAGCATGATGTATGTAGCACCAGCCCAGGGTACACCCAATCATCATGGAGTTAACCCTGTAGGGTCAGCATGATCCATGCATGTAGCACCAGCCCAGGGTAGACCAATCATCATGGAGTTAACCCTGTAGGGTCAGCATGATGCATGTAGCACCAGCCCAGGGTACACCAATCATCATGGAGTTAACCCTGTAGGGTCAGCATGATGTATGCATGTAGCACCAGCCCGGGGTACACCAATCATCATGGAGTTAACCCTGTAGGGTCAGCATGATGCATGTAGCACCAGCCCAGGGTACACCAATCATCATGGAGTTAACCCAGTAGGGTCAGCATGATGCATGTAGCACCAGCCCAGGGTACACCAATCATCATGGAGTTAACCCAGTAGGGTCAGCATGATGCATGTAGCACCAGCCCAGGGTACACCAATCATCATGGAGTTAACCCTGTAGGGTCAGCATGATGCATGTAGCACCAGCCCGGGGTACACCAATCATCATGGAGTTAACCCTGTAGGGTCAGCATGATGCATGTAGCACCAGCCCAGGGTACACCAATCATCATGGAGTTAACCCTGTAGGGTCAGCATGATGCATGTAGCACCAGCCCGGGGTACACCAATCATCATGGAGTTAACCCTGTAGGGTCAGCATGATGCATGTAGCACCAGCCCAGGGTACACCAATCATCATGGAGTTAACCCTGTAGGGTCAGCATGATGTATGAATGTAGCACCAGCACAGGGTACACCAATCATCATGGAGTAACCCTGTAGGGTCAGCATGATGCATGTAGCACCAGCCCGGGGTACACCAATCATCATGGAGTTAACCCTGTAGGGTCAGCATGATGCATGCATGTAGCACCAGCCCAGGGTACACCAATCATCATGGAGTTAACCCTGCTGTAGGGTCAGTGTGTCTAAGAGCTTCTGTAATGATGGTTGTAGAGCACTACATGGAAATAGAGAGTGAAGCTGGGTGAAGTCAGCCCCCATAAACCCAACGCTGTAATTTGCTTAATGATAGGATGCGGTAATTGGTGAGATAACCACATGTACATGTGTAGTACCACACCCCGGGGGGTGTTTCAGTACAGCCTTTAGACAAAGGTTCACAAGTGTTGGGACTGATTGAGGGTTCTCTCACAAGAGGAAGCCCTCAGTTAGACCCAAAACGAGTGTACCTTTGTATCTATTCCATGTTGTCTTAGTCATGTTTAATGGTTCTATCTACGATCTAATAAAAGATTGATGATCTATCTGTTTTAGAACCATTGGGAGTGCTATCACTGGCCATGAGATACAAACAAGGGTCATCTCACAGGGGTGCTCCAATGTCAAGTCTATGGGACATCCGTATTGAGTAAATACACATAAGGGGAGGTGGTAGCCCAAATTTGTTCATGGTGCAACATGGATGTGTAGCAGGTCAATTTTTGGCAAAGCTGTTCGTATATAATTAATGAATGCCCCCTAATAGTGCAATGGTTGGGTGTTTAGAAATGACTTCTTAATCTGTTAATGTTATTCTGACCACACAGCACCAGGTCAGGCTAATTGTTATAGATAACGCATTTGTAGCGGCTCATTACTTTGGTTCACTGTAGCTCCACCTGTCAGCAGCAATCTCCCTGCTGGTTATAGTGGTATAGAGGGATGGCTACAGTTCAGCAGTAATCTGTCTGCTGGTTATAATGGTATAGAGGGATGGCTATGGGCCAGCAGCAATCTGTCTGCAGGTTATAATGGTATAGAGGGATGGCTATGGGCCAGCAGCTATCTGTCTGCTGGTTATAGTGGTATAGAGGGATGGCTATGGGCCAGCAACTATCTGTCTGCTGGTTATAGTGGTATAGAGGGATGGCTACAGTTCAGCAGTAATCTGTCTGCTGGTTATAGTGGTATAGAGGGATGGCTACAGTTCAGCAGTAATCTGTCTGCTGGTCATAGTGGTATAGAGGGATGGCTACAGTTCAGCAGTAATCTGTCTGCTGGTTATAGTGGTATAGAGGGATGGCTATGGGCCAGCAGTAATCTGTCTGCTGGTTATAGTGGTATAGAGGGATGGCTATGGGCCAGCAGCTATCTGTCTGCTGGTTATAGTGGTATAGAGGGATGGCTACAGTTCAGCAGCTATCTGTCTGCTGGTTAAAGTGGTATAGAGGGATGGCTACAGTTCAGCAGTAATCTGTCTGCTGGTTATAGTGGTATAGAGGGATGGCTACAGTTCAGCAGCAATGTGTCTGCTGGTTATAGTGGTATAGAGGGATGGCTACAGTTCAGCAGCTATCTGTCTGCTGGTTATAGTGGTATAGAGGGATGGCTACAGTTCAGCAGTAATCTGTCTGCTGGTTATAGTGGTATAGAGGGATGGCTACAGTTCCGCAGCAATCTGTCTGCTGGTTATAATGGTATAGAGGGATGGCTATGGGCCAGCAGCAATCTGTCTGCTGGTTATAGTGGTATAGAGGGATGGCTACAGTTCAGCAGTAATCTGTCTGCTGGTTATAGTGGTATAGAGGGATGGCTACAGTTCAGCAGTAATCTGTCTGCTGGTTATAGTGGTATAGAGGGATGGCTACAGTTCAGCAGTAATCTGTCTGCTGGTTATAGTGGTATAGAGGGATGGCTACAGTTCAGCAGCTATCTGTCTGCTGGTTATAGTGGTATAGAGGGATGGCTATGGGCCAGCAGCTATCTGTCTGTTGGTTATAGTGGTGTGGTGGTCCGCCGTCGTCTTCGAGGTACCTTCGTGGTCCTGGTGGGCGACATCGAGAGCACCTCTATTACCCGACGCCTGGGGGCGCTGGAGACCAGCGCCACGTCACCACTTGGTCACGTGGCCCTCGACTCCGGTGTATATAAGGCCGTTGTACGGCCTTCCTCAAGGTGAGTCCAGCCCCGACTGACCATCGTGAGCGATGGTTGGCGGCTGCCCGGCTACCATATTCTAATACTCTGCACAGAGGAGGTGTATGTGGAATATCAACTGTAGACACTAGAAGGCCTAGTGTCAAACCTGTTATAGAGTTCAAACTCTGCCACCTGTAACTGTGATCGAGAATGGCTGATGCCTATGTGTTATTAGACAATAAAGTTTTAACTGGAACCTGAATAGTTGTTCTTCGTTGTTTATCGAAAGATTCGATTGAACATCGAGGGGTAGAACACTACAGTGGTATAGAGGGATGGCTATGGGCCAGCAGCAATCTGTCTGCTGGTTATAGTGGTATAGAGGGATAGTTATGGGCACATGTTTTACAGTAATCTGCCTGCTGGTTATAATGGTATAGAGGGATGGCTATAGTTCAGCAGTAATCTGCCTGCTGGTTATAATGGTATAGAGGGATGGATATAGGACAAGGTTTAATAGCAATGTGCTGAAGCTGACCCTCTTTAGGTGTACTGAGGCATCATACTGACCTCTGTGAGTTACTTCTACCCAATATAGCCCAGGCCAGTTACCCACCAAGGCATCATGATGACAATATGGTTGTATATTGCACTACCCAGTGGTCAGAGATCAATATATATGTTTTATATTTGATTTGATTAAGACATGTTAAGACAAGATGGGGATGGATGGGGTTCTATTTGAGAAATCTATTCTTTTTCTGGGCAGATACCTCATATCCAGGTCAGTGAGTTTTCCTGGCAATGTTCCAGCTACATTTAAACAACCGTATATGTTTTATTAGGATGGTACTGGCAGTTAGTCACTCATAATTCTCCCTTACAGAATTCATAATTGGAATCTGTATTATCTTTATTATGGGAAAGCACTGCAACAAAGTAATTAATGTTTTTATCGACTCCATCAGATTCCTCATTGTTTTCATTTCCTGCTGACTTTAACCGATATCTGTACAAATGTCATGATCTTCACGACTGACCTTGAATGTAGATACGGTGGCCATATTGGATGTGCGTGCCTCCTATGGGTTGACATCTGTATTGTCATAGGTAACAGTGCCTGCCTATCATCCATACATATCCCTGCTCCAATGTCCATTTGATTGTTATTTAAAGGAGACGGTCCATGGCCTTTACAGATGACCTTGTGTGTCAATGTTGATGTCTGGCGGCCATGTTGGACATCAGCATCGTGTGCACTAACATCTGTATTGTCATAGATAATATCTGCTGTTCTATCTGCTATATCCCAACTCACCTCTACCCCTCTTACCTCTCCTGTCACTCAAATATTCAGCTGTTATTTACTATGGACCCCTCTTGTCACTCCAATATGGAGCTGTTATTAAATATGGACCCCTCCAGTCAATATAGAGCTGTTATTTAATATGGACCACTCCCCTCACTCCTACCCCTCCTGTTACTCCAATATGGAGCTGTTATTTGGACCCCTCCCCTCACTCCTACCCCTCCTGTTACTCCAATATGGAGCTGTTATTCAATATGGACCCCTCCAGTCAATATAGAGCTGTTATTTAATATGGACCCCTCTCCTCACTCCTACCCCTCCTGTTACTGAAATATGGAGCTGTTATTTAATATGGACCCCTCCAGTCAATATGGAGCTGTTATTTAATATGGACCCCTCCCCTTATTCCTACCCTCCTGTTACTCCAATATGGAGCTGTTATTTAATATGGACCCGTCCTGTCACTCCAATATGGAGCTATTATTTAATATGGACCCGTCCTGTCACTCCAATATGGAGCTATTATTTAATATGGACCCATCCAGTCAATATGGAGCTGTTATTTAATATGGACCCCTCCTGTCACTCCTACCCCTCATATTACTCCAATATGGAGCTGTTATTTAATATGGACCCCTCCTGTCACTCCAATATGGAGCTGTTATTGAATATGGACCCATCCAGTCAATATGGAGCTGTAATTTAATATGGACCCCTCCTGTCACTCCTACCCCTCATATTACTCCAATATGGAGCTGTTATTTAATATGGACCCCTCGTGTCACTCCAATATGGAGCTGTTATTGAATATGGACCCATCCAGTCAATATGGAGCTGTTATTCAATATGGACCCCTCCCCTCACTCCTACACCCCTCCCCTCCTACCCCTCCAGTCAATATAGAGCTGTTATTTAATATGGACCCCTCCAGTCAATATGGAGCTGTTATTTAATATGGACCCCTCGTGTCCATATTAAATAACATGGAATTTGTACAAATGCAAGGACTCTAGTCTTTGGATTGTAAATATCCCCCTTCCAGAACCGCATCGATTTATAGCAGCATAGGTTACAATACAAAATTCTTTTGATAATATTACCAAAAATTACGAACAGGATGAGATGAATCAATGTTCTAAAATATATAAAACATGAAAAAAGACTGATATAATTTAGACTCCAGTTATTCACTGTCATGCCCCACTATATACCACACACCACAGGTTTCAACAGATGAAGTGAAGTGATGAGGAACATGAGACAAACAACACAATGTCAAGTCTAATACAAGACACACCAACTGTGCTGCCCGCCCGCACCCCCACACACATAAGCACAGTCAATGATTACACAACCTGACGGGGGGGGGGGGCACTACAAGAAATACAGTTGGGTTCAGCTGGGAATGGGACTTTTTGAGCAAAACTTACCTAAGCAAGAGGTCCCCTAAGTAAGGGTCTACCGTTAGGAAAATCTCCCAAGGCAGGTCTGGGCATGAAATACTCTTTTATATGTAAACATGAAGGGTTAGAAGGTCCAAACCCCATAAATACTGGTATGAAATAATCTACAAGAATTGCTAGTTAACTGTACATTCAGGTTGCTCCTCTCTGTGTGTCCTTAGGGAGCATTAGGGGGTGGGGGTGAGCATTAGGCGAAAGAGAAAAGGTCAAAAATAAAAGGCCCCCCTAAAGAATACGCCCAAAATTTTTGCCCCCCCCCCTCAAGAATAGGTTGAAAATAAATGGCCCCCCTCAAGAATAGGTTGAAAATAAAGCACCCCCCAATGACAATCTTCCATGAATATTCTTTTATCTAACATAAATGCCAAACCATGCCTATACATTGTGTGATACATATACTTATACCTCTCTTTTAGCTATAATTCATGGGAGTAGTACTTTAACATTTTAATGATTAGCATTGACTATAGTCAACACCGTGGCGGGCCTAGCATCGACTATAGTCAACACCATGTAGGCCTCCTTATATAGGAATTGTGTGGGGACTGTGAATACCATATTCATTCTAATAACCGCACCGGTGCTGAAAATTAATCATTATATGGTCGAAACCTTAATACAAAAATCATTTCCAAAAGGCACAGCCCATAAGTCTAAAAACCATCATCTTTTCTCCAAAAACACTTTTAGCATGATTTGACACAAGGGGCGTGTGCTTAAAGCCCAAAAGGTGAGAGGTGCGCTTATTAGTGCAGGTGCATTTAATACAATGTAGGCCCTTACTGCTAGGAAATTTAAAGGCTGCCCCAATGGCTAGATAACTCATGTGTCTTCTGCCCTTATTGGGTTAATAGACTCCAAGGGAGAGGTGATAGAATTGCTCTCAACTCAGATACACCTTATAGACAAGGTATTTTTGTGTAGAATAGTAGACCTACTACTGTAAAAACTTATGCATAAGGTGGAGATTATACATGAGGATAGCTCCTTCAGTCAGGACCACAAAGAATCCTCCTAAAGTCAGGGTGTGCTAGGATATCATATTGTAGAACAGTACTTAACTTTTACCCAATCTGTGCCTCACCCACAGGATATTTTGTATGTACTTTTAAATCCCAACATTTGCAAAGTGGGTTTTACCTTGACCCAGGGCTTACAGTCAGCCCTTGCTTCCTCGACCCTTTAACTTCTCAGATCCCTCATTACCTCAGATGATCATCAACTATCTCTATGTTTTCTATTATATTTGGACTTACATCCTCGGATAATTTGCTTCCTCAGACATTTTTCCTTGCATTTTTAAATCTGATGAAGCAAGGGTCGACTGTATACCCACATGAGATGTGCCTTATAACATGTCCTTACACATTCAGGTGGTCTTGCAGCTGCATGTACTGGTAGTCATCGACAAGAAATGCACATTGGTATTGATCAATTGAAAAAGACCTCTGAATATAGTTCCATCCAATTAGATTTCACTGAACTGGATCAATTTGATTACCTTTAATCTTTCAAAAGGAGTCTCTGGTACAGTAAAAGACATTTTATGGTGACGAAATTTGCGGCATTTTGGATAAATACCCTAAAAAGAAATGGCCCCCCCTCTAAGAATACCCTGAAAATATTTGGCCCCCCCTTAGAATACCCTGAAAATAAATGCCCCCCCCCCAATTTGCTCACCCCCATCCCTGCCGTAAATAATGAATGCTCCCTTACAGATACAATCATGCCAGACATGATGCACCAATGCAGTGCTGGTGAGTTACTCACAGACATAGACCTGGTGCATCATGACAGACATCCAAAACTTGTCAGGGGTGACCACTTTAGGTCCTCAAGTTGACGGTACCTAAAACTGCAACTTTAGGTAGTCAAAATGACGACTTTAGGTCATCCTGATGACCTGAGTCATCAATATGACTACTCTTTACTGTCAGTTTTGTCATCCTGATGACTCAGGTAGTCAGGATGACGACCTCAAGTCGTCATTTGACTGCCTAAAGGTGTAGTTTTAGGTATTGTCAACTTGAGGACCTTAAGTGGTCACCGCAGACTAGTTTTTGGATCTTCCATGTTTTCCATATTAAACTCATAGCGTTAATAGTGTAACAGTAAAAGACCATATAATTATTTTACCAATATTGTAATTTGAAAAAGCAAGTGGGGAGTAAAAACCAGCTATGAAAATAAGCTACACAAGTGGTAGATTGTAGTAGGAATAAGGTACAAAGTGGCCCCATACTGTACAAGGGGTATCATCAAGTACTACAATAGTAGTAGATTGTGGTATGAATAGGATACAAAGTGGCCCCATACTGCACAAGGGTATCATCAAGTACTACACTAGTGGTAGATTGTGGTAGGAATAGGGTACAAAGTGGCCCCATACTGCACAAGGGTATCATCAAGTACTACAATAGTAGTAGATTGTGGTATGAATAGGATACAAAGTGGCCCCATACTGCACAAGGGTATCATCAAGTACTACACTAGTGGTAGATTGTGGTATGAATAGGATACAAAGTGGCCCCATACTGTACAAGGAGTGTCATCAAGTACTACACTAGTGGTAGATTGTGGTAGGAATAGGGTACAAAGTGGCCCCATACTGTACAAGGGTATCATCAAGTACTACAATAGAGGTAGATTGTAGTAGGAATAGGGTACAAAGTGGCCCCATACTGTACAAGGAGTGTCATCAAGTACTACAATAGTGGTAGATTGTGGTAGGAATAGGGTACACAGTGGCCCCATACTGTACAAGGGTATCATCAAGTACTACACTAGTGGTAGATTGTGGTAGGAATAGGGTACACAGTGGCCCCATACTGTACAAGGGTATCATCAAGTACTAGACTAGTGGTAGATTGTGGTAGGAATAGGGTACAAAGTGGCCCCATACTGTACAAGGAGTGTCATCAAGTACTAGACTAGTGGTAGATTGTGGTATGAATAGGGTACAAAGTGGCCCCATACTGTACAAGGAGTGTCATCAAGTACTACACTAGTGGTAGATTGTGGTAGGAATAGGGTACAAAGTGGCCCCATACTGTACAAGGAGTGTCATCAAGTACTACACTAGTGGTAGATTGTGGTAGGAATAGGGTACAAAGTGGCCCCATACTGTACAAGGAGTATCATCAAGTACTACAATAGTGGTAGATTGTGGTAGGAATAGGGTACACAGTGGCCCCATACTGTACAAGGAGTATCATCAAGTACTACAATAGAGGTAGATTGTAGTAGGAATAGGGTACAAAGTGGCCCCATACTGTTCAAGGAGTATCATCAAGTACTACACTAGTGGTAGATTGTGGTAGGAATAGGGTACAAAGTGGCCCCATACTGTACAAGGAGTATCATCAAGTACTACAATAGTAGTAGATTGTGGTATGAATAGGGTATAAAGTGGCCCCATACTGTACAAGGGTATCATCAAGTACTACAATAGTGGTAGATTGTGGTAGGAATAGGGTACAAAGTGGCCCCATACTGTACAAGGAGTATCATCAAGTACTACAATAGAGGTAGATTGTAGTAGGAATAGGGTACAAAGTGGCCCCATACTGTACAAGGGTATCATCAAGTACTAGACTAGTGGTAGATTGTGGTAGGAATAGGGTATAAAGTGGCCCCATTCTGTACAAGGAGTGTCATCAAGTACTACACTAGTGGTAGATTGTGGTAGGAATAGGGTACAAAGTGGCCCCATACTGTACAAGGAGTGTCATCAAGTACTACAATAGAGGTAGATTGTAGTAGGAATAGGATACAAAGTGGCCCCATACCGCACAAGGGTATCATCAAGTACTACAATAGAGGTAGATTGTGGTAGGAATAGGGTACAAAGTGGCCCCATACTGTACAAGGAGTGTCATCAAGTACTACACTAGTGGTAGATTGTGGTATGAATAGGGTACACAGTGGCCCCATACTGTACAAGGGTATCATCAAGTACTACAATAGTGGTAGATTGTGGTAGGAATAGGGTACAAAGTGGCCCCATACTGTACAAGGGTATCATCAAGTACTACACTAGTGGTAGATTGTGGTATGAATAGGATACAAAGTGGCCCCATACTGCACAAGGGTATCATCAAGTACTACACTAGTGGTAGATTGTGGTAGGAATAGGGTACAAAGTGGCCCCATACTGTACAAGGGGTATCATCAAGTACTACAATAGTGGTAGATTGTGGTATGAATAGGGTACAAAGTGGCCCCATACTGTACAAGGAGTGTCATCAAGTACTAGACTAGTGGTAGATTGTGGTAGGAATAGGGTACAAAGTGGCCCCATACTGTACAAGGAGTGTCATCAAGTACTAGACTAGTGGTAGATTGTGGTAGGAATAGGGTACACAGTGGCCCCATACTGTACAAGGAGTGTCATCAAGTACTAGACTAGTGGTAGATTGTGGTAGGAATAGGGTACAAAGTGGCCCCATACTGTACAAGGAGTGTCATCAAGTACTAGACTAGTGGTAGATTGTGGTATGAATAGGGTACAAAGTGGCCCCATACTGCACAAGGGTATCATCAAGTACTAGACTAGTGGTAGATTGTGGTAGGAATAGGATACAAAGTGGCCCCATACTGTACAAGGGTATCATCAAGTACTACAATAGTGGTAGATTGTGGTAGGAACAGGGTCCAAAGTGGCCCCATACTGTACAAGGGTATCATCAAGTACTACACTAGTGGTAGATTGTGGTAGGAATAGGGTACACAGTGGCCCCATACTGTACAAGGGTATCATCAAGTACTACAATAGTGGTAGATTGTGGTAGGAAAAGGGTACAAAGTGGCCCCATACTGCACAAGGGTATCATCAAGTACTAGACTAGTGGTAGATTGTGGTAGGAATAGGGTACTAAGTGGCCCCATACTGTACAAGGAGTGTCATCAAGTACTACAATAGTGGTAGATTGTGGTAGGAATAGGGTACAAAGTGGCCCCATACTGTACAAGGGTATCATCAAGTACTACACTAGTGGTAGATTGTGGTATGAATAGGATACAAAGTGGCCCCATACTGCACAAGGGTATCATCAAGTACTACAATAGTAGTAGATTGTGGTATGAATAGGATACAAAGTGGCCCCATACTGCACAAGGGTATCATCAAGTACTACAATAGTAGTAGATTGTGGTATGAATAGGATACAAAGTGGCCCCATACTGCACAAGGGTATCATCAAGTACTAGACTAGTGGTAGATTGTGGTATGAATAGGATACAAAGTGGCCCCATACTGCACAAGGGTATCATCAAGTACTACAATAGTAGTAGATTGTGGTATGAATAGGATACAAAGTGGCCCCATACTGCACAAGGGTATCATCAAGTACTACACTAGTGGTAGATTGTGGTATGAATAGGATACAAAGTGGCCCCATACTGCACAAGGGTATCATCAAGTACTACACTAGTGGTAGATTGTGGTAGGAATAGGGTACAAAGTGGCCCCATACTGTACAAGGGTATCATCAAGTACTAGACTAGTGGTAGATTGTGGCAGGAACAGGGTACAAAGTGGCCCCATACTGCACAAGGGTATCATCAAGTACTAGACTAGTGGTAGATTGTGGTAGGAATAGGGTACATAGTGGCCCCATACTGCACAAGGGTATCATCAAGTACTACACTAGTGGTAGATTGTGGTAGGAATAGGATACAAAGTGGCCCCATACTGAACAAGGGTATCATCAAGTACTACAACAGTAGTAGATTGTGGTATGAATAGGATACAAAGTGGCCCCATACTGCACAAGGGTATCATCAAGTACTACACTAGTGGTAGATTGTGGTAGGAATAGGATACAAAGTGGCCCCATACTGCACAAGGGTATCATCAAGTACTACAACAGTAGTAGATTGTGGTATGAATAGGATACAAAGTGGCCCCATACTGCACAAGGGTATCATCAAGTACTACACTAGTGGTAGATTGTGGTAGGAACAGGGTACAAAGTGGCCCCATACTGTACAAGGGTATCATCAAGTACTACAATAGTAGTAGATTGTGGTAGGAATAGGGTACACAGTGGCCCCATACTGTACAAGGAGTATCATCAAGTACTACAATAGTAGTAGATTGTGGTATTAATAGGGTATAAAGTGGCCCCATACTGTACAAGGGTATCATCAAGTACTACAATAGTGGTAGATTGTGGTAGGAATAGGGTACAAAGTGGCCCCATACTGTACAAGGAGTATCATCAAGAACTACAATAGTGGTAGATTGTGGTAGGAATAGGGTACACAGTGGCCCCATACTGTACAAGGAGTATCATCAAGTACTACAATAGAGGTAGATTGTGGTAGGAATAGGGTACACAGTGGCCCCATACTGTACAAGGAGTATCATCAAGAACTACAATAGAGGTAGATTGTAGTAGGAATAGGATACAAAGTGGCCCCATACCGCACAAGGGTATCATCAAGTACTACACTAGTGGTAAATTGTGGTAGGAATAGGGTACAAAGTGGCCCCATACTGCACAAGGGTATCATCAAGTACTACACTAGTGGTAGATTGTGGTAGGAATAGGGTACAAAGTGGCCCCATACTGTACAAGGGTGTCATCAAGTACTAGACTAGTGGTAGATTGTGGTATGAATAGGGTACAAGGTGGCCCCATACTGCACAAGGGTATCATCAAGTACTAGACTAGTGGTAGATTGTGGTAGGAATAGGGTACAAAGTGGCCCCATACTGCACAAGGGTATCATCAAGTACTACACTAGTGGTAGATTGTGGTAGGAACAGGGTACAAAGTGGCCCCATACTGTACAAGGGTATCATCAAGTACTACACTAGTGGTAGATTGTGGTAGGAATAGGATACACAGTGGCCCCATACTGTACAAGGAGTATCATCAAGAACTACAATAGTGGTAGATTGTGGTAGGAATAGGGTACACAGTGGCCCCATACTGTACAAGGAGTATCATCAAGTACTACAATAGAGGTAGATTGTAGTAGGAATAGGGTACAAAGTGGCCCCATACTGTACAAGGGGTATCATCAAGTACTACAATAGTGGTAGATTGTGGGAGGAATAGGGTACAAAGTGGCCCCATACTGTACAAGGAGTATCATCAAGTACTACACTAGTGGTAGATTGTGGTAGGAATAGGGTACAAAGTGGCCCCATACTGTACAAGGAGTATCATCAAGTACTACAATAGTAGTAGATTGTGGTATGAATAGGGTATAAAGTGGCCCCATACTGTACAAGGGTATCATCAAGTACTACAATAGTGGTAGATTGTGGTAGGAATAGGGTACAAAGTGGCCCCATACTGTACAAGGGTATCATCAAGTACTAGACTAGTGGTAGATTGTGGTATGAATAGGATACAAAGTGGCCCCATACTGTACAAGGAGTGTCATCAAGTACTACACTAGTGGTAGATTGTGGTAGGAATAGGGTACACAGTGGCCCCATACTGTACAAGGGTATCATCAAGTACTACAATAGAGGTAGATTGTAGTAGGAATAGGGTACAAAGTAGCCCCATACTGTACAAGGTTATCATCAAGTACTACACTAGTGGTAGATTGTGGTAGGAATAGGGTATAAAGTGGCCCCATACTGTACAAGGAGTGTATTCAAGTACTACACTAGTGGTAGATTGTGGTAGGAATAGGGTACAAAGTGGCCCCATACTGTACAAGGAGTGTCATCAAGTACTACACTAGTGGTAGATTGTGGTAGGAATAGGGTACACAGTGGCCCCATACTGTACAAGGAGTATCATCAAGTACTACAATAGAGGTAGATTGTAGTAGGAATAGGATACAAAGTGGCCCCATACTGCACAAGGGTATCATCAAGTACTACACTAGTGGTAGATTGTGGTAGGAATAGGGTACAAAGTGGCCCCATACTGTACAAGGGTATCATCAAGTACTACACAAGTGGTAGATTGTGGTAGGAATAGGGTACAAAGTGGCCCCATACTGTACAAGGGTATCATCAAGTACTACACTAGTGGTAGATTGTGGTAGGAATAGGGTACACAGTGGCCCCATACTGCACAAGGGTATCATCAAGTACTACAATAGTGGTAGATTGTGGTAGGAACAGGGTCCAAAGTGGCCCCATACTGTACAAGGAGTGTCATCAAGTACTAGACTAGTGGTAGATTGTGGTAGGAATAGGGTACAAAGTGGCCCCATACTGTACAAGGAGTGTCATCAAGTACTAGACTAGTGGTAGATTGTGGTAGGAATAGGGTACAAAGTGGCCCCATACTGTACAAGGAGTGTCATCAAGTACTACACTAGTGGTAGATTGTGGTAGGAATAGGGTACAAAGTGGCCCCATACTGCACAAGGAGTATCATCAAGTACTACAATAGTGGTAGATTGTTGTAGGAATAGGGTACAAAGTGGCCCCATACTGTACAAGGAGTGACATCAAGTACTACACTAGTGGTAGATTGTGGTATTAATAGGGTACAAAGTGGCCCCATACTGCACAAGGGTATCATCAAGTACTAGACTAATGGTAGATTGTGGTAGGAATAGGATACAAAGTGGCCCCATACTGTACAAGGGTATCATCAAGTAATACAATAGTGGTAGATTGTGGTAGGAACAGGGTCCAAAGTGGCCCCATACTGTACAATGGTATCATCAAGTACTACACTAGTGGTAGATTGTGGTAGGAATAGGGTACAAAGTAGCCCCATACTGCACAAGGGTATCATCAAGTACTAGACTAGTGGTAGATTGTGGTAGGAATAGGGTACAAAGTGGCCCCATACTGTACAAGGAGGGTCATCAAGTACTACAATAGTGGTAGATTGTGGTAGGAATAGGGTACAAAGTGGCCCCATACTGTACAAGGGTATCATCAAGTACTACACTAGTGGTAGATTGTGGTATGAATAGGGTACAAAGTGGCCCCATACTGCACAAGGGTATCATCAAGTACTAGACTAGTGGTAGATTGTGGTAGGAATAGGGTACAAAGTGGCCCCATACTGTACAAGGAGTGTCATCAAGTACTAGACTAGTGGTAGATTGTGGTAGGAATAGGGTACAAAGTGGCCCCATACTGTACAAGGAGTGTCATCAAGTACTACACTAGTGGTAGATTGTGGTAGGAATAGGGTACAAAGTGGCCCCATACTGTACAAGGGTATCATCAAGTACTACAATAGAGGTAGATTGTAGTAGGAATAGGGTACAAAGTGGCCCCATACTGTACAAGGAGTGTCATCAAGTACTACACTAGTGGTAGATTGTGGTATGAATAGGGTACAAAGTGGCCCCATACTGCACAAGGGTATCATCAAGTACTAGACTAGTGGTAGATTGTGGTAGGAATAGGGTACAAAGTGGCCCCATACTGTACAAGGAGTGTCATCAAGTACTACACTAGTGGTAGATTGTGGTATGAATAGGGTACAAAGTGGCCCCATACTGCACAAGGGTATCATCAAGTACTAGACTAGTGGTAGATTGTGGTAGGAATAGGGTACAAAGTGGCCCCATACTGTACAAGGGTATCATCAAGTACTACACTAGTGGTAGATTGTGGTAGGAATAGGATACAAAGTGGCCCCATACTGTACAAGGGTATCATCAAGTACTACACTAGTGGTAGATTGTGGTAGGAATAGGGTACAAAGTGGCCCCATACTGCACAAGGGTATCATCAAGTACTAGACTAGTGGTAGATTGTGGTAGGAATAGGGTACACAGTGGCCCCATACTGTACAAGGGTATCATCAAGTACTACAATAGTGGTAGATTGTGGTAGGAATAGGGTACAAAGTGGCCCCATACTGCACAAGGGTATCATCAAGTACTAGACTAGTGGTAGATTGTGGTAGGAATAGGGTACAAAGTGGCCCCATACTGTACAAGGAGTGTCATCAAGTACTACAATAGTGGTAGATTGTGGTAGGAATAGGGTACAAAGTGGCCCCATACTGTACAAGGTTATCATCAAGTACTACACTAGTGGTAGATTGTGGTATGAATAGGATACAAAGTGGCCCCATACTGCACAAGGGTATCATCAAGTACTACAATAGTAGTAGATTGTGGTATGAATAGGATACAAAGTGGCCCCATACTGCACAAGGGTATCATCAAGTACTACAATAGTAGTAGATTGTGGTATGAATAGGATACAAAGTGGCCCCATACTGCACAAGGGTATCATCAAGTACTACAATAGTAGTAGATTGTGGTATGAATAGGATACAAAGTGGCCCCATACTGTACAAGGAGTATCATCAAGTACTACAATAGTGGTAGATTGTGGTAGGAATAGGGTACACAGTGGCCCCATACTGTACAAGGGTATCATCAAGTACTACAATAAGAGTAGATTGTGGTATGAATAGGGTATAAAGTGGCCCCATACTGTACAAGGGTATCATCAAGTACTACACTAGTGGTAGATTGTGGTAGGAATAGGGTACAAAGTGGCCCCATACTGTACAAGGGTATCATCAAGTACTAGACTAGTGGTAGATTGTGGCAGGAACAGGGTACAAAGTGGCCCCATACTGCACAAGGGTATCATCAAGTACTAGACTAGTGGTAGATTGTGGTAGGAATAGGGTACAAAGTGGCCCCATACTGCACAAGGGTATCATCAAGTACTACAGTAGTGGTAGATTGTGGTAGGAATAGGATACAAAGTGGCCCCATACTGCACAAGGGTATCATCAAGTACTACAACAGTAGTAGATTGTGGTATGAATAGGATACAAAGTGGCCCCATACTGCACAAGGGTATCATCAAGTACTACACTAGTGGTAGATTGTGGTAGGAATAGGGTACAAAGTGGCCCCATACTGCACAAGGGTATCATCAAGTACTAGACTAGTGGTAGATTGTGGTAGGAATAGGGTACAAAGTGGCCCCATACTGTACAAGGGTATCATCAAGTACTACACTATAGTGGTAGATTGTGGTAGGAATAGGGTACAAAGTGGCCCCATCTTGTACAAGGAGTATCATCAAGTACTACAATAGTGGTAGATTGTTGTAGGAATAGGGTACACAGTGGCCCCATACTGTACAAGGGTATCATCAAGTACTAGACTAATGGTAGATTGTGGTAGGAATAGGGTGCAAAGTGGCCCCATACTGTACAAGGTTATCATCAAGTACTACAATAGTGGTAGATTGTGGTATGAATAGGGTCCAAAGTGGCCCCATACTGTACAAGGAGTATCATCAAGTACTACAATAGTGGTAGATTGTGGTAGGAATAGGGTACACAGTGGCCCCATACTGTACAAGGGTATCATCAAGTACTACAATAAGAGTAGATTGTGGTATGAATAGGGTATAAAGTGGCCCCATACTGTACAAGGGTATCATCAAGTACTACACTAGCGGTAGATTGTGGTAGGAATAGGGTACAAAGTGGCCCCATACTGTACAAGGGTATCATCAAGTGTTATACCACGATTTCGGGACTTCCGGTGCGTTTATATGCAGTTTAGCCGTGCATTATTCTGCATATACCACACATGTGCATTTTTGAAATTTTTGGTATATACTTGGTATAAGTCTTCAAATTAAAACATACATATCCTTAGACATTTTAGATGATCCCTCCATACGTATTACGTCCAATATATTCAAAATAAAGGAGAATCCATTGATTTTTCCATCGTAAGCGAGTCGCGGTCCGGCCATTCCCACCCGCCTCCTTGCCTGGCGAAAGTGTGTCAGTGGCCCGGATGTGGATATAGGTCAAGTTCTCTTTGTATGAGGAAGATGCCGAAAATTTCGGACCATTTTGGAAAATCAATGGATTCTTATTTATAATTTTGAATATATCGAACATATCAAGCATGGAGTACTCATCTAGAATGTCTAAGGATATGTATGTTTTAATTTGAAAACTTGTCATAGTTGGATTCGATACGAAAAGTGACTGTATACACAGCGGTACCTCTCCCGGCAAGGAACAAAAACAATGGCTTCGCGCAGAGCAGACTGGGGCCGTATCGCTTGCTTTTACAAAATGTCTTCTCGTGGCTATAATCTTTGGATATCAGGTAAGAAATTAATACAAAATGGAGGAAATGGTGGTATAAACCTATTAGGTGATGAATATTGGGGCCCACAGGCTGTACATGCTGTATATACCCTCGCTGCTGGGCGGCTGGGGTATATACAGCATGTACAGCCCTAGGGCCCCGATATTCATCATCTATTAGCTGTAACAAAACGTACCACATAGTATAAGACATCCTTAGCTACACAAAACCTCTCCCGCCCTCAGGAAATAGCCGTCTGGTGGGGCTACCCTCTACCCTCAGTTAATATTTACATCCTTCTCTGGTATAGGGCTCAATTATGTAAAGATCTTGTAATGGTTCGTCTCGTTAAGTTAGATTAAATCATAACGAAGAGAGAGAAAAGTTTCCGGGTAGGCAACCAAGCTTTTATTTCATAGCTTGCGTTACATACGATCACAGCCTCAGAGGACTACATGCTACTAGGGCATTCGGTTACCCTTTCGGGTAACAACCTGGTTGAGCAGTGGGTAAACCACTACTGAGGAACATGGGCTAGGACCAGCCTTATATAGGGGAAAAGCCCGCGAAACTCAGACCGGCCACGTGACGTGTGGCGGACGAGTGGTAGGCCCCCTGGTGTAATGGATACGAACCCAGAGGCAAGTGCTGCCACCTGCCATCCGGATTCCCCCACTACACCCGAAGGACCTAGGTCTGAGTCTCACGGGTACATGAACGTAAAGTGTAAAATACCATACCCCTACACTGCCCCCCTTAGACAATAACTTGGGGGTAATTAAACCGCAGTGTATTAATAACCTAGTAAGTGATTGTTTACAATACTAAAAAGGGGTATTAATTACACTTGCTCGATGTGAAATAGGCTATAGTATAAGACTATCCTATTTCTGAAAAATTATACAATAATAGCATCGAGTCTCGTTCATTTCATTTCCACCAGTAGCTTATAACTACCACAAATGATAAATATACAACTATCACAGATTTATAGTAACGTTTTGACAACAGTAGGGTCCTGAAAAGGACCGGTGGTTGTAAATAATGATCGTATTACAGTTATTGAGCCCGGAAAAAAAATTTTTGACATTTTAAATTAACAACTCTGTCCACTTTACAAGGTGAATTGAATATTAATGATCAGATATGAACAATTAATCTGATACTATATGAACACAATTAGGTATTGATCTGAGTAATACAATACTAAGTTTAGAGAAATCTGTTGGACCTTCTCTTATTTTATAGAAAAATATTTATACTTTTGAGACGCAGCTCAGTTTATACCTTAGTGTTTTATATTTACAAATTACAGAAGAAATATAGTCTCTTAATATATTGAGACCAGGAATGACCTATCTAGACAGTTATAGGTCTAGGATTACCTTAAACAACTTATAGGATTCGCAGATCCAGTATATTTATAGGTACCCTTATATAATAATATATCTTTTTAAAAGATATTATATAGTTATAAATACAATTTTACACACAATATAATATTATCAACAAAGTTACTTGTTTTCATGATTGGAGGATGTAACAGGAGTCGGATGCTGCTGATGTCTTGGTATGGGCGAGCTGAACCCTGATGCCTGAAGTGCTATAGTAAAACTTGTTGGTGGGTGTAGCTAAACCCTGATGCCTGTAGTGCTAGCTAACTGGAGGTAATAGTAGATCCAGTTGTAGACTGTTGATGGACTTTATGGGCGTAGCTAAACCCTGATGCCTGTAGTGCTAGCTCACAAATAGTAGTGGTGTAGTAGTAAATCCGGTTTGTAGTTCAAAAGTCCATATTAGTGTAAATTGTCCTTGATTTTATAATAGGCACAGTCATTATATTATGGCACAGTACAATTATGGTGTTTACAGCATTCGTACTCCTCCTCCAGAGTGACTTGTATGTTTCTCCTTCTGTTTTCAGTTTCCGGATTAGGGTACAGTTTGGTACCCGAATCAATACGGGTTGGATAAAAAAATGGTTTCCTATCCAACAATACATAGGTAATAGCACCCCGGGACACACAATTATGCCCAATCTTCATGCAACAGTTTTCACTGTTCCATGTTCTCCTCGGGTGGCTGGTTTGGACCCGGTTGTTGAGCCTGAGGCTGAACGAGGGGGTCCACACCGGTTCCATCCGTAGATGCCAATGCGGGGACAGCAGGTGTTAGTTTCACCTTTTGGCGTGCCTCGAACAGGTTCAAAGCATGCTCAGGTGTGCCGTCCCAGTTATCCATGATAACTCCAAAAACCTTGAAGAACTTTTGCTGTTTCTTCATGTTCGTTGCTCGTTCTAGGTCGAGCATCTGAGAAGCTGTTTCCTTCTCGGATAGGGCCTCCTGCCGCAGATTTGCAGCTTCCTGCTTATCTTTGGCAACATCCGCCTTTATCTGAGTCGAGATCCGGTTGATCTCTGACTTCTGGATCGCAACAATGCACTGGAGAGTGCTCGACACGGTCCGACGATACATATCCAGGTGGAGGTTTTCCAGATGGTGCTGTAACGTTTCAAATTGCTTGCTCTGAATATTGCAAGACAATTTGTCCTCCTTCTTGAAGAAGGTCTCCACTGTCTGGATCAGCTTAGGCCGATGAACCACAGCACCAGGTGGGGGTACCTGACCCTGAGGCTTCGGCTGTGCTCCAGACCCACTCGCAGTGACAGCTACACGCGTGTGCGAAGAAGCAACCGCAGTAGTAGCCGCACTAGCAGTGGTCGAAGAAGGGCCTTGATTTGGAAATCCCTGAGCTAGGGGCAACCGCGACAATTCCCTTCTAAGGTCTTTGGCTGTCAACAATGGCGCGGGTGGACGTTCTCTCACCACAGCACTCATTGTAGGTCGGGGAGCTTGACCTCCTACTGTCGGCAGTTCCTGCTTGACCCTCCCGTACTGATCAAAGATTTGCATCTCTGGTCCGGGTGGGCCCATAGCAGGGTACTGCTTCGGGTCTTTGACATTCAAAGGCGCGTGTTTCCGGGAGGACTGGCCACCCGGTCCACTGACACCAAAGAATGTCGGGTTCTGTGCACCTAGTGGAGTTGGTGCTCGTCCATAATGGGAAGGAGTTCCAGTAGGAGATGGAAGATGTGGCTTCTTCCTTCCCCCATTCGTCTGTCTCTCCAACGCCTCCAGTGGTGACCTGGCTTGGCTTGGAGATTCAGACGCATGTCTCTTCCTATCTGCCGCGGAGGGTCCCTGGCGGTAATCCCTGCGGCTTCAGATCTGTTCTCCGGATGGAGTTACATAAGCCCCACCACGACGGCAGGCCTTGTTGCTCCTCCATTCGTTCAACAGATCGTACTCCTCCTGAGCGTACTCTAGTTTGCCGAACCCGGGAGTCTGGGCAAACCGAGCCTTTAGTTTCTGGTTAGTACCAGGAACCGTAGGCGCAAACTGCTTCGTACTCGGTGTGAGGGAAGCCAACTTCTCTGCATTGAGGCCCTTAAGGTTACCATAGAGTTCAGAGTGAATTTTCATCACCCGATCTATGGCTGCCTCCAGGCCCTCTCCATGCAAAGTCACATAGTGCCGGACCATGTCTCCACGTCGGGGGGTGACACATCCTGTGCATTTAGCACATTTCTTGCCAACCTCCCGGTCGCAGACATATTCCGGCCTCTGGTGCATATGAACCTCCACGAGATGACGAAGGAACTCGTCTTTCTCGATGAAGAATTCAACCTCACCCTCACTTTGAGTACAACGTTGAAAGGGACAATCCTTACAATCCTCCCCGTAGTACTCATCTAGAGCA
Source organism: Acholoe squamosa (assembly GCA_949317995.1). Taxonomy (NCBI): domain Eukaryota; kingdom Metazoa; phylum Annelida; class Polychaeta; order Phyllodocida; family Polynoidae; genus Acholoe; species Acholoe squamosa. Next base: position 130,556 of record OX439036.1, read on the forward strand.
AACTTGAGCTTGCCCTTCTGGTCGTAATTGTACAGACCATTGGGCGAATTCTTAACGAATTCCCAATAGATCCAGTACATATTGGCCGGTTTTCTATCGGAGAGCTTCTTGCGAAGCCATTCCTCCATATCTTCACGCTTCTCACAGGTGATCCGAGGGGGCAGTCTCCATACGGATTTACTCCCCTTCAGGTGTCCCCTGTGTAGAGGAATGAAGCCGGCAAAGTTGCTATTGGCGTTAGCCCAGATAGCAGCCTCTTGCTCCTCAGTCGGAGTGGCATCCACAACTGGGTCAACCGGCTCCTCCCCCTCCGGGTCGGATGGTACATCCACAGGTTGCACAACGGGTTGTTGACCCGCGAGAACCTGGGCTGCGGTATCCTGAGCGTCTCCACTCAAATCGGCCATTACGTCGTGTAGCTTGACGATTGGCACACTGAGCTCAACTTTTACGGTTGGGACAGCCGGTTCAGCTTTTGTATTATCAGCTTGAACGTCTACCTCGATAGGTTCAGGTTTGCGTTGGTCAACCCTCTTCTTATCCCGCCTGCGGGATCTGCCGTTAGTAGAAGTGCCAGGCTCGGATGCGTCCGTCTCATTGCCGGAGACATCCGAAGCCTTAGTGCCCTTCTTATTGGCCGAGCGTGGAGACACCCGACGGGTTCGGGTACTGTCGGCCACACTCGTGCTGGTAGAGGGTTCGGTTCCTTCTGCTTCCCTTTACCCTTACCTTTGGTGGGGGTTGCTTTACCCTTTCCACCAGCTGCTTTCCCCTTTACTTGCTCAGTCTTCGTAGGGGTAGACTGAGCAGTTTTAAGGGAACCATCTGTATCAGGTAGGGCCTTCTCAGGTACTACTGCTGCGTCTCCCAAGGTAGGAGCTTCAGCAGGAGACATGAGACAGTCCATCCGATCGGCCATCTTGGCTGTTACGTGCACGGGTGCGGGTCCGGGTACTAACTCCGGATGCGCCAGTGCATACTGCATACTGATCAACATTCATTTGTTGATCCATCTGATCACAATCAGCATCGTATTGCTGATCGTCGTATGTATAAGTGGGACTCTGGGGAGAACCACTTCCATACTCCGGCGGGGTGCTGGCACCGGCACCACCGCCAAGGCGGACGGCCTCTTCTGCCATCGACAGAAGTGGCTGTTCGGGGATAAAATATCCCAATCCACCGGATAAGCAGTAAGTACTGCTTACCCAGTGAAAGGCGGGTGCCTTTTAACGAGGGCACACCTCGGAATATGGCTGTCACGGGCTATCAGACTCCAACAAGAGTAAGACCACCCTCGGCCACGTCTTCTTCCTTCGCAGGAATAAGACAATATGGCGGGATACTCGAACTTGAATTGCTGCGCATGATCAAACCCGCGCCTCACGTGACCATTCGAAAATGGGTCAACAACTTTCCCGCGTGCCCTTAATTAGGTCACGCGCCCTTACATAAAAACAATACAATACCCAATCGGTCGTCCGTCCGTACTCAGGGTTCAACCATGACAACTGGCTAGGTATTATGGAGTTTATGGATAGCATAAGCATATCCACCGGATAATCCGTCCAAAACCATGGGTACATTGTCATAGGGCCTTTTCCAGAAACTCATGACCGGCTCAAATATACATTGAACTAGGTTACAACATATAACACTACACAGTACAGGACAACACACTCGTTGTGTTAACAGGCTAGGTTACGGCAGTCTTTAGCAACCTTGGACTGCGTCTAAGAGGTTTTGAGGCCTCTTTTATTGACCTGGTATCCATAAGAGCCTTTTCCAAGGTCTTCTTAGCCTTAGAAGGACCTTTCCTCTTATTTTTACCTGCGCCTGCCGAGACTTTTTGTATCTTCCCCTGTTTTCCGGATGTTACGACAGGGGGCACCACCCTCTTCGGGTCTGCAACCTTCCGTGGCCGCCCGGGTCCTCGCTTTCGGGTCGGTACCACTTCGAGTTGCTTAACACGACTTTGTTCCATTACTTCCAATAGACCATCACCATACATTTCGGTGGAGGTATCCCTCCCTCTCCATGGGCGTAGTCTCGCTACATTTGACTTGTAACATTTACCGAGCTGTGATTTAATAATCACTGTGCAATCACTAATAACCTGAGTTATAGTGAAAGGTCCATCCCAATTGCTGGCTAATTTCAGGTTGGCTAGAGGTTGGTGTAGACGCAGTACTCTATCCCCTAGATTAAAAAATCTAGCTTTTAGACCTGTGTCATAGCCAACTTTCTGCCAACGCGCAGTTTTCTTCAACTCGTCTCTAACCCTCTCATATGCTTGTTTGAAATTATCCCGTAGGGATTCTACAAACATCACCTGGCAAGGGGTTTCCGGATTCATTCTTATTACGCCAAACACCAAATCGGCTGGCATAATCAAATCCTCTCCAAAAACAAGGAGATTAGGAGAACAGTTTGTGCTCGAATGTACAGTGCCATTATAGGCATGTACCACGAATTCACATTGTTCATCCCAATCATCCATCTGCTCATTTACCAGAGACTTCAATACTTGGATCAAAGTCCTATTGAATCTCTCTACCTGTCCATCGCTCTGTGGTCTATAGGGATTAGTTCTTGTCTTGCAGATCGCCAGACAATTACACATCTCTTGCCACAGACTAGACTCAAATTCTCTGCCTTGGTCACTATGTAACATGAGTGGGACACCTAGGTGCAGCACCCACCCTTTTACAAAGGCCATAGCACAAGTAACAGCCTTATGATCCGGTAGAGGAAACACTCGGGTGTACTTGGTATAATAATCAGACACGACCATCATACACGTGTTGCCACTAGGAGTGGGGGGAATCCCACTAATAATGTCAACAGCTATTCTAGCAAACCTTACACCAAACAGTTCCTGGGATAATGGCAGTTTGCCTAACCCGGGTCCTGGTTTGTTCTTACAGCACTCGGGACAGGTCTCCACCCATCGGGTGAGATCTGTACTCATGCTGGGCCAATAGTATCGTCTGGTTAGACGTTCTAGAGACCGTTTCTTTCCAAAGTGTCCACTAGTTCTATGTCCATGACAGAAATACATAATATCTCGTCGCATAGCACTAGGTATGACAACTTGCAAGGTTTTCTTCCTATTAGAATGGTTCTTCCATCGGAACAGAATACCATCCCGGACTTCTAGCTCGGCCCATTGAGCTAAGAATCATCTCATCTCTCTGTTTTCCAATGACACTTCGGGTCTTGGAGGACAGATACCCTGATTAAGGAACTTAATCAAACGTGATGTGACTGCATCAGACTCCTGGAACTGCTGGATGGTCTCCAAGGACCAATTCAAGACATGTTCCGGATGGGTTTCGAATGGAACTCGAACCCCTGCCAACACAGCATTGTGTGCTCCACAATCAGTGCACTCAGCATTTGCACATTTCCTCACTGGGATTCTAGACAAAGCATCTGCATTCAAATGCTTTGCCCTGGCTCGGTGTTCAATCTGGCTGTGATTTAGACCAAATTCGGATAGGTGCGCTAACCAGCGACCTATCATCCCCTCTGCATCTTTGAAGTTCAATAACCATCTGAGGGAAGAGTGGTCAGTCCGTAGAGTGAAACAGCCACCACAGCCAACAACTCACGTTTAGTGGTACAATAATTTCTTTGAGTTTTACTCAACGTGTTACTAGCGAAGGCTATAGGAACTTCAACCCCATCCTGGACCTGAGAAAGGGCGGCTCCTATGCTTTCATTACTAGCATCAGTATCTAGAATGAAATGATCATTCTCCGTAGGGTACTTCAACACAGGTGTACTTGCAAACAAATCCTTTATTTTCATAAAGGCCTCGTCTTGCTCGGATCCCCGAGGGAATTGTTCCTTTCTTATCCCGGGTGTCCAGTGGGACAAATTCTGGATAGGAAAGGCAACCCTTGAATATCCTGGGATAAAGTCCCAGTAGTAGGAACAGAATCCGAGGAAGGATCTGACTTCTTTCGCATTCGTGGGTGCCTGCCAATTTGACAAGGCATCCAGTTTCTCCGGATCGGCTTTAATCCCTTCATTCAAGATTATTCGCCCCAAGTAATTAATAGATCTTTTGAAAAGATCGCATTTCTTGGGCTTCAGCTTCAAACCATTAGTTATGATCCTTTCCAGGACCATACCTAAATTTTCCAAGCATTCTTCGTATGTCTTCCCAAAGACAATCACATCATCTAGATAGACGAGACATTTCTTCCATAAGAGGTCACTTAATAAAGTTTCCATCATGGCTTCAAATGTCGCTGGTGCATTGCACAATCCAAACGGCATCACATTATATTGGAATAATCCAATATGACTGGAAAAGGCCGTCTTCTCCATATCTTTCGGATGCATACCCACTTGCCAATACCCGGATTGTAAGTCTAGAGAGCAATACCATTGCTTACCTCCAAGGGAGTCTATAGTCTCATCAATCCGTGGTAAGGGATATGAATTCTTCTTGGTCATACCATTCAATTTCCGGTAATCTATGCAGAAACGGATGGTACCATCTTTCTTAGTCACCATGCACACAGGGCTAGACCAAGGACTGGTTGATGGAATTATTACATCCTGTTCAAGCATTTTAGCTATCTCCTCCTCAGCTACCTTTTTTTTGGCTAGTGGGAGTCTTCTATAAGGAATCTTAAAAGGTTCATTCTCACCAGTGTCAATCGTATGCAGTACCTTATTGGTACGCCCCAATTTTTCACTTGGTGTTGCAAAAGCTTTACGGTACTTGTATAACAAGTCAGTTAGAGCTTCACGTTGTTCATCACTTTCTACATGGCTTTCGGCTACTAGAATGTCTAGTTCCGGGCACCTTTCGGGTGAGGAAGGGGCTCCGGGTGCCGAAACATGTTTACAGCCTTCTACTAATTCAGACAGGACAACCGACCCGAGGATCGTATCCTTCTGTACGTAGACAGTCTTATTACCGGTATTGGATATAGGAACCACCGTCCAAGCAGCGTTAGCTACTAGAACGTCGGCGGATTCCAATCCGATACTTGACAACATGGCCATGTCTGGCTCTACAACTCCAGTTTTGACTTTTTCCTGAAAACTGTCTGTCCGCTCGACATAAGACATCACAGGCTGTGCCCGGTGGTATCTTAACAGTCTGGGCTACACTGGCTACACTGCTTACTTGCCTAAGCACACATTGTACTTCAAGATGATACGGGTCTCTCACTTCCAATATTCCCCTCTGGGAATCTAACCTTGCTCCATATAATGCAGCAAAATCCAGACCAAGTATACCATCATCCGCGATGTTCGCCACAGTAGGAGTAAGGATGAAGTCCTTATCTTTCTGTAGACTGAACCTCATACATGTTCTACCGAACGTTTGTATCATGCTACCATCGGCCGTACGAGCATTTCCTTCCTTTGTGAAAGTTTCATGATTCATAGGCAAAAGATCGTAGAATCTCTTAGCAATGCAGGAGTAGCTAGCACCCGTATCGACAAGAAACTCAGCGGATCTACCACTCACAGATACAACTGTGTACCACCTCCTACCTTTCAAGTAGGTAGGACTACTTGGGTACTTAGCAAGTTCCGTCTTAGCGCCGAGGTCAAATCCACATCCCTCCAAAAACTTGAGACAAGGATGACCCGGGGGGAACTGGGCACACCCCACCCTGGCCAACTCGTTGGCCGCTCCCTCTGGACTGATATCGGGTTTCCCCTCTGTGTTCTTCTGCCGGTTCTTGACACCTGGTGTACTATCAGTCTCCCCAGCCTCATGAGTAAGGAACTGATCAGGCTCCTTAGCTTCACTGCTGGGCGAAATCGCTAGAGGATTCTCACCAGTACCGCAAGCGGCAGTAGGCTGGCAGTCATGGCAATCACTCATTCGGGGGGTAATCCGGTTGCCTTCATGGACACCCCCTCTCAGTTTTCCTTCTTCACTGAGTCCTCCTTACCCGGATTGTTCCGGTAACGAGTGTTTCTATAAACTGGCTTATCTGCCTCACACTCGGCAGCATAATGCCCAGTTTCCTGACATCGAAAGCATGTCACAACGCTCCTATCAGGCTTAGGCCTCTTAAGATTTTTAGTAATCTTCTTTAGTAAATTGTTAACCAGGTCCTCTGATAAAGACGGACCCGTAGTGAGTTTGGTATCGGGTTGAGTCACCGGAGGTTTAGAAGTAATCACTTTCTCCTTGACGTAACCCGGTTTCTTTCCCCAGTTCCGGTTATTCCGGGGGTTCCCTTGGCCAATGGCCCCAACGTTTTCATCTTCGTCAGGTTCCCCTGATTCGGATGAATCGGTTTCGGGTATTCCCTCCGGGATTATCATTGCTGACATCCGTTGGGGTACCTTCCCGGCAAAGATACGGGCCTTTCGATCATAATGATCTAAGGACTGGAACAAATCCGTCAGAGAGGCATCATTCTTCCAAGCTTCACAGGCTACTGTCCTGTGTTCCTGATTCCGCAATCCTTCAATGAATTGTTTAAACATTTCATCTAGGAAGCATTCATCATCTAGTCTCCATTGAGGTCTGGCTTTATGCAACAGTCGTTGACATTCCAAGCCGAACACTTTGGCAGATTCCTTAAGCTTCTGCATTCTTTTAGTGAACGTCAGCCAAGGATCTTCTCCAACTATATTCCCATATAGATATGAAGCAATCTCTATGAGTTCATCATATTTCATATGGGCTGAGAGTCCTACTATTTGAGAATCTCTCCATTGTTCCACGGCTCCTTTTCCGTCGCCTTCCTTTAACCAGCATACTAAATAAGGGAGAGCTTCCGCTTTACCCCATCCATTGCAGTTAAAGACATCCGCGCAGCCTTGATACTCCTCCTTCCAAGGGTTCTTGGCATTAAAGGGGGTAGGTATCTTAGCTACTCTACGAGCCGGATTCGTGGATCCAGTAAGGGATAAACCCTTACTCCATTCCATGATCTCCGTATCGTCCAGACCTTGATTGTAGCAATCAACACCTAAGTTAGCGATTGCTGCATTAGAGTCATGCAGCGCTTGTAACCCTGGAGAAAGAGATACTCGGCGACTGAGTCTCTTTTTCCTTGGAGGATTCGTACCATAAGTACTTCCAGGGCCTCCAGGCGGTGGTCCTCCTCCGCCCCCTGATCCTCCTGCTCTGTATGGAGGCACCTGTGAGAAGGTGTATCCGCTGGTTTGAGGAGTTGGCCCAGGATTATTGGTGGGTTGTGTATTTCCACCAAAGCTAAAGAAACCACTATTGGGATTAGTGTTTCCTCCTGTTCCATTTGACTGATTTCCATTATTGGAACCAGTCCCACCAGCAGAGGATCTGCTTCTGGAACGATCTCCTGAAGGTCCGGATCCTTGGTCACATCCGGATTGCCCTCCAGCTGGACTGGAATTCCCGGATGATTGTCCGGTTGTTCCTCTGGACATGTTCTGGGTGTTACCTTTGGACGGATTCGCTCCTGTTTGGGATTGACTCCATCCATACTGGGCATACGGGCCATTTGGTCCCCCTAAAGGTGACTGTTGTGGCCATCCGCCGTCAAAGGTGGAGGTTTTTGCCGAGTGGCTTTGTTTAGTTCCACTCGCAGAGTCAACCCCACCATTTCCCGTACCTAAACCAAGAGGTTTGAAGGTATTATCCGTAAATCTAACCTGATGACTCTTTATTTCTTCATAACGAGGTACAGTTGTCTCTGTTACCCCGTCATCGCCCCTCAAAGAGTTCATCTGGTTACTCGTCGTGTTTAGGGCAATTCCTGAAACAGTGAAGTCTGATTCAAGAGTGCCTACTGCATGACCAGTATCTTCTAGATACTTTGACATCTGGATAGCTTTAGCTTCCAGTTCGGAATATTCATCCATCATCTTTGTCTGTTTGGCAGCCAAATCTGTGGATTCACGTATCCATTGACCTTTGAGTTTTTCATGCTCATCGGTTTGTTTTTGATACGTTTTCCGAGCATCCTTGAAGGCTGATTCAATTTTCATCAGCTCTTCTTGGTACTTACCATAGGCCGTTTGAGTTGAATTTAACTCTTGTTTAGTTCTATTCAACTCATCACACGAGGCTCTGTATTCCAGATCCGCTGTGTATAGTGCATCATGATACTGTTCGTGCTGGAGTTGAAAATCTTGTTTTTCTTTCTCCATCTGATCCAATAACAATTGTTGTTGGCGTCTACAGCTTTGATCGTAATCAAGACATTCTGATATCAACTGTTTGTTTTCAGTCAGAATCTTGTCTCGGGTTCCGGTCAGTGTAATAAGATCCTTCTGGATCTTCTCGTATTCAGCTCTCATGTCTTCAAGCTCGTCCATTTTGTTCCTTTCGAATCCACATTTCTGGTGTTTAATTCGAGAACTATATGGAGTTTCAAACATACCTGCACTAGGCTTTGGTACCTCAAATGGTAGTTTACCAAATTGAGCAGTACTTTTATGCATTGGTGCAGGTTTCGAAGTACCTCCTGGCATGAATAAGGAGTCTCCAAATTCATCCAGTTCATCATGTAAGTTTTTTCTTACATCCTCTAACCCATCAGGGTAGTGTTCCAGTGGATTTCTCCACTCTGTACCTTGGGGTGGTGATTTGATTTCACCATCCTCCATCGGGGAGTTTAGCTCATTATTTGGGCCATTTCCCCTGACTGGGCTCAGCTCAGTCATTTCTGACTGCGCTTACCCGAAGACCAACTGGTCACGGCACCAGTGTAATGGTTCGTCTCGTTAAGTTAGATTAAATCATAACGAAGAGAGAGAAAAGTTTCCGGGTAGGCAACCGAGCTTTTATTTCATAGCTTGCGTTACATACTATCACAGCCTCAGAGGACTACATGCTACTAGGGCATTTGGTTACCCTTTCGGGTAACAACCTGGTTGAGCAGTGGGTAAACCACTACTGAGGAACATGGGCTAGGACCAGCCTTATATAGGGGAAAAGCCCGCGAAACTCAGACCGGCCACGTAACATGTGGCGGACGAGTGGTAGGCCCCCTGGTGTAATGGATACGAACCCAGAGGCAGGTGCTGCCACCTGCCATCCGGATTCCCCCACTACACCCGAAGGACCTAGGTCTGAGTCTCACGGGTACATGAACGTAAAGTGTAAAATACCATACCCCTACACTCTGATACCTGAAAATAGCCCTCTGAATGCCTGAGGTGTACCTAAATATTCCTCATTTCCTAGACATTATCATGTTTGTCTCCCTCCTTCATGCCCAGTCCTCCTTTTTAGCCATCCCTGAAGTACTTCCCTCCCTCACTTGGCATCTGCATCTCCTAGTTCCGTAACTTAAGCTATGAGTTTTCTTACCCTACCCTGTAGAGTAAGGAAACTCGGCTAATAGAAACATGTCTTATAATCACAGCAGGAACACATGTTTAACTCCACCCACAGCAACATATATAAGGGGGAGGTTTGTAGGGAAGCCGGGATGAAATTCTCAAAGAAGAATTAGACAAAGCTTAAATAAATCCATAAGGAGGAACAAGGTGGTTGAAATTTCACATTACTATGGCAGCATTATGATGGCTTGTGCTCAGAAGAGGTATTTGGTAGAATACATAATGGTAGTAGCCGTTATGGGTTAACCAGTGAGTTAACAATTAGGCAATCAGTATTTCCCTAATCACCTCTAGCATTTTCCCGTTTATCACTTATTCTAAAAGTAGTATGGAGTAGAGGATGGCATTGCTCCTTTATTGACAAAAGAATCTAAAACCCTCAAATACCATGACATCTCTCTTACCGTTGTCTCAATCATATCTTCATCACTCACCTAACATAAACAGGAAGTAGATGGATGGGTGGGTAGTTGTTTGGTCAGTGGGTGTGGATGAGGCGAGGGACAATTCCTCCATTAGTTAATTGGCAGTATTACCAACACCAAGAAACACCATCAATGGCTGACAATTCAGTAATGATGACTTAATTAGATGAGCAGCAACCACGCCCACGGTCATTACCTAACTGATATTCACACATTAACCCTTTAGGTACCATGGTATACCTGATAGGTATTCACACAGTAACCCTTTAAGTACCATGGTATACCTGATAGGTATTCACACATTAACCCTTTAAGTACCATGGTATACCTGGTATTCACACAGTAACCCTTTAAGTACCATGGTATACCTGATAGGTATTCACACATTAACCCTTTAAGTACCATGGTATACCTGATAGTTATTCACACATTAACCCTTTAAGTACCATGGTATACCTGATAGTTATTCACACATTAACCCTTTAAGTACCATGGTATACCTGATAGTTATTCACACATTAACCCTTTAAGTACCATGGTATAGCTGGTATTCACACATTAACCCTTTAAGTACCATGGTATACCTGGTATTAACACATTAACCCTTTAAGTACCATAGTTTACCTGATAGGTATTCACACATTACCTCTTTAAGTACCATGGTATACCTGATAGGTATTCACACATTAACTCTTTAAGTACCATGGTATACCTGATAGGTATTCACACATTAACCCTTTAAGCACCATGGTATACCTGGTATTCACACATTAACCCTTTAAGTACCATGGTATACCTGGTATTCACACATTAACCCTTTAAGTACCATGGTATACCTGATAGGTATTCAAACATTAACCCTTTAAGTACCATGGTATACCTGGTATTCACACATTAACCCTTTAAGTACCATGGTATACCTGATAGGTATTCACACATTAACCCTTTAAGTACCATGGTATACCTGGTATTCACACATTAACCCTTTAAGTACCATGGTATACCTGATAGGTATTCACACATTAACCCTTTAAGTACCATAGTATACCTGGTTTTCACACATTAACCCTTTAAGTACCATGGTATATCTGGTATTCAAACATTAACCCTTTAAGTACCATGGTATACCTGATAGGTATTCAAACATTAACCCTTTAAGTACCATGGTATACCTGGTATTCACACATTAACCTTTTAAGTACCATGGTATACCTGATAGGTATTCACACATTAACCCTTTAAGTACCATAGTATACCTGGTTTTCACACATTAACTCTTTAAGTACCATGGTATACATGATAGGTATTCACACATTAACCCTTTAAGTACCATGGTATACCTGATAGGTATTCACACATTAACCCTTTAAGTACCAAGGTATACATGATAGGTATTCACACATTAACCCTTTAAGTACCATGGTATAGCTGGTATTCACACATTAACCCTTTAAGTACCATGGTATACCTGATAGGTATTCACACATTAACCCTTTAAGTACCATGGTATACCTGATAGGTATTCACACATTAACCCTTTAGATACCATGGTATACCTGATAGGTTTTCACATATTAACCCTTTAAGTACCATGGTATACCTGATATTCACACATTAACCCTTTAAGTACCATGGTATACCTGATAGGTATTCACATATTAACCCTTTAAGTACCATAGTATACCTGGTAGGTATTCACACAGAACACAATTCTCCAGCACTCAACTTGGTCAAGGATCCATGACTGTGTCCATGGTGAGTTGTTTAAAACAGTCACTATTTTCCAATTAAAGTAGTTGGAAGCATAATTGAATAAGAGTTATTGACATTTTATCAAAGACAAAGGTCTTTGTGACATTCCAATAGTTGAAAAGGGCAGCTGTAGACTAATGGCCATTTTGGAGGTTTGGAATATGTCCATGGCCTTAATGTCTGTAGTTCTGTGCCCTTCACCTAGGTGTCCTTGTTGTTGGTGTAGTAAGTGCCTTTAATTAGATTCTGTCACTGAGGCTAAGCCACATCTAATGGTCAGGCTTCACATAAATAACATTTACAGGGTCACATGACATCACACACAGATATGTGACCTTCTAGTGACCTTGCAATGACCTTACCTTTGACAGTGTATGGATATTAGCTCCATTAAACCCTGTGTAGTGGTTTGGGTTATGTTGGGTGGCTCTGGGGCCTGCTTAACACTGATTCAGGTAGAACAAGGTGACCTTTATTCAGAAGGTACAAGGTAGCATCTAACCTGGATGGAGTCCAGGTCTCTTCTGAGGATTGTAATATACAAGGTTATACCGGCCCCTACACCAGGTAGCCCAGGTGGCTATGTATTGCTTTAGCCCCTTCTTAAAATACGGATTCTGAAGAGTGCAAACGGAAAAGATTCCACTTAAATCATAAAAGTGTGCCCCTCGCAGGTTCATTGAACCACCCTTTTGCACCCGATATGTGGCAGCATTAACTGAATAACCACATAATGTGCTCACACTTAAATTTCTTTTGCACTTTAAATATGATAAGACCCATATGACACAGGGGGCGCCACACAGGGTTATTCAGTGAAGGCTCGAGAAAAGGGATTAGCCCCCTAGGGGGCTAAACTCGTAGTATATATAGACACAGCGGTACGTCAATTACCACCCTATATAACCATAGAACATTAAAACATCCAAGGGAAGCAGGGTCCCAGGAAAAGGGCCTCTTTTGGGGACAGAGGAGAGAAAAAGGGGCTTGGAGTCTTTTTGGGGTAATACATATACGAGTGTGTTCACTTCAATTTACCCCTCGTTTTAAGGCGCACCGCAGGCGCCTGGGAAATAGCACCCTAGGGGGCTACACTCGTAGTATATATAGACACAGCACTTCCAATGCCACCCTATATATCCATAGAATATTAAAACATCCAAGGGAAGCAGGGTCCTGGGAAAAGGGCCTCTTTTGGGGAGAGAGGAGAGTAAAAGGGGCTTGGAGTCTTTTTGGGGTAATACGTATGTGTGTTCACTTCAATTTACCCCTCGTTTTAAGGCGTGCTGCAGGCACCTGGGGAATAGCCCCCTAGGGGGCTAAACTCGTAGTATAATATGCTAGTGGAGGGGGCTAAACCCCTCAACGGTTATATCTGTCGCTCTTTAGGTTAAGGTGTAGCAGTGTTTTACCCCTACTTTTATATGAAATGTTAATTTACACTATACCTGCTGGCACATTTTCATTAAAAGCACTTCCAATTAGGGTGTATAAGACAGGAAACAAGTAATTATTTCATTTCTACATGATAGAGTCACAGAGTCGCCATGGGTTTAGCTCCCTCTTATTTCTTGTTGCTGTGCACGCCTCAGCCTCACTCTGAAAACTGGTAGATTACACCTGGCTGTCTGTCATTATTTAACAGCATCGGTTTGCTTACATGACTTTACAGTGTAGAGGCCTGTACATATGTGTGCTAGACCGGCCGCTACGCCGGCTCAATCACAACATGAGTACCACAACTCCTTGCCGCCGCCCTTGCCCCCTTCTCTACAGGGCCTGCCCCACTCCTTCTTCCCCCACATGTTACTTGGAAAATATGGCACTGAATGTTTTAGGGAACTGGCATAAAGGGAGGTGGGAGGGCGAGGGAAGGAATTTTCCTGCTGGTTTGGCGCCTTACTGAAACTGCACAGACAAAGGATGTACATTTCATTTAAGTGCAACACTCGTGGGCCTTACTGCATTCCCCTTGGACAAGCTCTCTGGGCCAGATCCTTACAGGTATGCAGGCCTTATATAGTCACACAGTAAGGGGGCCGGAGGGGGCCTCCCAAATAAAGTGGAATATTGCAGAGTTAATTGCAAACATATTATCCTTCAGACCTCTAAAAGACGAAGGAACCTTGAAACAAAGGCTGAAATATGTATATAGCCTTGGTGGCCGGCATGGCCGCCACGCATGCCTACATGTGCACCTTAAAAGTTCAGGTGCACTTTAAAGTGTACTTGCATGTAGGTGGCCAGCAGCACACTTAAAATGAATGTGAATAAAGATTATTTATCAGTGTCTTATTTCATTGTGTACTTTTAAAAGAAATATATATTATGAGCAACAAGCCGAATAATCACTGTGTAAAATGACAGTATATATACTGTCATTTTACACATATATATATGCCATTGGCTACATTCGATAATTCAGCAGATAGGTATTAATTATACTAAAAAACACTGACGACAATCTCATTGTAGGGTGCCCATTATTGTATCCTTGAGGAACTAAGGCAAAGCATAGGTGTGAAAAACATTTTAAGGAGGCACGGCAGTATAAAAAGGAAAGTTCATGATGTGCACTGTCACACTTGAGGGACATACATTGTGTGAGCAACATGGCAGTGCAGGGAGATCTGTGGGACATTTTGGCGGATTCTGGAGAGAGGAAAATGGGCCTCCAGAAGTGCATTTTCAAGAGTATGTAATGTCTAACAAAATGTTAGAAAGGTATGGGAATGGCAGAGCAGATATGCTGTATTCCTTGTGGTCAGACATCCAGGAGCTAATAGGCCCAGCCAAGTTGTAGCCTAAGGCTATAAGGAGATTCTTTTGGACAAAGAATATCAGAAATTGGCCAAGGGTAAGGGTGTGCACCTTTGCATTTGTGAATGGTCTCCCAGCTCACATGCTCTTGCACTGGGGTATTATGGTGCAAATGTGGACAGGGGTAGGTGATCCCTCATACAGACATGCAGCAAGACTTATGTATATCATCGAGCACAAAGGAGGACACACTTAGTACAAGTTGTGGGCCTGGAACATCCACAATAACAGGGGAGAGTTTCTGGATGGCACACCAAGACGTTATTAGTAAGTAAAATATTCATATATTTTAACTTCTATTATATGTCCACTTGTGCATGTTTGAGGTGTGACAGATTGGCGCACACACTGTATTTCATGTATGGGGCTAACGTTGGTGTGGTTTGAGGGGTAGTACCAGACGACACCAGGGGTATGTGAGAAATCTTGGAGGCAGAGGGGGTATAGCTCTTTCACTGCCTGTGGGAGTGTGCACAGCGGGTCACAATATAGAGCAGGGACTGGAAAAGATCCAGTCCTTGGTAAATATTGTGACCCTACGTGCATTACTTTACAGTGTGCTATAAGAATTTTAGGGCCAACTTTTTTGTTTCTCCTTTCATGTAAGGGTAAGGGATACATAAAAGTGCACACCATATTTCTGTAGAACTGGCCCTCTCTGCTAGGCCACTACCTATACATGCATGCTGGGAAAGGAAGGCCAAGGGAGGGGGGGAGGATTTAAAGTGCAGTAAGGCTTCAAGTTTGATAGAGAGAGGGAGGGGGTTTGGGGGATAGGACTGGCGGTAAGACTTCAGGGGTGGGAGGTTGTTTGGGAGGGCGTTTTCATTAACGCCAGTGACTTCGGGAACTCACTGATAGGCAGCGGGGCAGCGGCCCCTGGGCCAGCACCATCAAAGTATATGAAGTGCAACAAGTCAGAACTTGGCACCACTTTTTGCTTTGTTCTTGCCGACAGCACTATGTGGGGTGGGAGGCCGCAGGATATATTTCCTTCACAGGACCACTTTCCTGATCCAGACTTAGACATAGACTTATACAAGAGGGAAGTGTACACAAGAAGCACATGGGCAAATAGGGTGCAGGCTGCAAATGTTTCAGATATCACCATAGAAGACCTGGTCAATCCACACAACAGATTTGCTCTTCTGGATTATCCTAACCCCAACTTTCTAGAATGGTTAGGGCATAATGGTTTCCTGGCTACCCACATGGTGTGTGACGTAGACAGATGTGGAAAGGAGTGCAAGGTAAACACCAGGGAATCAGCTTTAGATGGGTACTCATGGAGGTGCAGGCCAGGAGGTAAACACAAACACTCCATAAGAAAGTATTCTCTTTTCTTACATTCACATCTTCTGACACAAGATTTGTTTCTTTTTTTGATATCATATGCTGAGAGAAATGTCACCCTTATGCGACTGTCCTCTTGGTGTGGGATGAACTATAACAGGACAGTGGTAGAGTTTCATAAGAGACATGTTTGTCCAATACATACATGACTTGTACAAGAATGTCATTTTCAGTGATGAAGTAGAGATCGATGAGAGTGTATTTGGCAGGAGAGTGAAGGCACACAAAGGGGATCCTAAAAAAGGCCGGCCTATATGGGTTGTGGGTTTGGTAGAAAGAAAGTCAAATAACTTGATCCTGTACCCAGTAGATGATAGATCATCTTCTACTCTGCACCCCATTATAACTAAGCATGTTGCCCCCGGGACAAGAGTGTACACCAACTGCTGGAGTGGGTACATAGGTATCCAAGAGTTAGGATTTGACCACTTCACTGTAGCTCACAAACACTGATTTAGATGTGATTATCGAAATATAATCACAGTGGAAATGGAGCTGTGCACCACAAACAGAATCGAAGGTGCATGGAAGCACGCAAAGGTAAAACAATATACTTTATAGTGCACTCGATGAATGAACAACTTTTTTTTACAGACAGCAAACTACTGCGGCTCTATAACACAGCCGCTGTCTAAAAGTACTGTCTTAATCGTATGTAACTCTATAGTATATTTGAAAAGTATGCAAAACAATTTGGCCAACAATTTTTTGTTCACTGCAGGAACATTTCAGAAGGATCAACGGCACCACTTTATCTACGTTTGAATCGCACCTTGCAGAAATAGTTTGGAGAAACAGAAACCAAGGAGAGCCTGTTCCAGCCATCCTCAATCTAGTTAAGCAGATGTATCCTTTAGATGGGCCACCCAGTTTTAATGCTCCTTATCCCCTCTTCTGGACATGGAAACACTTGTCAAAGGTGATTGATTTTTTTTCTTTGTACTGTAACCCCCCTAAATGAATTTAAAGTGAGATAAATAATGTGATGGTAAATACCTTCAAATTAAATTACTAGCCAATGTAATTTAATATTTAGACTTAAAAGGTACAGAGTGAGACATCCTTAAAACAATCATAGATAAATCACATAAGTTATATGATTTATTGTAAGTGTAGTCTTTATTGTGTCATAATATGTAGGTAATTACATCTTTTGTGTTCATTTCAGGAAGAAATGAAGAAGCCAGAGAGGCCAGATTCCAAATCCAAGAAACTGAATATTCCACCACCTGAACCTGCCATGCACATTCACCGTGCCGACTCTTCTTCAGATGAAGACGATTACAGTGTGGTGGACAAGTGCTTGCTCGAGGGCTCTCCCAGCATATTGTACAACTTGAACCGTTCACTTTCTCGACCTCTACCTTCTACAAGATCAGCCACAAAGTCAGCCTCAAAGGGTAAAGTAAAATCGACCTCTTCTTCAAAGAAATCAGATTATAATGAAGTGCCTAAGATAAGAAGTAAATCTACATCTTCTACTCAAGTTATCGGTTCTCCCTGTGCCACTCTTGAAGATAAAACACCTCCAGGTCCTCTTATGGGACCCACTACTGGTCAAGGCCCTTCTTAGTCTGAGGTGCTAGCTGATGTGCACTCTGTTACTACGAACACTCCAAATTCTGTCAAGCATATGTGACACGATCTGCGAAAAGGGGTCTTAGTGCAGGGGGCAATAAGACCCCCTTTCCCAGTACATGTCACTTGTTAGTCCTGTTCCTACTTTGTCCCCTGTATCACAAGATGGTAATCAGATTGTTTCAAGTTTGACAGGTGAAGATGCAGACATGGACTGGACAGCGAGCCTATACCAAGCACCTATGAGGAAATGAACACCCAAATGTCTTCTCCCTGTTCTAAGCGTTTATGGTCTCAGGTAGACACATCTTGCATAAGCCAAAGAATGCATGAACTTTTTTTCTGGCAGTGACAGCACCTCTATATCTCCTAGCAGTGGATGTGCATTGCACACAAAAAAAGGGGCCAACTTCAAAGTTCCTTCCTCCCCTGCACCCAAAAGTTCTTCCTCTAGTATGGCCTCTAGCAGATCCAGGTCACCATCCCCTGTAGGAAGCAAAAAGGAGAGGCCACCACGTCAGAGAGGTTTTGGTTCAAGCCATAACACAATTAGTAAAGACCAAATGGCACACCAAAGTTCAAGCGGAGATCTTGACACAAAAAAAAAAAGACTCACAAATGGATATGTCTACTTTCAGTGAAGCTTTAACGATTGTGTAGTACAGGGTGAGCATATACAGTTCTGTGTTCATATCCTTCTTGTTGTTGTGTCAGTGAGACAGGTGCTAAAATTACCAAAATTACTGAAGTGTCTTCCTTGTCTTCTAATTCTAAGCAAAATAAACAGTCCAACTCTGCCAGGATAACCAAAACTAAATCCAAATCGTGTGGAAAAGTTTCATCTAAAGAAAACAGCAAAACCATTGAAACTAGCCGTTCAATACACAAGACACATGATGGGAAATTAGTCCAAAAAATGACCAAAGTAATCACTACCAACATCAAGAGGAAAGAAGGTACAGAGGATGCACCTATTACAGTGCCCTCACAGACACAAAGGGCCACTCAAAGTTCTATTTCCGGTACTATATCATGTAGAGCTAGAGCTAGAGGACGACGTTCTGGTAAGTGCAATCAGTCAGTGTGTAGACCTTCAGGTCTGCCTCTAAACATGGATCATGACGATGAAGATGCAGACCATGGACTGAACAGCGAGCCTATACCAAGCACCTATGAGGAAATGAACACCCAAATGTCTTCTCCCTGTTCTAAGCGTTTATGGTCTCAGTTAGACACATCTTGCATAAGCCAAAGAATGCATGAACTTTTTTTCTGGCAGTGACAGCACCTCTATATCTCCTAGCAGTGGATGTGCATTGCACACAAAAAAAGGGGCCAACTTCAAAGTTCCTTCCTCCCCTGCACCCAAAAGTTCTTCCTCTAGTATGGCCTCTAGCAGATCCAGGTCACCATCCCCTGTAGGAAGCAAAAAGGAGAGGCCACCACATCTGAGAGGTTTTGGTTCAAGCCATAACACAATTAGTAAAGACCAAACGGCACACCAAAGTTCAAGCGGAGATCTTGAACAAAAAAAAAAAACAAACAGACTCACAAATGGATATGTCTACTTTCAGTGAAGTTTTAACGATTGTGTAGTACAGGGTGAGCATATACAGTTCTGTGTTCATATCCTTCTTGTTGTTGTGTCAGTGAGACAGGTGCTAAAATTACAAAAGTTACTGAAGTGTCTTCCTTGTCTTCTAATTCTAAGCAAAACAAACAGTCCAACTCTGCCAGGATAACCAAAACTAAATCCAAATCATGTGGAAAAGTTTCATCTAAAGAAAACAGCAAAACCATTGAAACTAGCCGTTCAATACACAAGACACATGATGGGAAATTAGTCCAAACAGTAACCAAAGTAATCACTACCAACATCAAGAGGAAAGAAGGTACAGAGGATGCACCTATTTCTGTGCCCTCACAGACACAAAGGGCCACTCAAAGTTCTATTTCCGGTACTATATCATGTAGAGCTAGAGCTAGAGGTAGAGGATGACGTTCTGGTAAGTGCAATCAGTCAGCGTGTAGCCCTTCAGGTCTGCCTCTAAACATGGATCCTAAGGATGATTTCATGAGAACAAGAAAACAGTACAGTGTATGTCTTTAAGTGTGGTCTACATAGTACACAACTTCTATGAATAGGGTGTCTCATTATTAAGGAATGTATTGCTGCAAATTTTGCACCTGAACATGTAAAAATGTTCACAAATTTTTTACTTGTAAAGACATGTGAAAAGAAATGTAAATGATACCTAAATAATTAGGAGAACAGGTGTGATAAGTGAAAGTAACAGGAAAAACCACATCATTTTCAGAACAAACCTTTTGTTTCATTTAGGATTAGAACTTGGATAAAGAAAGTGGATTTGCAGGTGTAGTAGTCTTTCTTTGGATCTAGTAGGCTGATCGTAACTCCAAAGACGGTAATTAAGTTGAAGCTATAGAAATGGGTGGACGACCGGATGTTTTTATTAGCATGCGTTCTTCGGCCCATTCTTCTGTCGCTTATCCAACTGCTTGAAGTGAACATCAAGTACACCTTAATAGGTTTATTGTGTTTCAGCAGCACCACTAAGGGTGTTGATAGTTTTGTAGTGTAATGTAATGACACATAGCCAAGTCAAATGCGAGAGACTATTCAAAGAGGTTTGATGTACTGATAAAGTATGTGTATGGGATACACCCACATGTTTGGAATAAGAAACCGGCAACTGTCCTTTGTTTTTTGAAGCATGTATGGCTCCGCATGTATTCAGAAGTTAATTACGTATTTAACGTGGTGCTGCATGTTACTGTCACATGTTAAGGATAATGTAGCACATTTATTGAGGCCTTTATTGTTGCTTGATGTCATGTGATTTTAAATGATATTTTTTGTGTAAAATGTGTGATGTTCTGATGAGGTATAAGTATCAGGCATAGGCAAATTTATCATATGTGAAGGCTTTCTTTTGGGTGAGTAACTTATACGTTACTGACATATTTATTTCTCTAACTAACTATGTAAAGTGTGTTGGGTTATTCAGTAACATAATTTGCATCTATGGGTTACCGTAAAATGACTAATTCCACACTTTTTTTGGGACAAGGGATAATTTTTGTTTCCTACATTACATAACCCCAAACCAAATGTTATAACTTTTTTTTGGGTGGGAGGGGGGCCTGGAGGGGAAGGGGGAAGCATGTCTGGTCTTTCAAGTGCCCTATCATATATACTTATATCAGGGCCCTTATGTCATATTATATTGTGTCTTTCTGTGTCTGTCTGTCACATAGAGCAATCAGTGTGCACTTTTGTATCACATTAAATTAGATATTGCTTTCAATGAAAGTATGTTAATTTTTGTAGTTATGTGAAGGACTTAGTCGGTAAAGCTTCATTTTTCTTTTGGTTTTTGGAAAGATATACAAAAAAAAGTAATTTTTGTCTATGTAAAGTGTTTTCATGTTTTCTTATATTGTGACGGGCCATTTTATGATAGTCGCTGAAAGGCGACAAGACTGTCACAGTAATATAGTAAAAGGGCCAGAGACAGCACCCGCCCCAATTTCTATAACTGTCATCATCCATTCCATATTCTTCAAAGGATTCCAGTGTCTTATAAACATATAGGGCCTTGTAATTGTATAAAAAATTTAGGCGTTCAGCCCGATGACTCAGGGCCCAACTCACGACCTTTCCCTGTCCTCTTTTCAATATTCTTCACCCTCATTGTTTGTGTCTTATACGGAAATAACATATAACAATATTGGCCATCATTTATTTAAAGCCTTTAAGTAGAGTTTCATTGCACCTCTTTTAAAGATGTAACTATATATAAGGAAAGCCATTTTAAATGAATTTAAGTGTCACATATAACTGAAACAGGTCCTCCCTTCTCAGCAGGAACTGGAACAACAAGACACGGGCCTACACATAGGAGACGAAGAAGGCGGCTTGGCTAGAGGAGGCGGTGTGTATGCATTGTTAAGGAGGCGATATTCTCTTCTAGAGTTGCCACCAAAAACATTTACAGCGTATAAAGTTCCCGACCACATTTTAGTTGCAGCCGCCCAATTGATGGGTTCGTTGGACAGTAAGCTTGGCAAAGATTTTCTACATATGATATCTTTAGAGTGACTTTGAGCACTTTGGGTGCTTTCCTTGTAAGAACCTGTCCAGTCGCCCTTTTCCATGGCCCCGCAAAAATGTGTTCATTTTAATTTTGTCTGAAGCCAAACAATATACCAAAGGATTTTTTGTTATTTCAAGTGCAATCATTGAGTGCAATATACTGTTAGTGTTTACTGAGACTTCCATGCATAGGAAAGTGTGAAAACATTTGCTGAAGATTATGTGTGAGGAAAGTCAGCCGCCTGAGTGTAAGAGGTAACAGTGCATTCCATTTAAGAAGACAAGTGGCGACAAGTCATATGAGGGGGCCTGGGCCCCTAATGCCTGCCCCCTGACTAGGTCACATGATCTGAACGTGCCCCCCTATGTTTAAAGTGTTTATTTTTGAGTGCTGGTTCCTCATTAAAAAATTACTTGGTATACTGTGTATATGTATTGTGTCTGGACATAGAAAAAGGTGCGGCACCAAGGGTGCAGGGTATATACAATCATGTTGATGTGTTCAGGAGACAACTACTTGTCTAAAGGGCCGTCTAAAGTATTATGTTAGCGGCCATATCAGGATTCTCGACGCATCGTCAGTGCGCCGAATTTTGTTAGTGTGTAGAATGATCATTTACAGGTAAGATCATTATAAATGGTGTTTGTAAACCATGAAGCCCTATAAAAGAAGATTTTCATGGTGTGCTAGTCTTTTAAAAAATGATGCCAAAGTGATAGCCATTGTTTACAGATATCATTATGGGGCCATAATTAGATAAACATAACATAAAGAGAGCAGAGCACAGTTATATTTCAGGCCCCCTTTCCATGGACAGTTCAAAAAGGCCACAGGTGTTCTCATTTCAATAGGAAACAGGACCTTAACAGATACACTTGAAATACAGGGGTGGTTTTTCTTATAACCTGATCTAGTCCATCCTATACTTTATATATGTCTTCTGAGAAGACATTAAAAAATGGTGCCACATGTAAAATTTTATGTTCATGTTTACAGAAGGCAAATACCTGTATGCAGTATTACATCTACATTTTGAGTGTGCTGCTTTTTTATTTTTGTTTGTAGTATGAAGATTGATATTTTAAAAAGAAATAGTTTGTTCTAGCATGAAACCTTGAAAAGATTAAGTTAATAGTGAGTTTGTGTTGTAAAAATAGGATTCCCGTTGTTTCAAGTGATAGTTAAATTATACAGAGAGCAGAGCTCTTGTTTTTAGTTAGACACAGTAAATTTGTTGGGCCGGTGTTGGGCCATGTTCTTAAGTTGTAAGTCTTAGGTGTAGATGATTGTTTTCATGCATGACTGTATAATATATTACATCAGAGATATTTATAGAGACAGGTGAAACAAAAATTAGCCAAATTAATTAGTATTAGAGTTGGTAGTTTTGTGGCATTCTCACAAAACATTCTTGCGGATGCACAACAAATTATAGCAGGTACACAAAATAAATGCTGTGGATGCATACAAAATTCTTGTGGTACACAAAATAATTCTTGCAGGTACGCAAAATAATTCTTGCGGACGCACAAAACATTCTTGGGATTAAACAAAATATTGTTAAGTGTTAAATGATTGTGGAAATTATGTTAAGGCGGAATACACTGTGCTAAGTATGGAGCCTTCAGGAAATACGCTCTATATGGTCAATGTGTAGCCCTCTGTTAAATTAGAGAGGATATGTCGGACCGAAATATTTCGGCCAAGATTTCTTTGCACTTTCATCCATAGTAGAGGCCATGTCAGTACAAGGGGGAAAACAGAGTATTAAGTATTGTGCCATTGTGCCTTCTACTTGATTTCAGAGACACTGGACAATATATGGATAATGTGTACGCCCTTCTGTACTTAGTGTGATTCAGTGTATGCGAAATATTTTGTGCACTTTAAATCAGAAAAAGGCATTTTCTGTCCACATGTAAGTTATTGGACATCTACATTTAAGATAAGATGTAAACGATGTTGCATGGAGAAGTAAAATAAAGTATTTATTTGAATTTTAAATAAAATGTCAAATTTTATTTGTGATAATCTAGTTATAAAGAAATACACAAGAGAGAGCCACTTTATATATTAAAAAGAAGTACATGAAACCTACACAATAATGTTATGAATTCCGTTTACTTCTTTTACATTCCACTTTTTCATAGTTTATGGGTAAAACACGTGAAAAAGGGACGTTGGATCTGGTTTAGGCGAAAGTAGGGGGTTAAAGCAATAGATAGCCCACCAGGCTAAGCTCAAAGAAGGGATATGGCTTATACATTTAAAGGTGGTGCTTATAAATATATGTCAGTGTGGCCTATAAGAAAGAAATTACTGTGACTCTGAAAGTATCGAAAATGCTGCTGTGTGAGACTGGCAAGTTTCACCTTAGAGAACCTGAGATGGCAGACATCATGGCCGTGCACACACAACACATGTTATCAATATAGACAGCTATGATGTTAAAACCTGGTCCTACTGCCAGCTCCCTTACTCAGCAAATGGAGGTTGATTGGCAGCAGGGATCTTTTTTTCTGATAATCAAATTATACATACTGGTACCTTTGTGAGTTGGCAAGTACCTCTTCCTTTCCATTTACATCAAAGTGATACTAACTTAAGTTATATTTAACCCTTCATGAGCTATGTCTGTGCTATACAACCTTCCTAGAAACTAACTTGATGTGGAAATATAGGCTGAAAATGCTCTATCAAAAGAAACCTGGTCAAAGAATACCTGATTAGAAACTTGATCAGAAACCTGCATCAGGAGCTGACTCCAACGTGCAAACATTCTATACACTCAATTAAGCCAAAAATCACAAATTACAGTTGACATCTGAGGTAGGTTTTAAGGTTCTACAGACTGCAATGGCCACCCCATTTTTAACACATAATTGGAATGGTTTAAATTCAGGTAGAATACACTTTAGCTGGCGCACATCTTGCTGCACATTAGGATTAGCATAGGGTTAGCATTAGGGTAGCTAAAGGGTTCATTTGAGTGCATCACTGTCTATTGGAGTGCATCACTGTCTTAGTGCTGGCCATTGCGTACAGCTGTATGTATATCATTGCACAGGTGATGTGGTTGAGTTGATGGGCTGCAAAATATAGTCCCTTACATTTTCTGCCTAAAAACTCATTAAAACTTTTGAACATGTAGACATTTCACCAGAAGTTTACTTATAAGGCAACACCCAATGTGTACTTTCGTTTTATTCCCAACTTTTGTGAGGAAATGATAATATTCTTCTACACTGTCAATCATGGCTCTTCCGACCTTCTCCCTGGTACTACGGCGGTAGAAATACATTGTTTTGGTCTGGGTTTGGGCATTTAGAGGAGGTGTAGGTACATATAAGTCTTACTGGGCTTTATCCAAATCCTTTTGAATCATGGACCTATGAACATTTTAAGGGACATAAGAAAGTTATCTGACTGCAAGATATTGTAGGAGGCTTCCATAGTTACCCACCAGGGGCCAGCACACTCACTTCTCTCTCTTTTACAGATATACTGTTTTCATTGCTTAGAAATCTGTTCATTACCATAATGGTCAATTATAGTTATAGCTACAAAAAATACATATTATT
Organism: Acholoe squamosa; assembly: GCA_949317995.1. Classification (NCBI taxonomy): domain Eukaryota; kingdom Metazoa; phylum Annelida; class Polychaeta; order Phyllodocida; family Polynoidae; genus Acholoe; species Acholoe squamosa. The sequence goes on from OX439036.1 coordinate 155,504, forward strand.
TGTAAGAATAAGTTATGAAGAAATAGAATATAAGATGTTTAACATGCTGGCTCTGTGCTGCCACCTAGTGACACATAAGGATATCAATTGCCATCTAGTGGCAGATGGTGAAAACACACCCATGGCACACCTCTCCCAAAGAAGGCCTTTCTGTGATATCCAGGGTTTTAGGTCCGTGTCCCAGAATAGCACAGCCTCAGAGACGCATTATTTGTAAGTTGGTGCTGGTATTAGAGTGGGGTTCACTTCAGCGCCTGCTAAATTGCATTAGTCCCTCAAATCCTCCTGATATGACAGGAATGAAGAGACCTGATGTACATAGATTTTGTTGAACATGGTTAAATGTATAAGGTAATGTGATGGGAATCATTTTCTGTCAATCAGTTCTAAGGGGGGGGGTCACTTTTTTTCAACCTTTTCCCGAGGGGGGTAATTTTTTTTTACGTATTTGTTCAGCCAGATTGGCACCCCCCTGCCATAAATAATGAACGCTCCCTAATACACCCAAGAAAAGATAGGTGCCTCTGCTTCTTAACTGATTAGGTAAAAGATACAAAGTTGTATATAGCATCGCTTACAGCATTCATAGCTTTGTGTCAAAAAGCAGCACTGTTGGCTTTCTCATGACATTAATAATAAATGTATAAAGATGTTGCCTATACGTTACCACAACTGCAGTTCAAAGAGGCTGCTCCCTTGGAACCATGGTAAAACCATGTTGCAGAACCATGTTGCAGAACCATGTTGCAGAACCATGTTGCAGAACCATGTTGCAGAACCATGTTGCAGAACCATGTTGCAGAACCATGTTGCAGAACCATGATTGCAGAACCATGATTGCAGAACCATGTTGCAGAACCATGTTGCAGAACCATGTTGCAGAACCATGTTGCAGAACCATGTTGCAGAACCATGTTGCAGAACCATGTTGCAGAACCATGTTGCAGAACCATGTTGCAGAACCATGTTGCAGAACCATGTTGCAGAACCATGATTGCATGTTCCCAATCAATATCTAATGAATAGCTCACTCCATGGCCACATTTGGAGCTTGATCGATGACAGAATGTTGTAGTCCTTGTCTAAGTAGTATCCCTATATCAATCAGGATGACAGATTCCCTTTAAATATAATTCAAATTCAAAGGATTTGGTTGATAAGATGATTAGAAAATTAAACATCTATGCATTCAACATTGAAACGAAATCGAGATAATTTTGAAAAAAATTGCATATAAATTTGCTGGTGGCCTCTTTCAGTTCACGTGGTTCCTTGAAAACATTCAAAACTATTTTGAAGCCTAGGGGTACCGGCAATGAAACAACCCCAATTTTACATATTGGGACATGAAACTGTAACTAATTTAATGATAGCTAATGGCTCAATAGGGAATGCAAAATTTCCCTAAATGATTCTTGTGCCATATTAGTCTCAATCATATTCACATCAACCATTATAACTAATATGAAAAACTTTGGTGAAGTTGGCAAAAATCTGACAGGTGACAATTCTCTGCACACTTGTAGTGGTCTAAGGTCAGGTAATTTATCAACGTACATTTATTGTGGCAGAAGATGAGGCAGTTCACCCGTGGCACCAAATGATTCTGGCTAAGTCTGTGTGAACCAGAACTAAATCAACCCCAAACTCTGCCTTAGTAATGGTTGAAGGCTGGATAGGGAATCAAATATATCCTCATACGATAAACTTGTGCCATTGCCATATTAGTTTTAAACAAGTTCACAGTAACCATTATAGATTGGATGAGAAACTTTGATGAAGTTGATGAAAAATGTGAAGGGTGAAAATTGCCTCCACACATGTAGTTGTAGAAGACCAGGTAGTTTATCATCAGCACCAAGTGATTCTAGGTTAGTCTGTGTGGACTCATTTCCTGTATACACATATGGACTAACACTGTGCTTATAAATTGTAGCCGCCCAACCCAACACGCTTCCCATCAGACAATAGACAGAGACGAGGCCTTACACATACAACACTTAGATAAATATGTAGTTGGCACTACTTATTCATCTAATATATGCCTGCTTGGATGTGGGCAGTACAGGTTTTCTACAATGCAGCCATTGCTATCCCAGCACTGCGTGCAGGTCACCAAGTTTATAACTGAGTCACTGGTGCCTACATTTAGACAGATGTCTTCCTTGTGGAGCACAATCTAAAAATCCTATTGGTACGTCTAGGTCCTACCTGCCTTGTTCAATGTGTATGAGGGATTTGACCATGTATGAGACATCTCTCATACCATCCTGAAGAACATGATTGATCTACTTTTTGTTTGACAACTGATTTAAATATCACATGACCTCAGCTCCTTACAGGTACAAGTCACTTTGAACTCTGCAGGATCGCATGCATTAAATGACTCCTAATTGTCTCAATGTTTGCTCCCAGCCACACCTCTGTAATGGTTCGTGGTCTTATGGACCTAGGGGGTTCAGGTCTTACGATTCGGGAAAGAAAGAGTAAGACGGTGTTTCAAGTGTATGCCAACGGTTAGTCTTTATTAAAATACATACTCACGGCTACCCGGTAGTTATTAATAGGGCAGCTAACAAATGCTAAGGATGGTCTTACATACTTGGAGGCCAGAAGGGCCTCTGACGTAGCGGCTGAGCCCTGGGCTTTATATAAGGACCCAGGTGTTCGTCGTCAGATGTCCCCACAGACCCGGATCGGTGCTGCCACCTATCCGGAACCTGAGGACCGTCCAACGACTCGACTCACCCGCCACGTCAGACGGTACCCAACACTATGGTTATACAATAAGTACCTCTACACCTCTTTGAAAGTTTAAGGTTATATTTGACCAATGTTGGAAACTGTTAGGTAAGTGTGTAGAAGACAGTGGTTAGAGTGTAGGCTGTAAGATAGTAACAGCCACATGTCTATCTTAATGACTGCAGAGTAAGCATTAAGGGTAGAGACAGGAAAAGGTCGTGAGTTTAATGACGGGTTCAAAGACACAGGTTTTAGAGAGCGACCAGGGAGACATGCTGGTGAAATATGAAGACGGTTAGTGTAAAGTCTGCATACTACAATTGTCAGTCTAGACAGCAGGAAAATGACTGTTATAGTCCAAGTGTGGATGCCCACACTGAACCCCGACCTACAAGAACTCTTTGATCACTACAGTGTCATGCTGACAGGTACACAAACAGAAGGTCATGTCATCTATTAATACAACACTACGGACACACACTGAAGGTCATGTCATCTATTACAACAACACTACAGACACATACTGAAGGTCATGTCATCTATTAGTACAGCACTACAGACACACACTGAAGGTCATAGTACAACACTACAGACACATACTGAAGGTCATGTTATCTATTAGTACAACACTACAGACACATACTGAAAGTCATGTCATCTATTAGTACAACACTACAGACACATACTGAAAGTCATGTCATCTATTAGTACAGCACTACAGACACATACTGAAGGTCATGTTATCTATTAGTACAACACTACAGACACATACTGAAAGTCATGTCATCTATTAGTACAACACAACAAACACATACTGAAGGTCATGTTATCTATTAGTACAAAACTACAGACACATACTGAAGGTCATATCATCTATTAGTACAGCACTACAGACACACACTGAAGGTCATGTTATCTATTAGGACAGCACTACAGACACACACTGAAGGTCATGTTATCTATTAGTACAACACTACAGACACATACTGAAAGTCATGTTATCTATTAGTACAACACTACAGACACATACTGAATGTCATATCATCTATTAGCACAACACTACAGACACATACTGAAGGTCATGTCATCTTTTAGTAGAACACTACAGACAAATACTGAAGGTCATGTTATCTCTATTAGTACAAAAATATAGACACATACTGAAGGTCATAGTACAACACTACAGACACATGCTTAAGGTCATGTCATCTATTAGTACAACACTACGGACACACACTGAAGGTCATGTCATCTATTACAACAACACTACAGACACATACTGAAGTCATGTTATCTATTAGTACAACACTACAGACACATACTGAAAGTCATGTTATCTATTAGTACAACACTACAGACACATACTGAAAGTCATGTTATCTATTAGTACAACAATACAGACACATACTGAAGGTCATGTTATCTATTAGTACAGCACTACAGACACATACTGAAGGTCATGTCATCTATTAGCACAGCACTACAGACACATACTGAAGGTCATATCATCTATTAGTACAGCACTACAGACACATACTGAAGGTCATGTCATCTATTAGTAGAACACTACAGACACACACTGAAGGTCATGTTATCTATTAGTACAGCACTACAGACACATACTGAAAGTCATGTTATCTATTAGTACAACACTACAGACACATACTGAAAGTAATGTTATCTATTAGTACAACACTACAGACACATACTGAAAGTAATGTTATCTATTAGTACAACAATACAGACACATACTGAAGGTCATGTCATCTATTAGTACAGCACTACAGACACATACTGGAGGTCATGTCATCTATTAGTACAGCACTACAGACCCATACTGAAAGTCATGTCATCTATTAGTACAACACTACAGACACATACTGAAAGTCATGTCATCTATTAGTACAACACTACAGACATATGCTCAAGGTCATGTCATCTATTAGTACAACACTACAGACACATACTGAAGGTCATGTCATCTTTTAGTACAACAATACAGACACATACTGAAGGTCATGTCATCTATTAGTACAACACTACAGACACATACTGAAGGTCATGTCATCTATTAGTACAACAATACAGACACATACTGAAGGTCATGTCATCTATTAGTACACCACTACAGACACATACTGAAGGTCATGTTATCTATTAGTACAACACTACAGACACATACTGAAGGTCATGTTATCTATTAGTACAACACTACAGACACATACTGAAGGTCATGTCATCTATTAGTACAACAATACAGACACACACTGAAGGTCATGTCATCTATTAGGACAGCACTACAGACACACACTGAAGGTCATGTTATCTATTATTACAACACTACAGACACATACTGAAAGTCATGTTATCTATTAGTACAACACTACAGACACATACTGAAAGTCATGTTATCTATTAGTACAACAATACAGACACATACTGAAGGTCATGTTATCTATTAGTACAGCACTACAGACACACACTGAAGGTCATGTCATCTATTAGGACAGCACTACAGACACACACTGAAGGTCATGTTATCTATTAGTACAACACTACAGACACACACTGAAGGTCATGTTATCTATTAGTACAGCACTACAGACACACACTGAAGGTCATGTTATCTATTAGTACAGCACTACAGACACATACTGAAGGTCATGTCATCTATTAGTACAGCACTACAGACACATACTGAAGGTCATGTCATCTATTAGTACAACACTATAGACACATACTGAAGGTCATATCATCTATTAGTACAACACTACAGACACATACTGAAGGTCATATCATCTATTAGGACAACACTACAGACACATACTGAAGGTCATATCATCTTTTAGTAGAACACTACAGACAAATACTGAAGGTCATGTTATCTCTATTAGTACAACAATACAGACACATACTGAAGGTCATAGTACAACACTACAGACACATACTGAAGGTCATGTTATCTATTAGTACAACACTACAGACACATACTGAAGGTCATGTCATCTATGAGTACAACACTACAGACACATGCTTAAGGTCATGTCATCTATTAGTACAACACTACAGACACATACTGAAGGTCATGTTATCTATTAGTACAACACTAGAGTAGAATTAAACTAATCCCTCCTTCAACTAAAATCTGGATTGTGGATGTTTTTTTAACTTCAGAGGTCATTTCTATAAGTTGTTAATGTCAGAATTAAAGCTAGATGAATTAACTTTATGTTGACTTGGGGATTAGTCGTAGTAGTAGTAGCTGTGGTCCTAGCTTTAAAGCACATTGTTAAATATTAAATTTGAAAGCATGGTGGTGGTCAGAATCAGTCTGTTATACTTGACTGATTTGGGTATTAAGTACAGGGGGCACCACACAGGCCTCTAGTCACCCTGGGTCAACTAGGTCACCAGTGTTATGTTTCAGAAGCCGGACATGATAATGAACATTAAATATCTGTTTCTAAAACTGTTAGATTCTAAACTTACAACTGCAAACATTATCATATTTCGCCAGTCATATAGTTATAGACACAGTAAGATAATGGTAATGCTTTAGAAAAACATATCTCCTTATGACTGGTTGTAAACATTACATGCTTCTGAAACGCACCACAGGTGTACAGTCAACCACTCACAGGTAGCAGGCAGGCAGGCATAGCTGGCAGTTCAATGAAGTGGTTTGTCCTCTGGATTTTCTGGATTGTGTGCACAATGGTGCAGTGTACAAACCCCATTTATGGACATAGTTATCATGGAAACATCAGCAGGTGCCTACAGTGTAATGAGGCTACCCCTAACTACAGGAAGAACTCTCAGGGTGACTTTGTGGTTTTCTATAAGGAACCCCGCATCACTGAAACCAACATGGCTGACCTGGGTGGCACCCTTGGAGGATGACATAGCAGCCATGGATGAATCCATTCATAGGCAGATTAAACTGGCGGAGGAAAAACAATCACTGCTTAAAAGGAAGCAGGATATGTTAGATCTGGAAGCCAGATTAGCGGCCATCAACTTAGAAAATGGTGACATTATTGAGGAGTTGCAGGAGGCTGCCATTGAGAAAGCATAAGTTAGATAGAGACCAGCAAAGTCAGAATTGACTGTCCTATAACACAGTTTGCGTACCAACCATTATGGTTGGGTATGACCCTTATGTCATCCCGGGGGAATATCACAAATGTCTAAGTGAATTTTTCCCAATTCATTCGATCAGTTATGTTGCAGTTCAAGTCTTCATGACTTGTTAGATCTTTATAGCGATTCGTGGAATGTAAAAAGTGTTCATTATATCTGCGGGATCCAGTTTAATTTGTGTGGTTGGCATACAATGTTAGCAGGCGGTGTTAATAGTGTGTTCGGTACAGGTATCTGGGACGCCTATGCACACTACTTGTTAGACAGAATTAGTCATGGGTTCAAACTTGTAGATTCTGGTTATCAATTTGATGGTTATTTCACTCATAACTTAAGCTCAGCTACTGTTGAAGCTTTTAGTGAAATCGACTGTATTATCAGACAGGAGTTAGTTCCTGGTAAACTTACGGCAGTGAACTAACTACCACATTGTGTGCATGCGGTTCTGAAGGTATCAGGTAAATATAGACCTATTACAGATGCGAGTCAGCCAGAGGGCCTTTCCATCAATAGCTTTATGACACAGACCTTTTCGGAGCTTTAGCTATAATTCTATTGACACTGTTTCCGGTACAAGAATTGCTATTTTGGTGTCATGGCCATTACCTCAGCTTATCGTACAGTTATGATATGGCCCAGTGACAGATCTTATCAAGGCCTAGCATGGGAAATGGATGGAAACAATAGGCTCATCCAGGACAATTTTCTAAGCTTCAGCACTAGGGCCGCCCCATACATTTTCAATTCTATCACAGATGCAATTGCCAGATTTGTCAACGCAAGTGGTTATTTTTGTGTAAATTGTCTAGATGACTTTCTCATTATGGGTGATACGTTCGATAGTTGCAGAGATGCTCAATTGTTCTTACACAGATCATTGGGTTTCTATATCTCATATATATGCATAGAAAGCTGTTCTAAGTAACTGTGTAAGGGAGTGCAGACTGTAAGAACCCTGTATTTATCTCAATAACTCCGACTACCCTGCTGAACTGTAATGTTAGGGACTGAGAGAGGCTTTAATGACAAGTTCAAAGATGGACCTTTCAGTGACCCACCACAGGAGACGTCGTTGTGATATAAACATGGTTTGTCTGCTGTAGTACACTTATTACAATAATCAGCCTTAGAGTCCAGGTAAATGGATATATTACCCAAAGTGTACCACCGCTTACATTCCCCTTTGGAGTGCTGAACAGTGGTTTATGGTGTTGCCATGATTCATGAAACCAGCCCCAATGAATCGGATTAATGCACAGCACTAGCTCCCCTTTACAGACCATGTTGTATGAGGCCAGTTAACCAGAGTAAATTTAATTTCTCTTATATAATATCAAGTTTGCGACTGGCTGATATGGAATCCTATAATGTCATTCTCATGCAAGGCTAGACCTCCCACATACCTGATCAGTGTGTAGGGAGATAGTGGAAACAGATGCACATCTATACGTGTTACCAAGGTAACACGCTATGGATGTACCAATGATGGTATATAGCATGATGGGAGACCTGTATCCTCCCATTTCACTACATAAAAGCTGCTCGTCCCCAGAAATATAACTACACCACCACCTTGATGTTCCTATACTCTCTTCCTGTAACATGCTATACTTACAGCTGGTGGAGTCAGAGCAAGGGACAGGTGTGCTTTCTCTCTGTATTGTTCACACATTTGTTTGTAGAATTCATGGAGGTATCATGCTTTTATAGAAGGCCTTAATCATGATACATGATAGCAGTGAGTTAATCCCACTGCTAAAGTCATGTATCATGACATAATGTTGTCATGATACATGATAGCAGTGAGTTAATCACACTGCTAAAGTCATGTATCATGACATAAAGTTGTCATGATACATGATTGTAGTGTGTTACAGTTGTCATGATACATGATTGCAGAGGGTCCCTTCCCAATGATGCATTCATGTATCATGATTAGAGTAAATATGATGTCTGAGTGATTCATTCATGTATCATGATTAGAGTAAATATAATGTATGAATGAGTCATTCCTGTATCATGATTAGAGTAAATATGATGTCTGAATGATTCATTCATATATCATGATTAGAGTAAATATGATGTCTGAATGATTCATTCCTGTATCATGATTTAGAGTAAATATGATGTCTGAATGATTTATTCATGTATCATGATTAGAGTAAATATGATGTCTGAATGATTCATTCATGTATCATGATTAGAGTAAATATGATGTCTGAATGATTCATTCATGTATCATGATTAGAGTAAATATGATGTCTGAATGATTCATTCATGTATCATGATTAGAGTAAATATGATGTCTGAATGATTCATTCCTGTATCATGATTAGAGTAAATATGATGTCTGAATGATTCATTCATGTATCATGATTAGAGTAAATATGATGTCTGAGTGATTCATTCATGTATCATGATTAGAGTAAATATGATGTCTGAGTGATTCATTCATGTATCATGATTAGTGTAAATATGATGTCTGAGTGATTCATTCCTGTATCATGATTAGAGTAAATATGATATCTGTATGAGTGCTGCATTCATGCAACATGACAGCAAAGCATGGCACATTAAACCACTACGGGGCTGCGTCATACAGCTATTCACCTTACGTCATCCAACATGAGAGACGATGACAGAGTCCTATATACCTAGGAGTTTGAGGTAGTGACATGGGTCTACTGGTATTTCCACGTTACCTCATGTTTTACACCTTATATTCTATCAGAAATACAAAGAGGGCCTCAAGCCACACCAGCCGCATCTTTTTTACATTATAAAGGGATCTGGCACTACTCCATAGGGAACCTTAAGGCCTTACATCGACTTCCCCATCTGAGAGCTAGAAGTGCTATCCTTTGGGGGGGGGGGCTATCAATTTTCCAAATGACTTTTGGGAATACCTGGCTACAAAAGCACCACTTTAGTATGGTTTGAAGTCGTAGTGTCCTTTTCCAATTGCTTTTCCAATTCTTTTAAATTTTTAAACCTGAGTTTAATGTGTAAAATAAGTAGATCATTATGGTAACCGAATAATGGGACCAATTCTTCTCTGCTTATATAATGTAGGTTAGTCTTGCCGTCTGTGAGGTAACACCAAAGTAGTAGATTGTGATAGGAATAGGGTACAAAAGGCCCCATGTTGCAGTATAATCAAGTAAAATCTACAGTAACAGAAAGTACGATAGAGTGTAAGACCTCCTTAGTTACACAAACCTCTGTTGCCCTCAGGAAATAGTCATCTGGTGGTGCTGGCCTCTACGCTCAGTTAATATTTACATCCTTCTCTGATGTGGGGCTCAATTATGTATAGATCTGATACCTGAAAATAGCGAGCTAAGAAGTACAATCCTAAGAACTACAATCTGCCTTATATCCCTGGCCTTTAAACCTGCTCTCCCCCTTTAGACATTCTACATCCTTCCTTCCACCCATTCCATTTTGATTCAGCTCTACTTTACCCGTCCCCTCCCAGCTACTCCTCACCTTCCTCCTACCATAAATCTCCCACTCCCTTCAACCTCTCTCAGTGCACAATTAGGCTTTCCTCCCATCCCAGGCACATTCCCCTTCCACCCCAGCCCATGATGCTCCACGATTACTGATGCATGTCTTGGTAAAATGATTTGCATTGATTGTCTACCTCACCAACATCTAATCAAGCGGAAATTGCTGTTATCAAGATTACATCCTTTCTTTATATCTCTTGCTTGTTTGATCATGAATGAATAAGAATGAATAGGACTCAGACTAGTGATGTGATTGGCTGATCAGCTCAACCAATGGAAACATGTCTAAAAATGGCTGCAGTAAAACTTGTTTAGCTCTACCCACAGCAGCATAAGGGCATACATTGGCAACAAAACAGTCTGAGATTTCCTTTTGCCAAGGCATATTCTAAAAGTAGTTTGGTATAGAATTTTTGGCAGTGCACCACTGCCCTCAGAATTTATTACTCTTTGGATAACAAAAGAATGTACCTCTCTGTAATATCTAAAATACCAACTGCCTCTACATGTAGTCTCTGTAATATCTAAAATACCAGCTGCCTCTACATGTAGTCTCTGTAATATCTAAAATACCAGCTGGCTCTACATGTAGTCTCTGTAATATCCTAAAATACCAGCTGCCTCTACATGTAGTCTCTGTAATATCTAAAATACCAGCTGCCTCTACATGCAGTCTCTGTAATATCCTAAAATACCAGCTGCCTCTACATGTTGTCTCTGTAATATCCTAAAATACCAGCTGGCTCTACATGTAGTCTCTGTAATATCCTAAAATACCAGCTGCCTCTACATGTAGTCTCTGTAATATCTAAAATACCAGCTGTCTCTACATGTAGTCTCTGTAATATCCTAAAATACCAGCAGCCTCTACATGTTGTGTCTGTAATATCCTAAAATACCAGCTGCCTCTACATGTAGTCTCTGTAATATCCTAAAATACCAGCTGCCTCTACATGTAGTCTCTGTAATATCCTAAAATACCAGCTGTCTCTACATGCAGTCTCTGTAATATCTAAAATACCAGCTGCCTCTACATGTAGTCTCTGTAATATCCTAAAATACCAGCTGCCTCTACATGTAGTCTCTGTAATATACTAAAATTAGCTGCCTCTACATGTAGTCTCTGTAATATCCTAAAATACCAGCTCTCTCTACATGCAGTCTCTGTAATATCTAAAATACCAGCTGCCTCTACATGTAGTCTCTGTATTATCTAAAATACCAGCTGCCTCTACATGCAGTCTCTGTAATATCTAAAATACCAGCTGCCTCTACATGTAGTCTCTGTAATATCTAAAATACCAGCTGCCTCTACATGTTGTCTCTGTAATATCCTAAAATACCAGCTGTCTCTACATGTAGTCTCTGTAATATCTAAAATACCACCTGCCTCTACATGTAGTCTCTGTAATATATAAAATACCAGCTGCCTCTACATGTAGTCTCTGTAATATCCTAAAATACCAGCTGCCTCTACATGTAGTCTCTGTAATATCTAAAATACCAGCTGCCTCTACATGTAGTCTTTGTAATATCTAAAATACCAGCTGCCTCTACATGTAGTCTCTGTAATATCTAAAATAGCAGCTGCCTCTACATGTTGTCTCTGTAATATCTAAAATCCCAGCTGCCTCGTCATGTAGTCTTTGCAATATCCTAAAATACCAGCTGCCTCTACATGTAGTCTCTGTAATATCCTAAAATACCAGCTGCCTCTACATGTAGTCTCTGTAATATCTAAAATACCAGCTGCCTCTACATGCAGTCTCTGTAATATCTAAAATACCAGCGGCCTCTACATGTAGTCTCTGTAATATCTGAAATACCAGCTGCCTCTACATGTAGTCTCTGTAATATCCTAAAATACCAGTTGCCTTGTCATGTAGTCTCTGTAATATATGAAATACCAGCTGCCTCTACATGTAGTCTCTGTAATATCCTAAAATACCAGCTGCCTCTACATGTGGTCTCTGTAATATCCTAAAATTAGCTGCCTCTACATGTAGTCTCTGTAATATATGAAATACCAGCTGCCTCTACATGTAGTCTCTGTAATATCCTAAAATACCAGCTGCCTCTACATGTTGTCACTGTAATATCCTAAAATACCAGCTGTCTCTATATGCAGTCTCTGTAATATCTGAAATACCAGCTGCCTCTACATGTTGTCTCTGTAATATCCTAAAATACCAGCTGCCTCGTTATGTAGTCTCTGTAATATCCTAAAATACCAGCTGCCTCTACATGTAGTCTCTGTAATATCCTAAAATACCAGCTGCCTCTACATGTAGTCTTTGCAATATCCTAAAATACCAGCTGTCTCCTCATGTAGTCTCTGTAATATCTAAAATACCAGCTGACTCTACATGTAGTCTCTGTAGTATCCTAAAATACCAGCTGCCTCATCATGTAGTCTCTGTAATATCCTAAAATACCAGCTGCCTCTACATGTAGTCTTTGCAATATCCTAAAATACCAGCTGTCTCCTCATGTAGTCTCTGTAATATCTAAAATACCAGCTGACTCTACATGTAGTCTCTGTAGTATCCTAAAATACCAGCTGCCTCATCATGTAGTCTCTGTAATATCCTAAAATACCAGCTGGCTCTCCATGTAGTCTCTGTAATATCCTAAAATACCAGCTGCCTCTACATGTAGTCTCTGTAATATCTAAAATACCAGGTGTCTCTACATGTAGTCTCTGTAATATCCTAAAATACCAGCTGCCTCTACATGTAGTCTCTGTAATATCTAAAATACCAGCTGCTTCTACATGTAGTCTCTGTAATATCCTAAAATACGTGCTGCCTCTACATGTAGTCTCTGTAATATCTAAAATACCAGCTGTGTCTACATGTAGTCTCTGTAATATCTAAAATACCAGCTGCCTCATCATGTAGTCTCTGTAAAATCCTAAAATGCCAGCTGCCTCTACATGCAGTCTCTGTAATATCTAAAATACCAGCTGCCTCTACATGCAGTCTCTGTAATATCTAAAATACCAGCTGCCTCTACATGTAGTCTCTGTAATATCTAAAATACCAGCTGCCTCTACATGTAGTCTCTGTAATATCTAAAATACCAGCTGCCTCTACATGTTGTGTCTGTAATATCCTAAAATACCAGCTGCCTCTACATGTTGTCTCTGTAATATCCTAAGATACCAGCTGGCTCTACATGTAGTCTCTGTAATATCCTAAAATACCAGCTGCCTCTACATGTAGTCTCTGTAATATCTAAAATACCCGCTGTCTCTACATGTAGTCTCTGTAATATCCTAAAATACCAGCTGCCTCTACATGTTGTGTCTGTAATATCCTAAAATACCAGCTGCCTCTACATGTAGTCTCTGTAATATCTAAAATACCAGCTGCCTCGTCATGTAGTCTCTGTAATATCCTAAAATACCAGCTGCCTCTACATGTAGTCTCTGTAATATCTAAAATAACAGCTGTCTCTACATGTAGAGTCTGTAATATCTAAAATACCAGCTGCCTCTACATGTAGTCTCTGTAATATCTAAAATACCAGCTGGCTCTACATGTAGTCTCTGTAATATCCTAAAATACCAGCTGCCTCTACATGTAGTCTCTGTAATATCCTAAAATACCAGCTGTCTCTACATGCAGTCTCTGTAATATCCTAAAATACCAGCTGCCTCTACATGTAGTCTCTGTAATATCCTAAAATACCAGCTGCCTCTACATGCAGTCTCTGTAATATCCTAAAATACCAGCTGCCTCTACATGCAGTCTCTGTAATATCCTAAAATACCAGCTGCCTCTACATGTAGTCTCTGTAATATCTAAAATACCAGCTGCCTCTACATGTAGTCTCTGTAATATCTAAAATACCAGCTGCCTCTACATATAGTCTCTGTAATATCTAAAATACTTGCTACGTTTACATGTAGTCTCTGTAATATCCTAATGTACCAGCTGCCTCATCATGTAGTCTCTGTAATATCTAAAATACCAGCTGCCTCTACATGTAGTCTCTGTAATATCTAAAATACCAGCTGCCTCTACATATAGTCTCTGTAATATCTAAAATACCAGCTGCCTCTACATGTAGTCTCTATAATATCTAAAATACCAGCTGCCTCTACATGTAGTCTCTGTAATATCCTAAAATACCAGCTGCCTCTACATGTAGTCTCTGAAATATCTAAAATACCAGCTGTCTCTACATGTAGTCTTTGTAATATCTAAAATACCAGCTGGCTCTACATGTAGTCATTGTAATATCTAAAATACCAGCTGTCTCTACGTGTAGTCTTTGTAATATCCTAAAATACCAGCTGCCTCTACATGTAGTCTCTGTAATATCTAAAATACCAGCTGCCTCTACATGTAGTCTCTGTAATATCCTAAAATACCAGCTGCCTCATCATGTAGTCTCTGTAATATCCTAAAATACCAGCTGGCTTTACATGTAGTCTCTGTAATATCTAAAATACCAGCTGCCTCTACATGTAGTCTCTGTAATATCTAAAATACCAGCTGCCTCTACATGTAGTCTCTGTAATATCTAAAATACCAGCTGCCTCTACATGTAGTCTCTGTAATATCTAAAATACCAGCTGCCTCGTCATGTAGTCTCTGTAATATCCTAATATATCAGCTGCCTCTACATGTAGTCTCTGTAATATCCTAAAATACCAGCTGCCTCTACATGTAGTCTCGGTAATATCCTAAAATACCAGCTGCCTCGTCATGTAGTCTCTGTAATATCCTAATATATCAGCTGCCTCTACATGTAGTCTCTGTAATATCCTAAAATACCAGCTGCCTCTACATGTAGTCTCTGTAATATCTAAAATACCAGCTGCCTCTACATGTCGTCTCTGTAATATCTAAAATACCAGCTGGCTCTACATGTAGTCTCTGTAATATCTAAAATACCAGCTGGCTCTACATGTAGTCTCTGTAATATCTAAAATACCAGCTGCCTCTACATGTAGTCTCTGTAATATCTAAAATACCAGCTGCCTCGTCATGTAGTCTCTGTAATATCCTTATATATCAGCTGCCTCTACATGTAGTCTCTGTAATATCTAAAATACCAGCTGCCTCTACATGTAGTCACTGTAATATCTAAAATACCAGCTGCCTCTACATGTAGTCACTGTAATATCTAAAATACCAGCTGGCTCTACATGTAGTCTCTGTAATATCCTAAAATACCAGCTGCCTCTACATGTAGTCACTGTAATATCTAAAATACCAGCTGTCTCTACATGTAGTCTCTGTAATATCCTAAAATACCAGCTGCCTCATCATGTAGTCTCTGTAATATCCTAAAATACCAGCTGGCTCTACATGTAGTCTCTGTAATATCTAAAATACCAGCTGGCTCTACATGTAGTCTCTGTAATATCTAAAATACCAGCTGCCTCTACATGTAGTCTCTGTAACATCTAAAATACCAGCTGCCTCTACATGTAGTCTCTGTAATATCCTAAAATACCAGCTGCCTCATCATGTAGTCTCTGTAATATCCTAATATATCAGCTGCCTCTACATGTAGTCTCTGTAATATCCTAAAATACCAGCTGCCTCTACATGTAGTCTCGGTAATATCCTAAAATACCAGCTGCCTCGTCATGTAGTCTCTGTAATATCCTAATATATCAGCTGCCTCTACATGTAGTCTCTGTAATATCCTAAAATACCAGCTGCCTCTACATGTAGTCTCTGTAATATCTAAAATACCAGCCGCCTCTACATGTAGTCTCTGTAATATCCTAAAATACCAGCTGTCTCTACATGTAGTCTCTGTAATATCTAAAATACCAGCTGGCTCTACATGTAGTCTCTGTAATATCTAAAATACCAGCTGGCTCTACATGTAGTCTCTGTAATATCTAAAATACCAGCTGGCTCTACATGTAGTCTCTATAATATCTAAAATAACAGCTGTCTCTACATATAGTCTCTGTAATATCTAAAATAACAGCTGTCTCTACATGTAGTCTCTGTAATTTCTAAAATAGCAGCTGCCTCTACATGTAGTCTCTGTAATATCTAAAATACCAGCTGGCTCTACATGTAGTCTCTGTAATATCCTAAAATACCAGCTGCCACTACATGTAGTCTCTGTAATATCCTAAAATACCAGCTGTCTCTACATGCAGTCTCTGTAATATCCTAAAATACCAGCTGCCTCTACATGTAGTCTCTGTAATATCTAAAATACCAGCTGCCTCGTCATGTAGTCTCTGTAATATCCTTATATATCAGCTGCCTCTACATGTAGTCTCTGTAATATCTAAAATACCAGCTGCCTCTACATGTAGTCACTGTAATATCTAAAATACCAGCTGGCTCTACATGTAGTCTCTGTAATATCTAAAATACCAGCTGGCTCTACATGTAGTCTCTGTAATATCTAAAATACCAGCTGGCTCTACATGTAGTCTCTGTAATATCTAAAATACCAGCTGCCTCTACATGTAGTCTTGGTAATATCTAAAATACCAGCTGTCTCTACATGTAGTCTCTGTAATATCCTAAAATACCAGCTGCCTCTACATGTAGTCTCTGTAATATATAAAATACCAGCTGTCTCTACATGTAGTCTCTGTAATATCTAAAATACCAGCTGTCTCTACATGTTGTCTCTGTAATATCCTAAAATACCAGCTGCCTCTACATGTTGTCTCTGTAATATCCTAAAATACCAGCTGTCTCTACATGCAGTCTCTGTAATATCTGAAATACCAGCTGCCTCTACATGTAGTCTCTGAAATATATAAATACCAGCTGCCTCTACATGCAGTCTCTGTAATATCTAAAATACCAGCTGCCTCTACATGTAGTCTCTGTATTATCCTAAAATACCAGCTGCCTCTACATGTAGTCGCTGTAATATCCTAAAATACCAGCTGCCTCTACATGTAGTCTCTGTAATATCCTAAAATACCAGCTGCCTCTACATGTAGTCTCTGTTATATCCTAAAATACCAGCTCTCTCTACATGTAGTCTCTGTAATATCTAAAATACCAGCTGGCTCTACATGTAGTCTCTGTAATATCTAAAATACAAGCTGGCTCTACATGTAGTCTCTGTAATATCTAAAATACCAGCTGGCTCTACATGTAGTCTCTGTAATATCTAAAATACCAGCTGCCTCTACATGTAGTCACTATAATATCTAAAATACCAGCTGCCTCTACATGTAGTCTCTGTAATATCCTTATATATCAGCTGCCTCTACATGTAGTCTCTGTAATATCTAAAATACCAGCTGCCTCTGCATGTAGTCACTATAATATCTAAAATACCAGCTCTCTCTACATGTAGTCTCTGTAATATCTAAAATACCAGCTGCCTCTACATGTAGTCACTATAATATCTAAAATACCAGCTGCCTCTACATGTAGTCACTATAATATCTAAAATACCAGCTGCCTCTACATGTAGTCACTATAATATCTAAAATACCAGCTGCCTCTACATGTAGTCTCTGTAATATCTAAAATACCAGCTGCCTCTACATGTAGTCACTATAATATCTAAAATACCAGCTGACTCTACATGTAGTCTCTGTATTATCCTAAAATACCAGCTGGCTCTACATGTAGTCTCTGTAATATCCTAAAATACCAGCTGCCTCTACATGTAGTCACTGTAATATCTAAAATACCAGCTGTCTCTACATGTAGTCTCTGTAATATCCTAAAATACCAGCTGCCTTATCATGTAGTCTCTGTAATATCCTAAAATACCAGCTGGCTCTACATGTAGTCTCTGTAATATCTAAAATACCAGCTGGCTCTACATGTAGTCTCTGTAATATCTAAAATACTAGCTGCCTCTACATGTAATCTCTGTAATATCTAAAATACCAGCTGCCTCTACATGTAGTCTTTGTAATATCCTAAAATACCAGCTGCCTCATCATGTAGTCTCTGTAATATCCTAATATATCAGCTGCCTCTACATGTAGTCTCTGTAATATCCTAAAATACCAGCTGTCTCTACATGTAGTCTCTGTAATATCTAAAATACCAGCTGGCTCTACATGTAGTCTCTGTAATATCTAAAATACCAGCTGGCTCTACATGTAGTCTCTGTAATATCTAAAATACCAGCTGCCTCTACATGTAGTCTCTGTAATATCCTAAAATACCAGCTGCCTCGTCATGTAGTCTCTGTAATATCCTAATATATCAGCTGCCTCTACATGTAGTCTCTGTAATATCTAAAATACCAGCTGTCTCTACATGTAGTCACTGTAATATCTAAAATACCAGCTGTCTCTACATGTACTCTCTGTAATATCCTAAAATACCAGCTGCCTCTACATGTAGTCACTGTAATATCTAAAATACCAGCTGGCTCTACATGTAGTCTCTGTAATATCCTAAAATACCAGCTGGCTCTACATGTAGTCTCTGTAATATCCTAAAATACCAGCTGCCTCTACATGTAGTCACTGTAATATCTAAAATACCAGCTGTCTCTACATGTAGTCTCTGTAATATCTAAAATACCAGCTGCCTCTACATGTAGTCTCTGTAATATCCTAAAATACCAGCTGCCTCTATATGTAGTCTCTGTAATATCCTAAAATACCAGCTGGCTCTTCATGTAGTCTCTGTAATATCCTAAAATACCAGCTGCCTCTACATGTAGTCACTGTAATATCTAAAATACCAGCTGCCTCTACATGTAGTCT
Organism: Acholoe squamosa; assembly: GCA_949317995.1. Taxonomy (NCBI): domain Eukaryota; kingdom Metazoa; phylum Annelida; class Polychaeta; order Phyllodocida; family Polynoidae; genus Acholoe; species Acholoe squamosa. Next base: position 174,581 of record OX439036.1, read on the forward strand.
TGGTAATATCTAAAATACCAGCTGTCTCTACATGTAGTCTCTGTAATATCCTAAAATACCAGCTGCCTCTACATGTAGTCTCTGTAATATATAAAATACCAGCTGTCTCTACATGTAGTCTCTGTAATATCTAAAATACCAGCTGTCTCTACATGTTGTCTCTGTAATATCCTAAAATACCAGCTGCCTCTACATGTTGTCTCTGTAATATCCTAAAATACCAGCTGTCTCTACATGCAGTCTCTGTAATATCTGAAATACCAGCTGCCTCTACATGTAGTCTCTGAAATATATAAATACCAGCTACCTCTACATGCAGTCTCTGTAATATCTAAAATACCAGCTGCCTCTACATGTAGTCTCTGTAATATCCTAAAATACCAGCTGCCTCTACATGTAGTCTCTGTAATATCCTAAAATACCAGCTGCCTCTACATGTAGTCTCTGTAATATCCTAAAATACCAGCTGGCTCTACATGTAGTCTCTGTAATATCTAAAATACCAGCTGGCTCCACATGTAGTCTCTGTAATATCTAAAATACCAGCTGCCTCTACATGTAGTCTCTGTAATATCTAAAATAACAGCTGCCTCATCATGTAGTCTCTGTAATATCCTAATATATCAGCTGCCTCTACATGTAGTCTCTGTAATATCCTAAAATACCAGCTGCCTCTACATGTAGTCTCGGTAATATCCTAAAATACCAGCTGCCTCGTCATGTAGTCTCTGTAATATCCTAATATATCAGCTGCCTCTACATGTAGTCTCTGTAATATCCTAAAATACCAGCTGCCTCTACATGTAGTCTCTGTAATATCTAAAATACCAGCTGCCTCTACATGTAGTCTCTGTAATATCCTAAAATACCAGCTGTCTCTACATGTAGTCTCTGTAATATCTAAAATACCAGCTGGCTCTACATGTAGTCTTGGTAATATCCTAAAATACCAGCTGCCTCTACATGTAGTCTCTGTAATATCCTAAAATACCAGCTGCCTCTACATGTAGTCTCTGTAATATATAAAATACCAGCTGTCTCTACATGTAGTCTCTGTAATATCTAAAATACCAGCTGTCTCTACATGTTGTCTCTGTAATATCCTAAAATACCAGCTGCCTCTACATGTTGTCTCTGTAATATCCTAAAATACCAGCTGTCTCTACATGCAGTCTCTGTAATATCTGAAATACCAGCTGCCTCTACATGTAGTCTCTGTAATATATAAATACCAGCTGCCTCTACATGCAGTCTCTGTAATATCTAAAATACCAGCTGCCTCTACATGTAGTCTCTGTAATATCCTAAAATACCAGCTGCCTCTACATGTAGTCACTGTAATATCTAAAATACCAGCTGGCTCTACATGTAGTCTCGTAATATCCTAAAATACCAGCTGGCTCTACATGTAGTCTTTGTAATATCCTAAAATACCAGCTGCCTCTACATGTAGTCACTGTAATATCTAAAATACCAGCTGTCTCTACATGTAGTCTCTGTAATATCCTAAAATACCAGCTGCCTCATCATGTAGTCTCTGTAATATCCTAAAATACCAGCTGCCTCTACATGTAGTCTCAGTAATATCCTAAAATACCAGCTGCCTCGGCATGTAGTCTCTGTAATATCCTAATATGTCAGCTGCCTCTACATGTAGTCTCTGTAATATCCTAAAATACCAGCTGCCTCTACATGTAGTCTCTGTTATATCCTAAAATACCAGCTCTCTCTACATGTAGTCTCTGTAATATCTAAAATACCAGCTGGCTCTACATGTAGTCTCTGTAATATCTAAAATACCAGCTGGCTCTACATGTAGTCTCTGTAATATCTAAAATACCAGCTGGCTCTACATGTAGTCTCTGTAATATCTAAAATACCAGCTGCCTCTACTTGTAGTCACTATAATATCTAAAATACCAGATGCCTCTACATGTAGTCTCTGTAATATCCTTATATATCAGCTGCCTCTACATGTAGTCTCTGTAATATCTAAAATACCAGCTGCCTCTGCATGTAGTCACTATAATATCTAAAATACCAGCTCTCTCTACATGTAGTCTCTGTAATATCTAAAATACCAGCTGCCTCTACATGTAGTCACTATAATATCTAAAATACCAGCTGCCTCTACATGTAGTCACTATAATATCTAAAATACCAGCTGCCTCTACATGTAGTCACTATAATATCTAAAATACCAGCTGCCTCTACATGTAGTCTCTGTAATATCTAAAATACCAGCTGCCTCTACATGTAGTCACTATAATATCTAAAATACCAGCTGCCTCTACATGTTGTCTCTGTAATATCCTAAAATACCAGCTGTCTCTACATGCAGTCTCTGTAATATCTGAAATACCAGCTGCCTCTACATGTAGTCTCAGTAATATCCTAAAATACCAGCTGCCTCGGCATGTAGTCTCTGTAATATCCTAATATGTCAGCTGCCTCTACATGTAGTCTCTGTAATATCCTAAAATACCAGCTGCCTCTATATGTAGTCTCTGTTATATCCTAAAATACCAGCTCTCTCTACATGTAGTCTCTGTAATATCTAAAATACCAGCTGGCTCTACATGTAGTCTCTGTAATATCTAAAATACCAGCTGGCTCTACATGTAGTCTCTGTAATATCTAAAATACCAGCTGGCTCTACATGTAGTCTCTGTAATATCATAAATACCAGCTGCCTCTACATGTAGTCACTATAATATCTAAAATACCAGCTGCCTCTACATGTAGTCTCTGTAATATCCTTATATATCAGCTGCCTCTACATGTAGTCTCTGTAATATCTAAAATACCAGCTGCCTCTGCATGTAGTCACTATAATATCTAAAATACCAGCTCTCTCTACATGTAGTCTCTGTAATATCTAAAATACCAGCTGCCTCTACATGTAGTCACTATAATATCTAAAATACCAGCTGCCTCTACATGTAGTCACTATAATATCTAAAATACCAGCTGCCTCTACATGTAGTCACTATAATATCTAAAATACCAGCTGCCTCTACATGTAGTCTCTGTAATATCTAAAATACCAGCTGCCTCTACATGTAGTCACTATAATATCTAAAATACCAGCTGACTCTACATGTAGTCTCTGTATTATCCTAAAATACCAGCTGGCTCTACATGTAGTCTCTGTAATATCCTAAAATACCAGCTGCCTCTACATGTAGTCACTGTAATATCTAAAATACCAGCTGTCTCTACATGTAGTCTCTGTAATATCCTAAAATACCAGCTGCCTCATCATGTAGTCTCTGTAATATCCTAAAATACCAGCTGGCTCTACATGTAGTCTCTGTAATATCTAAAATACCAGCTGGCTCTACATGTAGTCTCTGTAATATCTAAAATACCAGCTGCCTCTACATGTAATCTCTGTAATATCTAAAATACCAGCTGCCTCTACATGTAGTCTTTGTAATATCCTAAAATACCAGCTGCCTCATCATGTAGTCTCTGTAATATCCTAATATATCAGCTGCCTCTACATGTAGTCTCTGTAATATCCTAAAATACCAGCTGTCTCTACATGTAGTCTCTGTAATATCTAAAATACCAGCTGGCTCTACATGTAGTCTCTGTAATATCTAAAATACCAGCTGGCTCTACATGTAGTCTCTGTAATATCTAAAATACCAGCTGCCTCTACATGTAGTCTCTGTAATATCCTAAAATACCAGCTGCCTCGTCATGTAGTCTCTGTAATATCCTAATATATCAGCTGCCTCTACATGTAGTCTCTGTAATATCTAAAATACCAGCTGTCTCTACATGTAGTCACTGTAATATCTAAAATACCAGCTGTCTCTACATGTACTCTCTGTAATATCCTAAAATACCAGCTGCCTCTACATGTAGTCACTGTAATATCTAAAATACCAGCTGGCTCTACATGTAGTCTCTGTAATATCCTAAAATACCAGCTGGCTCTACATGTAGTCTCTGTAATATCCTAAAATACCAGCTGCCTTTACATGTAGTCACTGTAATATCTAAAATACCAGCTGTCTCTACATGTAGTCTCTGTAATATCTAAAATACCAGCTGGCTCTACATGTAGTCTCGGTAATATCCTAAAATACCAGCTGCCTCTACATGTAGTCTCTGTAATATCCTAAAATACCAGCTGCCTCTACATGTAGTCTCTGTAATATCCTAAAATACCAGCTGGCTCTTCATGTAGTCTCTGTAATATCCTAAAATACCAGCTGCCTCTACATGTAGTCACTGTAATATCTAAAATACCAGCTGCCTCTACATGTAGTCTTGGTAATATCTAAAATACCAGCTGTCTCTACATGTAGTCTCTGTAATATCCTAAAATACCAGCTGCCTGTACATGTAGTCTCTGTAATATATAAAATACCAGCTGTCTCTACATGTAGTCTCTGTAATATCTAAAATACCAGCTGTCTCTACATGTTGTCTCTGTAATATCCTAAAATACCAGCTGCCTCTACATGTTGTCTCTGTAATATCCTAAAATACCAGCTGTCTCTACATGCAGTCTCTGTAATATCTGAAATACCAGCTGCCTCTACATGTAGTCTCTGAAATATATAAATACCAGCTGCCTCTACATGCAGTCTCTGTAATATCTAAAATACCAGCTGCCTCTACATGTAGTCTCTGTAATATCCTAAAATACCAGCTGCCTCTACATGTAGTCTCTGTAATATCCTAAAATACCAGCTGCCTCTACATGTAGTCTCTGTAATATCCTAAAATACCAGCTGGCTCTACATGTAGTCTCTGTAATATCTAAAATACCAGCTGGCTCCACATGTAGTCTCTGTAATATCTAAAATACCAGCTGCCTCTACATGTAGTCTCTGTAATATCTAAAATAACAGCTGCCTCATCATGTAGTCTCTGTAATATCCTAATATATCAGCTGCCTCTACATGTAGTCTCTGTAATATCCTAAAATACCAGCTGCCTCTACATGTAGTCTCGGTAATATCCTAAAATACCAGCTGCCTCGTCATGTAGTCTCTGTAATATCCTAATATATCAGCTGCCTCTACATGTAGTCTCTGTAATATCCTAAAATACCAGCTGCCTCTACATGTAGTCTCTGTAATATCTAAAATACCAGCTGTCTCTACATGTAGTCTCTGTAATATATAAATACCAGCTGCCTCTACATGCAGTCTCTGTAATATCTAAAATACCAGCTGCCTCTACATGTAGTCTCTGTAATATCCTAAAATACCAGCTGCCTCTACATGTAGTCACTGTAATATCTAAAATACCAGCTGGCTCTACCTGTAGTCTCTGTAATATCCTAAAATACCAGCTGGCTCTACATGTAGTCTTTGTAATATCCTAAAATACCAGCTGCCTCTACATGTAGTCACTGTAATATCTAAAATACCAGCTGTCTCTACATGTAGTCTCTGTAATATCCTAAAATACCAGCTGCCTCATCATGTAGTCTCTGTAATATCCTAAAATACCAGCTGGCTCTACATGTAGTCTCTGTAATATCTAAAATACCAGCTCGCTCTACATGTAGTCTCTGTAATATCTAAAATACCAGCTGCCTCTACATGTAGTCTCTGTAATATCTAAAATACCAGCTGCCTCTACATTTAGTCTCTGTAATATCCTAAAATACCAGCTGCCTCGTCATGTAGTCTCTGTAATATCCTAATATATCAGCTGCCTCTACATGTAGTCTCTGTAATATCTAAAATACCAGCTGTCTCTACATGTAGTCACTGTAATATCTAAAATACCAGCTGTCTCTACATGTACTCTCTGTAATATCCTAAAATACCAGCTGCCTCTACATGTAGTCACTGTAATATCTAAAATACCAGCTGGCTCTACATGTAGTCTCTGTAATACCCTAAAATACCAGCTGCCTCTACATGTAGTCACTGTAATATCTAAAATACCAGCTGTCTCTACATGTAGTCTCTGTAATATCTAAAATACCAGCTGGCTCTACATGTAGTCTTGGTAATATCCTAAAATACCAGCTGCCTCTACATGTAGTCTCTGTAATATCTAAAATACCAACTGCCTCTACATGTAGTCTCTGTAATATCTAAAATACCAGCTGCCTCGTCATGTAGTCTCTGTAATATCCTAATATATCAGCTGCCTCTACATGTAGTCTCTATAATATCCTAAAATACCAGCTGCCTCTACATGTAGTCTCGGTAATATCCTAAAATACCAGCTGCCTCGTCATGTAGTCTCTGTAATATCCTAATATATCAGCTGCCTCTACATGTAGTCTCTGTAATATCCTAAAATACCAGCTGCCTCTACATGTAGTCTCTGTAATATCTAAAATACCAGCTGCCTCTACATGTCGTCTCTGTAATATCTAAAATACCAGCTGGCTCTACATGTAGTCTCTGTAATATCTAAAATACCAGCTGGCTCTACATGTAGTCTCTGTAATATCTAAAATACCAGCTGCCTCTACATGTAGTCTCTGTAATATCTAAAATACCAGCTGCCTCGTCATGTAGTCTCTGTAATATGCTTATATATCAGCTGCCTCTACATGTAGTCTCTGTAATATCTAAAATACCAGCTGCCTCTACATGTAGTCACTGTAATATCTAAAATACCAGCTGCCTCTACATGTAGTCACTGTAATATCTAAAATACCAGCTGGCTCTACATGTAGTCTCTGTAATATCCTAAAATACCAGCTGCCTCTACATGTAGTCACTGTAATATCCTAAAATACCAGCTGCCTCATCATGTAGTCTCTGTAATATCCTAAAATACCAGCTGGCTCTACATGCAGTCTCTGTAATATCTAAAATACCAGCTGGCTCTACATGTAGTCTCTGTAATATCTAAAATACCAGCTGCCTCTACATGTAGTCTCTGTAATATCTAAAATACCAGCTGCCTCTACATGTAGTCTCTGTAATATCCTAAAATACCAGCTGCCTCATCATGTAGTCTCTGTAATATCCTAATATATCAGCTGCCTCTACATGTAGTCTCTGTAATATCCTAAAATACCAGCTGCCTCTACATGTAGTCTCGGTAATATCCTAAAATACCAGCTGCCTCGTCATGTAGTCTCTGTAATATCCTAATATATCAGCTGCCTCTACATGTAGTCTCTGTAATATCCTAAAATACCAGCTGCCTCTACATGTAGTCTCTGTAATATCTAAAATACCAGCCGCCTCTACATGTAGTCTCTGTAATATCCTAAAATACCAGCTGTCTCTACATGTAGTCTCTGTAATATCTAAAATACCAGCTGGCTCTACATGTAGTCTCTGTAATATCTAAAATACCAGCTGGCTCTACATGTAGTCTCTGTAATATCTAAAATACCAGCTGGCTCTACATGTAGTCTCTGTAATATCTAAAATAACAGCTGTCTCTACATATAGTCTCTGTAATATCTAAAATAACAGCTGTCTCTACATGTAGTCTCTGTAATTTCTAAAATAGCAGCTGCCTCTACATGTAGTCTCTGTAATATCTAAAATACCAGCTGGCTCTACATGTAGTCTCTGTAATATCCTAAAATACCAGCTGCCACTACATGTAGTCTCTGTAATATCCTAAAATACCAGCTGTCTCTACATGCAGTCTCTGTAATATCCTAAAATACCAGCTGCCTCTACATGTAGTCTCTGTAATATCTAAAATACCAGCTGCCTCGTCATGTAGTCTCTGTAATATCCTTATATATCAGCTGCCTCTACATGTAGTCTCTGTAATATCTAAAATACCAACTGCCTCTACATGTAGTCACTGTAATATCTAAAATACCAGCTGCCTCTACATGTAGTCTCTGTAATATCCTAAAACACCAGCTGACTCTACATGTAGTCACTGTAATAGTCTCTGTAATATCTAAAATACCAGCTGCCTCTACATGTAGTCTCTGTAATATCTAAAATACCAGCTGCCTCGTCATGTAGTCTCTGTAATATCCTTATATATCAGCTGCCTCTACATGTAGTCTCTGTAATATCTAAAATACCAGCTGCCTCTACATGTAGTCTCTGTAAAATCTAAAATACCAGCTGCCTCTACACGTAGTCTCTGTAATATCTAAAATACCAGCTGTCTCTACATGTAGTCTTTGTAATATCCTAAAATACCAGCTGCCTCTACATGTAGTCTCTGTAATATCTAAAATACCAACTGCCTCTACATGTAGTCTCTGTAATATCCTAAAATACCAGCTGCCTCATCATGTAGTCTCTGTAATATCCTAAAATACCAGCTGGCTCTACATGTAGTCTCTGTAATATCTAAAATACCAGCTGGCTCTACATGTAGTCTCTGTAATATCTAAAATACCAGCTGCCTCTACATGTAGTCTCTGTAATATCTAAAATACCAGCTGCCTCTACATGTAGTCTCTGTAATATATAATATACCAGCTGCCTCGTCATGTAGTCTCTGTAATATCCTAATATATCAGCTGCCTCTACATGTAGTCTCTGTAATATCCTAAAATACCAGCTGCCTCTACATGTAGTCTCAGTAATATCCTAAAATACCAGCTGCCTCGGCATGTAGTCTCTGTAATATCCTAATATGTCAGCTGCCTCTAAATGTAGTCTCTGTAATATCCTAAAATACCAGCTGCCTCTACATGTAGTCTCTGTTATATCCTAAAATACCAGCTCTCTCTACATGTAGTCTCTGTAATATCTAAAATACCAGCTGGCTCTACGTGTAGTCTCTGTAATATCTAAAATACCAGCTGGCTCTACATGTAGTCTCTGTAATATCTAAAATACCAGCTGGCTCTACATGTAGTCTCTGTAATATCTAAAATACCAGCTGCCTCTACATGTAGTCACTATAATATCTAAAATACCAGCTGCCTCTACATGTAGTCTCTGTAATATCCTTATATATCAGCTGCCTCTACATGTAGTCTCTGTAATATCTAAAATACCAGCTGCCTCTGCATGTAGTCACTATAATATCTAAAATACCAGCTCTCTCTACATGTAGTCTCTGTAATATCTAAAATACCAGCTGCCTCTACATGTAGTCACTATAATATCTAAAATACCAGCTGCCTCTACATGTAGTCACTATAATATCTAAAATACCAGCTGCCTCTACATGTAGTCACTATAATATCTAAAATACCAGCTGCCTCTACATGTAGTCTCTGTAATATCTAAAATACCAGCTGCCTCTACATGTAGTCACTATAATATCTAAAATACCAGCTGACTCTACATGTAGTCTCTGTATTATCCTAAAATACCAGCTGGCTCTACATGTAGTCTCTGTAATATCCTAAAATACCAGCTGCCTCTACATGTAGTCACTGTAATATCTAAAATACCAGCTGTCTCTACATGTAGTCTCTGTAATATCCTAAAATACCAGCTGCCTCATCATGTAGTCTCTGTAATATCCTAAAATACCAGCTGGCTCTACATGTAGTCTCTGTAATATCTAAAATACCAGCTGGCTCTACATGTATTCTCTATAATATCTAAAATAACAGCTGTCTCTACATATAGTCTCTGTAATATCTAAAATAACAGCTGTCTCTACATGTAGTCTCTGTAATTTCTAAAATAGCAGCTGCCTCTACATGTAGTCTCTGTAATATCTAAAATACCAGCTGGCTCTACATGTAGTCTCTGTAATATCCTAAAATACCAGCTGCCACTACATGTAGTCTCTGTAATATCCTAAAATACCAGCTGTCTCTACATGCAGTCTCTGTAATATCCTAAAATACCAGCTGCCTCTACATGTAGTCTCTGTAATATCTAAAATACCAGCTGCCTCGTCATGTAGTCTCTCTAATATCCTTATATATCAGCTGCCTCTACATGTAGTCTCTGTAATATCTAAAATACCAGCTGCCTCTACATGTAGTCACTGTAATATCTAAAATACCAGCTGCCTCTACATGTAGTCTCTGTAATATCCTAAAACACCAGCTGACTCTACATGTAGTCACTGTAATAGTCTCTGTAATATCTAAAATACCAGCTGCCTCTACATGTAGTCTCTGTAATATCTAAAATACCAGCTGCCTCGTCATGTAGTCTCTGTAATATCCTTATATATCAGCTGCCTCTACATGTAGTCTCTGTAATATCTAAAATACCAGCTGCCTCTACATGTAGTCTCTGTAATATCTAAAATACCAGCTGCCTCTACACGTAGTCTCTGTAATATCTAAAATACCAGCTGTCTCTACATGTAGTCTTTGTAATATCCTAAAATACCAGCTGCCTCTACATGTAGTCTCTGTAATATCTAAAATACCAACTGCCTCTACATGTAGTCTCTGTAATATCCTAAAATACCAGCTGCCTCATCATGTAGTCTCTGTAATATCCTAAAATACCAGCTGGCTCTACATGTAGTCTCTGTAATATCTAAAATACCAGCTGGCTCTACATGTAGTCTCTGTAATATCTAAAATACCAGCTGCCTCTACATGTAGTCTCTGTAATATCTAAAATACCAGCTGCCTCTACATGTAGTCTCTGTAATATATAATATACCAGCTGCCTCGTCATGTAGTCTCTGTAATATCCTAATATATCAGCTGCCTCTACATGTAGTCTCTGTAATATCCTAAAATACCAGCTGCCTCTACATGTAGTCTCAGTAATATCCTAAAATACCAGCTGCCTCGGCATGTAGTCTCTGTAATATCCTAATATGTCAGCTGCCTCTAAATGTAGTCTCTGTAATATCCTAAAATACCAGCTGCCTCTACATGTAGTCTCTGTTATATCCTAAAATACCAGCTCTCTCTACATGTAGTCTCTGTAATATCTAAAATACCAGCTGGCTCTACATGTAGTCTCTGTAATATCTAAAATACCAGCTGGCTCTACATGTAGTCTCTGTAATATCTAAAATACCAGCTGGCTCTACATGTAGTCTCTGTAATATCTAAAATACCAGCTGCCTCTACATGTAGTCACTATAATATCTAAAATACCAGCTGCCTCTACATGTAGTCTCTGTAATATCCTTATATATCAGCTGCCTCTACATGTAGTCTCTGTAATATCTAAAATACCAGCTGCCTCTGCATGTAGTCACTATAATATCTAAAATACCAGCTCTCTCTACATGTAGTCTCTGTAATATCTAAAATACCAGCTGCCTCTACATGTAGTCACTATAATATCTAAAATACCAGCTGCCTCTACATGTAGTCACTATAATATCTAAAATACCAGCTGCCTCTACATGTAGTCACTATAATATCTAAAATACCAGCTGCCTCTACATGTAGTCTCTGTAATATCTAAAATACCAGCTGCCTCTACATGTAGTCACTATAATATCTAAAATACCAGCTGACTCTACATGTAGTCTCTGTATTATCCTAAAATACCAGCTGGCTCTACATGTAGTCTCTGTAATATCCTAAAATACCAGCTGCCTCTACATGTAGTCACTGTAATATCTAAAATACCAGCTGTCTCTACATGTAGTCTCTGTAATATCCTAAAATACCAGCTGCCTCATCATGTAGTCTCTGTAATATCCTAAAATACCAGCTGGCTCTACATGTAGTCTCTGTAATATCTAAAATACCAGCTGGCTCTACATGTAGTCTCTGTAATATCTAAAATACCAGCTGCCTCTACATGTAATCTCTGTAATATCTAAAATACCAGCTGCCTCTACATGTAGTCTTTGTAATATCCTAAAATACCAGCTGCCTCATCATGTAGTCTCTGTAATATCCTAATATATCAGCTGCCTCTACATGTAGTCTCTGTAATATCCTAAAATACCAGCTGTCTCTACATGTAGTCTCTGTAATATCTAAAATACCAGCTGGCTCTACATGTAGTCTCTGTAATATCTAAAATACCAGCTGGCTCTACATGTAGTCTCTGTAATATCTAAAATACCAGCTGCCTCTACATGTAGTCTCTGTAATATCCTAAAATACCAGCTGCCTCGTCATGTAGTCTCTGTAATATCCTAATATATCAGCTGCCTCTACATGTAGTCTCTGTTATATCTAAAATACCAGCTGTCTCTACATGTAGTTACTGTAATATCTAAAATACCAGCTGTCTCTACATGTACTCTCTGTAATATCCTAAAATACCAGCTGCCTCTACATGTAGTCACTGTAATATCTAAAATACCAGCTGGCTCTACATGTAGTCTCTGTATTATCCTAAAATACCAGCTGGCTCTACATGTAGTCTCTGTAATACCCTAAAATACCAGCTGCCTCTACATGTAGTCACTGTAATATCTAAAATACCAGCTGTCTCTACATGTAGTCTCTGTAATATCTAAAATACCAGCTGGCTCTACATGTAGTCTCGGTAATATCCTAAAATACCAGCTGCCTCTACATGTAGTCTCTGTAATATCCTAAAATACCAGCTGCCTCTACATGTAGTCTCTGTAATATCCTAAAATACCAGCTGGCTCTTCATGTAGTCTCTGTAATATCCTAAAATACCAGCTGCCTCTACATGTAGTCACTGTAATATCTAAAATAATAGCTGCCTCTACATGTAGTCTTGGTAATATCTAAAATACCAGCTGTCTCTACATGTAGTCTCTGTAATATCCTAAAATACCAGCTGCCTCTACATGTAGTCTCTGTAATATATAAAATACCAGCTGTCTCTACATGTAGTCTCTGTAATATCTAAAATACCAGCTGTCTCTACATGTTGTCTCTGTAATATCCTAAAATACCAGCTGCCTCTACATGTTGGCTCTGTAATATCCTAAAATACCAGCTGTCTCTACATGCAGTCTCTGTAATATCTGAAATACCAGCTGCCTCTACATGTAGTCTCTGAAATATATAAATACCAGCTGCCTCTACATGCAGTCTCTGTAATATCTAAAATACCAGCTGCCTCTACATGTAGTCTCTGTAATATCCTAAAATACCAGCTGGCTCCACATGTAGTCTCTGTAATATCTAAAATACCAGCTGCCTCTACATGTAGTCTCTGTAATATGTAAAATAGCAGCTGCCTCATCATGTAGTCTCTGTAATATCCTAATATATCAGCTGCCTCTACATGTAGTCTCTGTAATATCCTAAAATACCAGCTGCCTCTACATGTAGTCTCGGTAATATCCTAAAATACCAGCTGCCTCGTCATGTAGTCTCTGTAATATCCTAATATATCAGCTTGCTCTTCATGTAGTCTCTGTAATATCCTAAAATACCAGCTGCCTCTACATGTAGTCTATGTAATATCCTAAAATACCAGCTTGCTCTTCATGTAGTCTCTGTAATATCCTAAAATACCAGCTGCCTCTACATGTAGTCACTGTAATACCTAAAATACCAGCTGCCTCTACATGTAGTCTTGGTAATATCTAAAATACCAGCTGTCTCTACATGTAGTCTCTGTAATATCCTAAAATACCAGCTGCCTCTACATGTAGTCTCTGTAATATATAAAATACCAGCTGTCTCTACATGTAGTCTCTGTAATATCTAAAATACCAGCTGTCTCTACATGTTGTCTCTGTAATATCCTAAAATACCAGCTGCCTCTACATGTTGTCTCTGTAATATCCTAAAATACCAGCTGTCTCTACATGCAGTCTCTGTAATATCTGAAATACCAGCTGCCTCTACATGTAGTCTCTGAAATATATAAATACCAGCTGCCTCTACATGGAGTCTCTGTAATATCTAAAATACCAGCTGCCTCTACATGTAGTCTCTGTAATATCCTAAAATACCAGCTGCCTCTACATGTAGTCTCTGTAATATCCTAAAATACCAGCTGCCTCTACATGTAGTCTCTGTAATATCCTAAAATACCAGCTGGCTCTACATGTAGTCTCTGTAATATCTAAAATACCAGCTGGCTCCACATGTAGTCTCTGTAATATCTAAAATACCAGCTGCCTCTACATGTAGTCTCTGTAATATCTAAAATAACAGCTGCCTCATCATGTAGTCTCTGTAATATCCTAATATATCAGCTGCCTCTACATGTAGTCTCTGTAATATCCTAAGATACCAGCTGCCTCTACATGTAGTCTCTGTAATATCTAAAATACCAGCTGCCTCTACATGTAGTCACTGTAATATCCTAATATATCAGCTGCCTCTACATGTAGTCTCTGTAATATCCTAAAATACCAGCTGTCTCTGAATGCAGTCTCTGTAATATCCTAAAATACCAGCTGCCTCTACATGTAGTCACTGTAATATCTAAAATACCAGCTGTCTCTACATGTAGTCTCTGTAATATCCTAAAATACCAGCTGCCTCTACATGTAGTCTCTGTAATATCTAAAATACCAGCTATCTCTACATGTAGTCTTTGTAATATCTAAAATACCAGCTGCCTCGTCATGTAGTCTCTGTAATATCCTAATATATCAGCTGCCTCTACATGTAGTCTCTGTAATATCCTAAAATACAAGCTGCCTCTACATGTAGTCTCTGTAATATCTAAAATACCAGCTGCCTCTACATGTAGTCTCTGTAATATCCTAAAATACCAGCTGTCTCTACATGTAGTCTCCGTAATATCTAAAATACCAGCTGCCTCGTCATGTAGTCTCTGTAATATCCTAAAATACCAGCTGCCTCTACATGTAGTCTCTGTAATATCTAAAATACCAGCTGGCTCTACATGTAGTCTCTGTAATATCTAAAATACCAGCTGGCTCTACATGTAGTCTCTGTAATATCTAAAATACCAGCTGCCTCTACATGTAGTCTCTGTAATATCTAAAATACCAGCTGCCTTGTCATGTAGTCTCTGTAATATCCTTATATATCAGCTGCCTCTACATGTAGTCTCTGTAATATCTAAAATACCAGCTGCCTCTACATGTAGTCACTGTAATATCTAAAATACCAGCTGCCTCTACATGTAGTCACTGTAATATCTAAAATACCAGCTGGCTCTACATGTAGTCTCTGTAATATCCTAAAATACCAGCTGGCTCTACATGTAGTCTCTGTAATATCCTAAAATACCAGCTGCCTCTACATGTAGTCACTGTAATATCTAAAATACCAGCTGTCTCTACATGTAGTCTCTGTAATATCCTAAAATACCAGCTGCCTCATCATGTAGTCTCTGTAATATCCTAAAATACCAGCTGGCTCTACATGTAGTCTCTGTAATATCTAAAATACCAGCTCGCTCTACATGTAGTCTCTGTAATATCTAAAATACCAGCTGCCTCTACATGTAGTCTCTGTAATATCTAAAATACCAGCTGCCTCTACATTTAGTCTCTGTAATATCCTAAAATACCAGCTGCCTCGTCATGTAGTATCTGTAATATCCTAATATATCAGCTGCCTCTACATGTAGTCTCTGTAATATCTAAAATACCAGCTGTCTCTACATGTAGTCACTGTAATATCTAAAATAACAGCTGTCTCTACATGTAGTCTCTGTAATTTCTAAAATAGCAGCTGCCTCTACATGTAGTCTCTGTAATATCTAAAATACCAGCTGGCTCTACATGTAGTCTCTGTAATATCCTAAAATACCAGCTGCCTCTACATGTAGTCTCTGTAATATCCTAAAATACCAGCTGTCTCTACATGCAGTCTCTGTAATATCCTAAAATACCAGCTGCCTCTACATGTAGTCTCTGTAATATCTAAAATACCAGCTGCCTCGTCATGTAGTCTCTGTAATATCCTTATATATCAGCTGCCTCTACATGTAGTCTCTGTAATATCTAAAATACCAGCTGCCTCTACATGTAGTCACTGTAATATCTAAAATACCAGCTGCCTCTACATGTAGTCTCTGTAATATCCTAAAACACCAGCTGACTCTACATGTAGTCACTGTAATAGTCTCTGTAATATCTAAAATACCAGCTGCCTCTACATGTAGTCTCTGTAATATCTAAAATACCAGCTGCCTCGTCATGTAGTCTCTGTAATATCCTTATATATCAGCTGCCTCTACATGTAGTCTCTGTAATATCTAAAATACCAGCTGCCTCTACATGTAGTCTCTGTAATATCTAAAATACCAGCTGCCTCTACACGTAGTCTCTGTAATATCTAAAATACCAGCTGTCTCTACATGTAGTCTTTGTAATATACTAAAATACCAGCTGCCTCTACATGTAGTCTCTGTAATATCTAAAATACCAACTGCCTCTACATGTAGTCTCTGTAATATCCTAAAATACCAGCTGCCTCATCATGTAGTCTCTGTAATATCCTAAAATACCAGCTGGCTCTACATGTAGTCTCTGTAATATCTAAAATACCAGCTGGATCTACATGTAGTCTCTGTAATATCTAAAATACCAGCTGCCTCTACATGTAGTCTCTGTAATATCTAAAATACCAGCTGCCTCTACATGTAGTCTCTGTAATATATAATATACCAGCTGCCTCGTCATGTAGTCTCTGTAATATCCTAATATATCAGCTGCCTCTACATGTAGTCTCTGTAATATCCTAAAATACCCGCTGCCTCTACATGTAGTCTCAGTAATATCCTAAAATACCAGCTGCCTCGGCATGTAGTCTCTGTAATATCCTAATATATCAGCTGCCTCTACATGTAGTCTCTGTAATATCCTAAAATACCAGCTGCCTCTACATGTAGTCTCTGTTATATCCTAAAATACCAGCTCTCTCTACATGTAGTCTCTGTAATATCTAAAATACCAGCTGGCTCAACATGTAGTCTCTGTAATATCTAAAATACCAGCTGGCTCTACATGTAGTCTCTGTAATATCTAAAATACCAGCTGCCTCTACATGTAGTCTCTGTAATATCTAAAATACCAGCTGCCTCTACATGTAGTCACTGTAATATCTAAAATACCAGCTGCCTCCACATGTAGTCTCTGTAATATCCTTATATATCAGCTGCCTCTACATGTAGTCTCTGTAATATCTAAAATACCAGCTGCCTCTACATGTAGTCACTATAATATCTAAAATACCAGCTCTCTCTACATGTAGTCTCTGTAATATCTAAAATACCAGCTGCCTCTACATGTAGTCACTATAATATCTAAAATACCAGCTGCCTCTACATGTAGTCACTATAATATCTAAAATACCAGCTGCCTCTACATGTAGTCACTATAATATCTAAAATACCAGCTGCCTCTACATGTAGTCACTGTAATATCTAAAATACCAGCTGCCTCTACATGTAGTCACTATAATATCTAAAATACCAGCTGACTCTACATGTAGTCTCTGTAATATCCTAAAATACCAGCTGGCTCTACATGTAGTCTCTGTAATATCCTAAAATACCAGCTGCCTCTACATGTAGTCACTGTAATATCTAAAATACCAGCTGTCTCTACATGTAGTCTCTGTAATATCCTAAAATACCAGCTGCCTCTACATGTAGTCTCTGTAATATCTAAAATACCAGCTATCTCTACATGTAGTCTTTGTAATATCTAAAATACCAGCTGCCTCGTCATGTAGTCTCTGTAATATCCTAATATATCAGCTGCCTCTACATGTAGTCTCTGTAATATCCTAAAATACAAGCTGCCTCTACATGTAGTCTCTGTAATATCTAAAATACCAGCTGCCTCTACATGTAGTCTCTGTAATATCCTAAAATACCAGCTGTCTCTACATGTAGTCTCCGTAATATCTAAAATACCAGCTGCCTCGTCATGTAGTCTCTGTAATATCCTAAAATACCAGCTGCCTCTACATGTAGTCTCTGTAATATCTAAAATACCAGCTGGCTCTACATGTAGTCTCTGTAATATCTAAAATACCAGCTGGCTCTACATGTAGTCTCTGTAATATCTAAAATACCAGCTGCCTCTACATGTAGTCTCTGTAATATCTAAAATACCAGCTGCCTTGTCATGTAGTCTCTGTAATATCCTTATATATCAGCTGCCTCTACATGTAGTCTCTGTAATATCTAAAATACCAGCTGCCTCTACATGTAGTCACTGTAATATCTAAAATACCAGCTGCCTCTACATGTAGTCACTGTAATATCTAAAATACCAGCTGGCTCTACATGTAGTCTCTGTAATATCCTAAAATACCAGCTGGCTCTACATGTAGTCTCTGTAATATCCTAAAATACCAGCTGCCTCTACATGTAGTCACTGTAATATCTAAAATACCAGCTGTCTCTACATGTAGTCTCTGTAATATCCTAAAATACCAGCTGCCTCATCATGTAGTCTCTGTAATATCCTAAAATACCAGCTGGCTCTACATGTAGTCTCTGTAATATCTAAAATACCAGCTCGCTCTACATGTAGTCTCTGTAATATCTAAAATACCAGCTGCCTCTACATGTAGTCTCTGTAATATCTAAAATACCAGCTGCCTCTACATTTAGTCTCTGTAATATCCTAAAATACCAGCTGCCTCGTCATGTAGTCTCTGTAATATCCTAATATATCAGCTGCCTCTACATGTAGTCTCTGTAATATCTAAAATACCAGCTGTCTCTACATGTAGTCACTGTAATATCTAAAATAACAGCTGTCTCTACATGTAGTCTCTGTAATTTCTAAAATAGCAGCTGCCTCTACATGTAGTCTCTGTAATATCTAAAATACCAGCTGGCTCTACATGTAGTCTCTGTAATATCCTAAAATACCAGCTGCCTCTACATGTAGTCTCTGTAATATCCTAAAATACCAGCTGTCTCTACATGCAGTCTCTGTAATATCCTAAAATACCAGCTGCCTCTACATGTAGTCTCTGTAATATCTAAAATACCAGCTGCCTCGTCATGTAGTCTCTGTAATATCCTTATATATCAGCTGCCTCTACATGTAGTCTCTGTAATATCTAAAATACCAGCTGCCTCTACATGTAGTCACTGTAATATCTAAAATACCAGCTGCCTCTACATGTAGTCTCTGTAATATCCTAAAACACCAGCTGACTCTACATGTAGTCACTGTAATAGTCTCTGTAATATCTAAAATAACAGCTGCCTCTACATGTAGTCTCTGTAATATCTAAAATACCAGCTGCCTCGTCATGTAGTCTCTGTAATATCCTTATATATCAGCTGCCTCTACATGTAGTCTCTGTAATATCTAAAATACCAGCTGCCTCTACATGTAGTCTCTGTAATATCTAAAATACCAGCTGCCTCTACACGTAGTCTCTGTAATATCTAAAATACCAGCTGTCTCTACATGTAGTCTTTGTAATATACTAAAATACCAGCTGCCTCTACATGTAGTCTCTGTAATATCTAAAATACCAACTGCCTCTACATGTAGTCTCTGTAATATCCTAAAATACCAGCTGCCTCATCATGTAGTCTCTGTAATATCCTAAAATACCAGCTGGCTCTACATGTAGTCTCTGTAATATCTAAAATACCAGCTGGCTCTACATGTAGTCTCTGTAATATCTAAAATACCAGCTGCCTCTACATGTAGTCTCTGTAATATCTAAAATACCAGCTGCCTCTACATGTAGTCTCTGTAATATATAATATACCAGCTGCCTCGTCATGTAGTCTCTGTAATATCCTAATATATCAGCTGCCTCTACATGTAGTCTCTGTAATATCCTAAAATACCAGCTGCCTCTACATGTAGTCTCAGTAATATCCTAAAATACCAGCTGCCTCGGCATGTAGTCTCTGTAATATCCTAATATATCAGCTGCCTCTACATGTAGTCTCTGTAATATCCTAAAATACCAGCTGCCTCTACATGTAGTCTCTGTTATATCCTAAAATACCAGCTCTCTCTACATGTAGTCTCTGTAATATCTAAAATACCAGCTGGCTCAACATGTAGTCTCTGTAATATCTAAAATACCAGCTGGCTCTACATGTAGTCTCTGTAATATCTAAAATACCAGCTGCCTCTACATGTAGTCTCTGTAATATCTAAAATACCAGCTGCCTCTACATGTAGTCACTGTAATATCTAAAATACCAGCTGCCTCCACATGTAGTCTCTGTAATATCCTTATATATCAGCTGCCTCTACATGTAGTCTCTGTAATATCTAAAATACCAGCTGCCTCTACATGTAGTCACTATAATATCTAAAATACCAGCTCTCTCTACATGTAGTCTCTGTAATATCTAAAATACCAGCTGCCTCTACATGTAGTCACTATAATATCTAAAATACCAGCTGCCTCTACATGTAGTCACTATAATATCTAAAATACCAGCTGCCTCTACATGTAGTCACTATAATATCTAAAATACCAGCTGCCTCTACATGTAGTCACTGTAATATCTAAAATACCAGCTGCCTCTACATGTAGTCACTATAATATCTAAAATACCAGCTGACTCTACATGTAGTCTCTGTAATATCCTAAAATACCAGCTGGCTCTACATATAGTCTCTGTAATATCCTAAAATACCAGCTGCCTCTACATGTAGTCACTGTAATATCTAAAATACCAGCTGTCTCTACATGTAGTCTCTGTAATATCCTAAAATACCAGCTGCCTCATCATGTAGTCTCTGTAATATCCTAAAATACCAGCTGGCTCTACATGTAGTCTCTGTAATATCTAAAATACCAGCTGGCTCTACATGTAGTCTCTGTAATATCTAAAATACCAGCTGCCTCTACATGTAATCTCTGTAATATCTAAAATACCAGCTGCCTCTACATGTAGTCTTTGTAATATCCTAAAATACCAGCTGCCTCATCATGTAGTCTCTGTAATATCCTAATATATCAGCTGCCTCTACATGTAGTCTCTGTAATATCCTAAAATACCAGCTGTCTCTACATGTAGTCTCTGTAATATCCTAAAACACCAGCTGACTCTACATGTAGTCACTGTAATAGTCTCTGTAATATCTAAAATACCAGCTGCCTCTACATGTAGTCTCTGTAATATCTAAAATACCAGCTGCCTCTACATGTAGTCTCTGTAATATCTAAAATACCAGCTGCCTCTACACGTAGTCTCTGTAATATCTAAAATACCAGCTGCCTCTACATGTAGTCACTGTAATATCTAAAATACCAGCTGCCTCTACATGTAGTCTCTCTAATATCCTAAAACACCAGCTGACTCTACATGTAGTCACTGTAATATCTAAAATACCAGCTGTCTCTACATGTAGTCTCTGTAATATCTAAAATAACAGCTGTCTCTACATGTAGTCTCTGTATTATCTAAAATACCAGCTGCCTCTACATGTAGTCTCTGTAATATCTAAAATACCAGCTGGCTCTACATGTAGTCTCTGTAATATCCTAAAATACCAGCTGCCTCTACATGTAGTCTCTGTAATATCCTAAAATACCAGCTGTCTCTACATGCAGTCTCTGTAATATCCTAAAATACCAGCTGCCTCTACATGTAGTCTCTGTAATATCTAAAATACCAGCTGCCTCGTCATGTAGTCTCTGTAATATCCTTATATATCAGCTGCCTCTACATGTAGTCTCTGTAATATCTAAAATACCAGCTCCCTCTACATGTAGTCACTATAATATCTAAAATACCAGCTGCCTCTACATGTAGTCTCTGTAATATCCTTATATATCAGCTGCCTCTACATGTAGTCTCTGTAATATCTAAAATACCAGCTGCCTCTATATGTAGTCACTATAATATCTAAAATACCAGCTCTCTCTACATGTAGTCTCTGTAATATCTAAAATACCAGCTGCCTCTACATGTAGTCACTATAATATCTAAAATACCAGCTGCCTCTACATGTAGTCACTATAATATCTAAAATACCAGCTGCCTCTACATGTAGTCACTATAATATCTAAAATACCAGCTGGCTCTACATGTAGTCTCTGTAATATCTAAAATACCAGCTGGCTCTACATGTAGTCTCTGTAATATCCTAAAATACCAGCTGGCTCTACATGTAGTCACTGTAATATCTAAAATACCAGCTGTCTCTACATGTAGTCACTGTAATATCTAAAATACCAGCTGGCTCTACATGTAGTCTCTGTAATATCCTAAAATAACAGCTGGCTCTACATGTAGTCACTGTAATATCTAAAATACCAGCTGTCTCTACATGTAGTCACTATAATATCTAAAATACCAGCTGGCTCTACATGTAGTCTCTGTAATATCCTAAAATACCAGCTGCCTCTACATGTAGTCTCTGTAATATCTAAAATAGCAGCTGGCTCTACATGTAGTCTCTGTAATATCCTAAAATACCAGCTGCCTCTACATGTAGTCTCTGTAATATCTAAAATACCAGCTGCCTCTACATGTAGTCTCTGTAATATACTAAAATACCAGCTGGCTCTACATGTAGTCTCTGTAATATCCTAAAATACCAGCTGCCTCTACATGTAGTCACTGTAATATCTAAAATACCAGCTGTCTCTACATGTAGTCTCTGTAATATCCTAAAATACCAGCTGCCTCATCATGTAGTCTCTGTAATATCCTAAAATACCAGCTGCCTCTACATGTAGTCTCTGTAATATCTAAAATACCAACTGGCTCTACATGTAGTCTCTGTAATATCTAAAATACCAGCTGCCTCTGCATGTAATCTCTGTAATATCTAAAATACCAGCTGCCTCTACATGTAGTCTCTGTAATATCTAAAATACCAGCTGCCTCGTCATGTAGTCTCTGTAATATCCTTATATATCAGCTGCCTCTACATGTAGTCTCTGTAATATCTAAATTACCAGCTGCCTCTACATGTAGTAACTGTAATATCTAAAATACCAGCTGCCTCTACATTTAGTCTCTCTAATATCCTAAAACACCATCTGACTCTACATGTAGTCACTGTAATATCTAAAATACCAGCTGGCTCTACATGTAGTCTCTGTAATATCCTAAAATAACAGCTGTCTCTACATGTAGTCTCTGTAATATCTAAAATACCAGCTGGCTCTACATGTAGTCTCTGTAATATCTAAAATACCAGCTGCCTCTGCATGTAATCTCTGTAATATCTAAAATACCAGCTGCCTCTACATGTAGTCTTTGTAATATCCTAAAATACCAGCTGCCTCTACATGTAGTCTCTGTAATATCTAAAATACCAGCTGCCTCGTCATGTAGTCTCTGTAATATCCTTATATATCAGCTGCCTCTACATGTAGTCTCTGTAATATCTAAAATACCAGCTGCCTCTACATGTAGTCACTATAATATCTAAAATACCAGCTGCCTCTACATGTAGTCTCTGTAATATCCTTATATATCAGCTGCCTCTACATGTAGTCTCTGTAATATCTAAAATACCAGCTGC
This sequence comes from Acholoe squamosa, assembly GCA_949317995.1. Classification (NCBI taxonomy): domain Eukaryota; kingdom Metazoa; phylum Annelida; class Polychaeta; order Phyllodocida; family Polynoidae; genus Acholoe; species Acholoe squamosa. The sequence continues at coordinate 197,744 of OX439036.1, forward strand.
CTCTACATGTAGTCACTATAATATCTAAAATACCAGCTCTCTCTACATGTAGTCTCTGTAATATCTAAAATACCAGCTGCCTCTACATGTAGTCACTATAATATCTAAAATACCACCTGCCTCTACATGTAGTCACTATAATATCTAAAATACCAGCTGCCTCTACATGTAGTCACTATAATATCTAAAATACCAGCTGCCTCTACATGTAGTCACTATAATATCTAAAATACCAGCTGCCTCTACATGTAGTCACTATAATATCTAAAATACCAGCTGCCTCTACATGTAATCACTATAATATCTAAAATACCAGCTGCCTCTACATGTAGTCTCTGTAATATCTAAAATACCAGCTGCCTCTACATGTAGTCTCTGTAATATCTAAAATACCAGCTGCCTCTACACGTAGTCTCTGTAATATCTAAAATACCAGCTGTCTCTACATGTAGTCTCTGTAATATCCTAAAATAACAGCTGTCTCTACATGTAGTCTCTGTAATATACTAAAATACCAGCTGCCTTGTCATGTAGTCACTGTAAAATCTAAAATACCAGCTGGCTCTACATGTAGTCTCTGTAATATCCTAAAATACCAGCTGGCTCTACATGTAGTCTCTGTAATATCCTAAAATAACAGCTGCCTCTACATGTAGTCACTGTAATATCTAAAATACCAGCTGTCTCTACATGTAGTCTCTGTAATATCCTAAAATACCAGCTGCCTCATCATGTAGTCTCTATAATATCTAAAATACCAGCTGCCTCTACATGTAGTCACTATAATATCTAAAATACCAGCTGCCTCTACATGTAGTCTCTGTAATATCTAAAATACCAGCTGCCTCTACATGTAGTCACTATAATATCTAAAATACCAGCTGACTCTACATGTAGTCTCTGCAATATCCTAAAATACCAGTTGGCTCTACATGTAGTCTCTGTAATATCCTAAAATACCAGCTGCCTCTACATGTAGTCACTGTAATATCTAAAATACCAGCTGTCTCTACATGTAGTCTCTGTAATATCCTAAAATACCAGCTGCCTCATCATGTAGTCTCTGTAATATCCTAAAATACCAGCTGGCTCTACATGTAGTCTCTGTAATATCTAAAATACCAGCTGGCTCTACATGTAGTCTCTGTAATATCTAAAATACCAGCTGCCTCTACATGTAATCTCTGTAATATCTAAAATACCAGCTGCCTCTACATGTAGTCTTTGTAAGATCCTAAAATACCAGCTGCCTCATCATAGAGTCTCTGTAATATCCTAATATATCAGCTGCCTCTACATGTAGTCTCTGTAATATCCTAAAATACCAGCTGTCTCTACATGTAGTCTCTGTAATATCTAAAATACCAGCTGGCTCTATATGTAGTCTCTGTAATATCTAAAATACCAGCTGGCTCTACATGTAGTCTCTGTAATATCTAAAATACCAGCTGCCTCTACATGTAGTCTCTGTAATATCTAAAATACCAGCTGCCTCGTCATGTAGTCTCTGTAATATCCTTATATATCAGCTGCCTCTACATGTAGTCTCTGTAATATCTAAAATACCAGCTGCCTCTACATGTAGTAACTGTAATATCTAAAATACCAGCTGCCTCTACATGTAGTCTCTCTAATATCCTAAAACACCAGCTGACTCTACATGTAGTCACTGTAATATCTAAAATACCAGCTGGCTCTACATGTAGTCTCTGTAATATCCTAAAATAACAGCTGTCTCTACATGTAGTCTCTGTAATATCTAAAATACGAGCTGCCTCTACATGTAGTCTCTGTAATATCTAAAATACCAGCTGCCTCGTCATGTAGTCTCTGTAATATCCTTATATATCAGCTGCCTCTACATGTAGTCTCTGTAATATCTAAAATACCAGCTGCCTCTACATGTAATCACTGTAATATCTAAAATACCAGCTGCCTCTACATGTAGTCTCTCTAATATCCTAAAACACCAGCTGACTCTACATGTAGTCACTGTAATATCTAAAATACCAGCTGTCTCTACATGTAGTCTCTGTAATATCTAAAATAACAGCTGTCTCTACATGTAGTCTCTGTAATATCCTAAAATACCAGCTGTCTCTACATGTAGTCTCTGTAATATCCTAAAATACCAGCTGCCTCATCATGTAGTCTCTGTAATATCCTAAAATACCAGCTGGCTCTACATGTAGTCTCTGTAATATCTAAAATACCAGCTGGCTCTACATGTAGTCTCTGTAATATCTAAAATACCAGCTGCCTCTACATGTAATCTCTGTAATATCTAAAATACCAGCTGCCTCTACATGTAGTCTTTGTAAGATCCTAAAATACCAGCTGCCTCATCATAGAGTCTCTGTAATATCCTAATATATCAGCTGCCTCTACATGTAGTCTCTGTAATATCCTAAAATACCAGCTGTCTCTACATGTAGTCTCTGTAATATCTAAAATACCAGCTGGCTCTATATGTAGTCTCTGTAATATCTAAAATACCAGCTGGCTCTACATGTAGTCTCTGTAATATCTAAAATACCAGCTGCCTCTACATGTAGTCTCTGTAATATCTAAAATACCAGCTGCCTCGTCATGTAGTCTCTGTAATATCCTTATATATCAGCTGCCTCTACATGTAGTCTCTGTAATATCTAAAATACCAGCTGCCTCTACATGTAGTAACTGTAATATCTAAAATACCAGCTGCCTCTACATGTAGTCTCTCTAATATCCTAAAACACCAGCTGACTCTACATGTAGTCACTGTAATATCTAAAATACCAGCTGGCTCTACATGTAGTCTCTGTAATATCCTAAAATAACAGCTGTCTCTACATGTAGTCTCTGTAATATCTAAAATACCAGCTGCCTCTACATGTAGTCTCTGTAATATCTAAAATACCAGCTGCCTCGTCATGTAGTCTCTGTAATATCCTTATATATCAGCTGCCTCTACATGTAGTCTCTGTAATATCTAAAATACCAGCTGCCTCTACATGTAATCACTGTAATATCTAAAATACCAGCTGCCTCTACATGTAGTCTCTCTAATATCCTAAAACACCAGCTGACTCTACATGTAGTCACTGTAATATCTAAAATACCAGCTGTCTCTACATGTAGTCTCTGTAATATCTAAAATAACAGCTGTCTCTACATGTAGTCTCTGTTATATCTAAAATACCAGCTGCCTCTACATGTAGTCTCTGTAATATCTAAAATACCAGCTGGCTCTACATGTAGTCTCTGTAATATCCTAAAATACCAGCTGCCTCTACATGTAGTCTCTGTAATATCCTAAAATACCAGCTGTCTCTACATGCAGTCTCTGTAATATCCTAAAATACCAGCTGCCTCTACATGTAGTCTCTGTAATATCTAAAATACCAGCTGCCTCGTCATGTAGTCTCTGTAATATCCTTATATATCAGCTGCCTCTACATGTAGTCTCTGTAATATCTAAAATACCAGCTGCCTCTACATGTAGTCACTATAATATCTAAAATACCAGCTGCCTCTACATGTAGTCTCTGTAATATCCTTATATATCAGCTGCCTCTACATGTAGTCTCTGTAATATCTAAAATACCAGCTGCCTCTACATGTAGTCACTATAATTTTTAAAATACCAGCTCTCTCTACATGTAGTCTCTGTAATATCCTAAAATAACAGCTGTCTCTACATGTAGTCTCTGTAATATCTAAAATACCAGCTGCCTCTACACGTAGTCTCTGTAATATCTAAAATACCAGCTGCCTGTACATGTAGTCTTTGTAATATCCTAAAATACCAGCTGCCTCATCATGTAGTCTCTGTAATATCCTAATATATCAGCTGCCTCTACATGTAGTCTCTGTAATATCCTAAAATACCAGCTGTCTCTACATGTAGTCTCTGTAATATCCAAAATACCAGCTGCCTCTACATGTAGTCTCTGTAATATCTAAAATACCAGCTGCCTCGTCATGTAGTCTCTGTAATATCCTTATATATCAGCTGCCTCTACATGTAGTCTCTGTAATATCTAAAATACCAGCTGCCTCTACATGTAGTCACTGTAATATCTAAAATACCAGCTGCCTCTACATGTAGTCTCTCTAATATCCTAAAACACCAGCTGACTCTACATGTAGTCTCTGTAATATCTAAAATACCAGCTGTCTCTACATGTAGTCTCTGTAATATCTAAAATAACAGCTGCCTCTTCATGTAGTCACTATAATATCTAAAATACCAGCCCTCTCTACATGTAGTCTCTGTAATATCTAAAATACCAGCTGCCTCTACATGTAGTCACTATAATATCTAAAATACCAGCTGCCTCTACATGTAGTCACTATAATATCTAAAATACCAGCTGCCTCTACATGTAGTCACTATAATATCTAAAATACCAGCTGCCTCTACATGTAGTCACTATAATATCTAAAATACCAGCTGCCTCTACATGTAGTCACTATAATATCTAAAATACCAGCTGCCTCTACATGTAGTCTCTGTAATATCTAAAATACCAGCTGCCTCTACATGTAGTCTCTGTAATATCTAAAATACCAGCTGCCTCTACACGTAGTCTCTGTAATATCTAAAATACCAGCTGTCTCTACATGTAGTCTCTGTAATATCCTAAAATAACAGCTGTCTCTACAAGTAGTCTCTGTAATATACTAAAATACCAGCTGCCTTGTCATGTAGTCACTGTAAAATCTAAAATACCAGCTGGCTCTACTTGTAGTCTCTGTAATATCCTAAAATACCAGCTGGCTCTACATGTAGTCTCTGTAATATCCTAAAATACCAGCTGCCTCTACATGTAGTCACTGTAATATCTAAAATACCAGCTGTCTCTACATGTAGTCTCTGTAATATCCTAAAATACCAGCTGCCTCATCATGTAGTCTCTGTAATATCCTAAAATACCAGCTGGCTCTACATGTAGTCTCTGAAATATCTAAAATACCAGCTGCCTCGTCATGTAGTCTCTGTAATATCCTTATATATCAGCTGCCTCTACATGTAGTCCATGTAATATCTAAAATACCAGCTGCCTCTACATGTAGTCACTGTAATATCTAAAATACCAGCTGCCTCTACATGTAGTCTCTCTAATATCCTAAAACACCAGCTGACTCTACATGTAGTCACTGTAATATCTAAAATACCAGCTGGCTCTACATGTAGTCTCTGTAATATCCTAAAATAACAGCTGTCTCTACATGTAGTCTCTGTAATATCTAAAATACCAGCTGCCTCTACATGTAGTCTCTGTAATATCTAAAATACCAGCTGCCTCGTCATGTAGTCTCTGTAATATCCTTATATATCAGCTGCCTCTACATATAGTCTCTGTAATATCTAAAATACCAGCTGCCTCTACATGTAGTCACTGTAATATCTAAAATACCAGCTGCCTCTACATGTAGTCTCTCTAATATCCTAAAACACCAGCTGACTTTACATGTAGTCACTGTAATATCTAAAATACCAGCTGTCTCTACATGTAGTCTCTGTAATATCTAAAATAACAGCTGTCTCTACATGTAGTCTCTGTAATATCTAAAATACCAGCTGCCTCTACATGTAGTCTCTGTAATATTTAAAATACCAGCTGGCTCTACATGTAGTCTCTGTAATATCCTAAAATACCAGCTGCCTCTACATGTAGTCTCTGTAATATCCTAAAATACCAGCTGTCTCTACATGCAGTCTCTGTAATATCCTAAAATACCAGCTGCCTCTACATGTAGTCTCTGTAATATCTAAAATACCAGCTGCCTCGTCATGTAGTCTCTGTAATATCCTTATATATCAGCTGCCTCTACATGTAGTCTCTGTAATATCTAAAATACCAGCTGCCTCTACATGTAGTCACTGTAATATCTAAAATACCAGCTGCCTCTACATGTAGTCTCTGTAATATCCTAAAACACCAGCTGACTCTACATGTAGTCACTGTAATAGTCTCTGTAATATCTAAAATACCAGCTGCCTCTACATGTAGTCTCTGTAATATCTAAAATACCAGCTGCCTCGTCATGTAGTCTCTGTAATATCCTTATATATCAGCTGCCTCTACATGTAGTCTCTGTAATATCTAAAATACCAGCTGCCTCTACATGTAGTCTCTGTAATATCTAAAATACCAGCTGCCTCTACACGTAGTCTCTGTAATATCTAAAATACCAGCTGTCTCTACATGTAGTCTTTGTAATATCCTAAAATACCAGCTGCCTCTACATGTAGTCTCTGTAATATCTAAAATACCAGCTGCCTCTACATGTAGTCTCTGTAATATCCTAAAATACCAGCTGCCTCATCATGTAGTCTCTGTAATATCCTAAAATACCAGCTGGCTCTACATGTAGTCTCTGTAATATCTAAAATACCAGCTGGCTCTACATGTAGTCTCTGTAATATCTAAAATACCAGCTGCCTCTACATGTAATCTCTGTAATATCTAAAATACCAGCTGCCTCTACATGTAGTCTCTGTAATATATAATATACCAGCTGCCTCGTCATGTAGTCTCTGTAATATCCTAATATATCAGCTGCCTCTACATGTAGTCTCTGTAATATCCTAAAATACCAGCTGCCTCTACATGTAGTCTCAGTAATATCCTAAAATACCAGCTGCCTCGGCATGTAGTCTCTGCAATATCCTAATATATCAGCTGCCTCTACATGTAGTCTCTGTAATATCCTAAAATACCAGCTGCCTCTACATGTAGTCTCTGTAATATCCTAAAATACGAGCTCTCTCTACATGTAGTCTCTGTAATATCTAAAATACCAGCTGGCTCTACATGTAGTCTCTGTAATATCTAAAATACCAGCTGGATCTACATGTAGTCTCTGTAATATCTAAAATACCAGCTGCCTCTACATGTAGTCACTATAATATCTAAAATACCAGCTGCCTCTACATGTAGTCACTATAATATCTAAAATACCAGCTGCCTCTACATGTAGTCTCTGTAATATCTAAAATACCAGCTGCCTCTACATGTAGTCTCTGTAATATCTAAAATACCAGCTGCCTCTACACGTAGTCTCTGTAATATCTAAAATACCAGCTGTCTCTACATGTAGTCTCTGTAATATCCTAAAATAACAGCTGTCTCTACAAGTAGTCTCTGTAATATACTAAAATACCAGCTGCCTTGTCATGTAGTCACTGTAAAATCTAAAATACCAGCTGGCTCTACTTGTAGTCTCTGTAATATCCTAAAATACCAGCTGGCTCTACATGTAGTCTCTGTAATATCCTAAAATACCAGCTGCCTCTACATGTAGTCACTGTAATATCTAAAATACCAGCTGTCTCTACATGTAGTCTCTGTAATATCCTAAAATACCAGCTGCCTCATCATGTAGTCTCTGTAATATCCTAAAATACCAGCTGGCTCTACATGTAGTCTCTGAAATATCTAAAATACCAGCTGCCTCGTCATGTAGTCTCTGTAATATCCTTATATATCAGCTGCCTCTACATGTAGTCCATGTAATATCTAAAATACCAGCTGCCTCTACATGTAGTCACTGTAATATCTAAAATACCAGCTGCCTCTACATGTAGTCTCTCTAATATCCTAAAACACCAGCTGACTCTACATGTAGTCACTGTAATATCTAAAATACCAGCTGGCTCTACATGTAGTCTCTGTAATATCCTAAAATAACAGCTGTCTCTACATGTAGTCTCTGTAATATCTAAAATACCAGCTGCCTCTACATGTAGTCTCTGTAATATCTAAAATACCAGCTGCCTCGTCATGTAGTCTCTGTAATATCCTTATATATCAGCTGCCTCTACATATAGTCTCTGTAATATCTAAAATACCAGCTGCCTCTACATGTAGTCACTGTAATATCTAAAATACCAGCTGCCTCTACATGTAGTCTCTCTAATATCCTAAAACACCAGCTGACTTTACATGTAGTCACTGTAATATCTAAAATACCAGCTGTCTCTACATGTAGTCTCTGTAATATCTAAAATAACAGCTGTCTCTACATGTAGTCTCTGTAATATCTAAAATACCAGCTGCCTCTACATGTAGTCTCTGTAATATTTAAAATACCAGCTGGCTCTACATGTAGTCTCTGTAATATCCTAAAATACCAGCTGCCTCTACATGTAGTCTCTGTAATATCCTAAAATACCAGCTGTCTCTACATGCAGTCTCTGTAATATCCTAAAATACCAGCTGCCTCTACATGTAGTCTCTGTAATATCTAAAATACCAGCTGCCTCGTCATGTAGTCTCTGTAATATCCTTATATATCAGCTGCCTCTACATGTAGTCTCTGTAATATCTAAAATACCAGCTGCCTCTACATGTAGTCACTGTAATATCTAAAATACCAGCTGCCTCTACATGTAGTCTCTGTAATATCCTAAAACACCAGCTGACTCTACATGTAGTCACTGTAATAGTCTCTGTAATATCTAAAATACCAGCTGCCTCTACATGTAGTCTCTGTAATATCTAAAATACCAGCTGCCTCGTCATGTAGTCTCTGTAATATCCTTATATATCAGCTGCCTCTACATGTAGTCTCTGTAATATCTAAAATACCAGCTGCCTCTACATGTAGTCTCTGTAATATCTAAAATACCAGCTGCCTCTACACGTAGTCTCTGTAATATCTAAAATACCAGCTGTCTCTACATGTAGTCTTTGTAATATCCTAAAATACCAGCTGCCTCTACATGTAGTCTCTGTAATATCTAAAATACCAGCTGCCTCTACATGTAGTCTCTGTAATATCCTAAAATACCAGCTGCCTCATCATGTAGTCTCTGTAATATCCTAAAATACCAGCTGGCTCTACATGTAGTCTCTGTAATATCTAAAATACCAGCTGGCTCTACATGTAGTCTCTGTAATATCTAAAATACCAGCTGCCTCTACATGTAATCTCTGTAATATCTAAAATACCAGCTGCCTCTACATGTAGTCTCTGTAATATATAATATACCAGCTGCCTCGTCATGTAGTCTCTGTAATATCCTAATATATCAGCTGCCTCTACATGTAGTCTCTGTAATATCCTAAAATACCAGCTGCCTCTACATGTAGTCTCAGTAATATCCTAAAATACCAGCTGCCTCGGCATGTAGTCTCTGCAATATCCTAATATATCAGCTGCCTCTACATGTAGTCTCTGTAATATCCTAAAATACCAGCTGCCTCTACATGTAGTCTCTGTAATATCCTAAAATACGAGCTCTCTCTACATGTAGTCTCTGTAATATCTAAAATACCAGCTGGCTCTACATGTAGTCTCTGTAATATCTAAAATACCAGCTGGATCTACATGTAGTCTCTGTAATATCTAAAATACCAGCTGGCTCTACATGTAGTCTTTGTAATATACTAAAATACCATCTGCCTCTACATGTTGTCTCTGTAATATACTAAAATACCAGTTGCCTCTACATGTAGTCTCTGTAATATCTAAAATACCAGCTGCCTCTACATGTAGTCTCTGTAATATCTAAAATACCAGCTGCCTCTACATGTAGTCTCTGTAATATCTAAAATACCAGCTGCCTCGTCATGTAGTCTCTGTAATATCCTTATATATCAGCTGCCTCTACATGTAGTCTCTGTAATATCTAAAATACCAGCTGCCTCTACATGAAGTCACTATAATATCTAAAATACCAGCTGCCTCTACATGTAGTCTCTGTAATATCCTAAAACACCAGCTGACTCTACATGTAGTCACTGTAAAATCTAAAATACCAGCTGCCTCATCATGTAGTCTCTGTAGTATCCTAAAATACCAGCTGGCTCTACATGTAGTCTCTGTAATATCCTAAAATACCAGCTGCCTCTACATGTTGTGTCTGTAATATCCTAAAATACCAGCTGCCTCTACTTGTAGTCTCTGTAATATCTTAAATACCAGCTGGCTCTACATGTAGTCTCTGTAATATCCTAAAATACCAGCTGGCTCTACATGTAGTCTCTGTAATATCCTAAAATACCAGCTGCCTCTACATGTAGTCACTGTAATATCTAAAATACCAGCTGTCTCTACATGTAGTCTCTGTAATATCCTAAAATACCAGCTGCCTCATCATGTAGTCTCTGTAATATCCTAAAATACCAGCTGTCTCTACATGTAGTCTCTGTAATATCTAAAATACCAGCTGGCTCTACATGTAGTCTCTGTAATATCTAAAATACCAGCTGCCTCTACATGTAATCTCTGTAATATCTAAAATACCAGCTGCCTCTACATGTATTCTTTGTAATATCCTAAAATACCAGCTGCCTCGTCATGTAGTCTCTGTAATATCCTAATATATCAGCTGCCTCTACATGTAGTCTCTGTAATATCCTAAAATACCAGCTGTCTCTACATGTAGTCTCTGTAATATCTAAAATACCAGCTGGCTCTACATGTAGTTTCTGTAATATCTAAAATACCAGCTGGCTCTACATGTAGTCTCTGTAATATCTAAATTACCAGCTGCCTCTACATGTAGTCTCTGTAATATCTAAAATACCAGCTGCCTCGTCATGTAGTCTCTGTAATATCCTTATATATCAGCTGCCTCTACATGTAGTCTCTGTAATATCTAAAATACCAGCTGCCTCTACATGTGGTCACTGTAATATCTAAATTACCAGCTGCCTCTACATGTAGTCTCTCTAATATCCTAAAACACCAGCTGACTCTACATGTAATCACTGTAATATCTAAAATACCAGCTGGCTCTACATGCAGTCTCTGTAATATCCTAAAATACCAGCTGGCTCTACATGTAGTCTCTGTAATATCCTAAAATACCAGCTGCCTCTACATGTAGTCACTGTAATATCTAAAATACCAGCTGTCTCTACATGTAGTCTCTGTAATATCCTAAAATACCAGCTGCCTCATCATGTAGTCTCTGTAATATCCTAAAATACCAGCTGGCTCTACATGTAGTCTCTGTAATATCTAAAATACCAACTGGCTCTACATGTAGTCTCTGTAATATCTAAAATACCAGCAGCCTCTACATGTAATCTCTGTAATATCTAAAATACCAGCTGCCTCTACATGTAGTCTCTGTAATATCCTAAAATACCAGCTGCCTCGTCATGTAGTCTCTGTAATATCCTAATATATCAGCTGCCTCTACATGTAGTCTCTGTAATATCCTAAAATACCAGCTGCCTCTACATGTAGTCTGGGTAATATCCTAAAATACCGGCTGCCTCTTCATGTAGTCTCTGTAATATCCTAATATATCAGCTGCCTCTACATGTAGTCTCTGTAATATCCTAAAATACCAGCTGCCTCTACATGTAGTCTCTGTAATATCCTAAAATACCAGCTGTCTCTACATGTAATCTCTGTAATATCTAAAATACCAGCTGGCTCTACATGTAGTCTCTGTAATTTCTAAAATACCAGCTGGCTCTACATGTAGTCTGTGTAATATCTAAAATACCAGCTGCCTCTACATGTAGTCTCTGTAATATCTAAAATACCAGCTGCCTGGTCATGTAGTCTCTGTAATATCCTAATATATCAGCTGCCTCTACATGTAGTCTCTGTAATATCTAAAATACCAGCTGCCTCTACATGTAGTCACTGTAATATCTAAAATACCAGCTGCCTCTACATGTAGTCTCTGTAATATCTAAAATACCAGCTGTCTCTACATGTAGTCTCTGTAATATCCTAAAATACCAGCTGTCTCTGCATGTAGTCACTGTAATATCTAAAATACCAGCTGCCTCTACATGTAGTCTCTGTAATATCCTAAAATACCAGCTGCCTCGTCATGTAGTCTCTGTAATATCCTAATATATCAGCTGCCTCTACATGTAGTCTCTGTAATATCCTAAAATACCAGCTGGCTCTACATGTAGTCTCTGTAATATCTAAAATACCAGCTGTCTCTACATGTAGTCTCTGTAATATCCTAAAATACCAGCTGCCTCCACATGTAGTCTCTGTAATATCCTTATATATCAGCTGCCTCTACATGTAGTCACTGTAATATCTAAAATACCAGCTGCCTCTACATGTAGTCACTGTAATATCTAAAATACCAGCTGCCTCTACATGTAGTCTCTGTAATATCCTAAAATACCAGCTGCCTCTACATGTAGTCACTGTAATATCTAAAATACCAGCTGCCTCTACATGTAGTCTCTGTAGTATCCTAAAATACCAGCTGCCTCTACATGTAGTCACTGTAATATCTAAAATACCAGCTGGCTCTACATGTAGTCTCTGTAATATCCTAAAATACCAGCTGGCTCTACATGTAGTCTCTGTAATATCCTAAAATACCAGCTGCCTCTACATGTAGTCACTGTAATATCTAAAATACCAGCTGTCTCTACATGTAGTCTCTGTAATATCTAAAATACCAGCTGGCTCTACATGTAGTCTCGGTAATATCCTAAAATACCAGCTGCCTCTACATGTAGTCTCTGTAATATCCTAAAATACCAGCTGGCTCTACATGTAGTCTCTGTAATATCCTAAAATACCAGCTGGCTCTACATGTAGTCTCTGTAATTTCTAAAATACCAGCTGGCTCTACATGTAGTCTGTGTAATATCTAAAATACCAGCTGCCTCTACATGTAGTCTCTGTAATATCTAAAATACCAGCTGCCTCGTCATGTAGTCTCTGTAATATCCTAATATATCAGCTGCCTCTACATGTAGTCTCTGTAATATCTAAAATACCAGCTGCCTCTACATGTAGTCACTGTAATATCTAAATTACCAGCTGCCTCTACATGTAGTCTCTGTAATATCTAAAATACCAGCTGTCTCTACATGTAGTCTCTGTAATATCCTAAAATACCAGCTGTCTCTGCATGTAGTCACTGTAATATCTAAAATACCAGCTGCCTCTACATGTAGTCTCTGTAATATCCTAAAATACCAGCTGCCTCGTCATGTAGTCTCTGTAATATCCTAATATATCAGCTGCCTCTACATGTAGTGTCTGTAATATCCTAAAATACCAGCTGGCTCTACATGTAGTCTCTGTAATATCTAAAATACCAGCTGTCTCTACATGTAGTCTCTGTAATATCCTAAAATACCAGCTGCCTCCACATGTAGTCTCTGTAATATCCTTATATATCAGCTGCCTCTACATGTAGTCTCGGTAATATCCTAAAATACCGGCTGCCTCTTCATGTAGTCTCTGTAATATCCTAATATATCAGCTGCCTCTACATGTAATCTCTGTAATATCCTAAAATACCAGCTGCCTCTACATGTAGTCACTGTAATATCTAAAATACCAGCTGCCTCTACATGTAGTCTCTGTAATATCCTAAAATACCAGCTGCCTCTACATGTAGTCACTGTAATATCTAAAATACCAGCTGCCTCTACATGTAGTCTCTGTAGTATCCTAAAATACCAGCTGCCTCTACATGTAGTCACTGTAATATCTAAAATACCAGCTGGCTCTACATGTAGTCTCTGTAATATCCTAAAATACCAGCTGGCTCTACATGTAGTCTCTGTAATATCCTAAAATACCAGCTGCCTCTACATGTAGTCACTGTAATATCTAAAATACCAGCTGTCTCTACATGTAGTCTCTGTAATATCTAAAATACCAGCTGGCTCTACATGTAGTCTCGGTAATATCCTAAAATACCAGCTGCCTCTACATGTAGTCTCTGTAATATCCTAAAATACCAGCTGGCTCTACATGTAGTCTCTGTAATATCCTAAAATACCAGCTGGCTCTACATGTAGTCACTGTAATATCTAAAATACCAGCTGGCTCTACATGTAGTCTCTGTAATATCCTAAAATAACAGCTGTTTCTACATGTAGTCTCTGTAATATCTAAAATACCAGCTGCCTCTACATGTAGTCTCTGTAATATCTAAAATACCAGCTGCCTCTACATGTAGTCACTGTAATATCTAAAATACCAGCTGCCTCTACATGTAGTCTCTCTAATATCCTAAAACACCAGCTGACTCTACATGTAGTCACTGTAATATCTAAAATACCACCTGTCTCTACATGTAGTCTCTGTAATATCTAAAATAACAGCTGTCTCTACATGTAGTCTCTGTAATATCTAAATTACCAGCTGCCTCTACATGTAGTCTCTGTAATATCTAAAATACCAGCTGGCTCTACATGTAGTCTCTGTAATATCCTAAAATACCAGCTGCCTCTACATGTAATCTCTGTAATATCCTAAAATACCAGCTGTCTCTACATGCAGTCTCTGTAATATCCTAAAATACCAGCTGCCTCTACCTGTAGTCTCTGTAATATCTAAAATACCAGATGCCTCGTCATGTAGTCTCTGTAATATCCTTATATATCAGCTGCCTCTACATGTAGTCTCTGTAATATCTAAAATACCAGCTGGCTCTACATGTAGTCTTTGTAATATACTAAAATACCATCTGCCTCTACATGTTGTCTCTGTAATATACTAAAATACCATCTGCCTCTACATGTTGTCTCTGTAATATACTAAAATACCAGTTGCCTCTACATGTAGTCTCTGTAATATCTAAAATACCAGCTGCCTCTACATGTAGTCTCTGTAATATCTAAAATACCAGCTGCCTCTACATGTAGTCTCTGTAATATCTAAAATACCAGCTGCCTCGTCATGTAGTCTCTGTAATATCCTTATATATCAGCTGCCTCTACATGTAGTCTCTGTAATATCTAAAATACCAGCTGCCTCTACATGTAGTCACTATAATATCTAAAATACCAGCTGCCTCTACATGTAGTTTCTGTAATATCCTAAAACACCAGCTGACTCTACATGTAGTCACTGTAAAATCTAAAATACCAGCTGCCTCATCATGTAGTCTCTGTAGTATCCTAAAATACCAGCTGGCTCTACATGTAGTCTCTGTAATATCCTAAAATACCAGCTGCCTCTACATGTTGTGTCTGTAATATCCTAAAATACCAGCTGCCTCTACTTGTAGTCTCTGTAATATCTAAAATACCAGCTGGCTCTACATGTAGTCTCTGTAATATCCTAAAATACCAGCTGGCTCTACATGTAGTCTCTGTAATATCCTAAAATACCAGCTGCCTCTACATGTAGTCACTGTAATATCTAAAATACCAGCTGTCTCTACATGTAGTCTCTGTAATATCCTAAAATACCAGCTGCCTCATCATGTAGTCTCTGTAATATCCTAAAATACCAGCTGGCTCTACATGTAGTCTCTGTAATATCTAAAATACCAGCTGGCTCTACATGTAGTCTCTGTAATATCTAAAATACCAGCTGCCTCTACATGTAATCTCTGTAATATCTAAAATACCAGCTGCCTCTACATGTATTCTTTGTAATATCCTAAAATACCAGCTGCCTCGTCATGTAGTCTCTGTAATATCCTAATATATCAGCTGCCTCTACATGTAGTCTCTGTAATATCCTAAAATACCAGCTGTCTCTACATGTAGTCTCTGTAATATCTAAAATACCAGCTGGCTCTACATGTAGTCTCTGTAATATCTAAAATACCAGCTGGCTCTACATGTAGTCTCTGTAATATCTAAAATACCAGCTGCCTCTACATGTAGTCTCTGTAATATCTAAAATACCAGCTGCCTAGTCATGTAGTCTCTGTAATATCCTTATATATCAGCTGCCTCTACATGTAGTCTCTGTAATATCTAAAATACCAGCTGCCTCTACATGTAGTCACTGTAATATCTAAAATACCAGCTGCCTCTACATGTAGTCTCTCTAATATCCTAAAACACCAGCTGACTCTACATGTAATCACTGTAATATCTAAAATACCAGCTGGCTCTACATGTAGTCTCTGTAATATCCTAAAATACCAGCTGGCTCTACATATAGTCTCTGTAATATCCTAAAATACCAGCTGCCTCTACATGTAGTCTCTGTAATATCCTAAAATACCAGCTGGCTCTACATGTAGTCACTGTAATATCTAAAATACCAGCTGGCTCTACATGTAGTCTCTGTAATATCCTAAAATAACAGCTGTCTCTACATGTAGTCTCTGTAATATCTAAAATACCAGCTGCCTCTACATGTAGTCTCTGTAATATCTAAAATACCAGCTGCCTCGTCATGTAGTCTCTGTAATATCCTTATATATCAGCTGCCTCTACATGTAGTCTCTGTAATATCTAAAATACCAGCTGCCTCTACATGCAGTCACTGTAATATCTAAAATACCAGCTGCCTCTACATGTAGTCTCTGTAATATCCTAAAACACCAGCTGACTCTACATGTAGTCACTGTAAAATCTAAAATACCAGCTGCTTCATCATGTAGTCTCTGTAGTATCCTAAAATACCAGCTGGCTCTACATGTAGTCTCTGTAATATCGTAAAATACCAGCTGCCTCTACATGTTGTGTCTGTAATATCCTAAAATACCAGCTGCCTCTACTTGTAGTCTCTGTAATATCTAAAATACCAGCTGGCTCTACATGTAGTCTCTGTAATATCCTAAAATACCAGCTGGCTCTACATGTAGTCTCTGTAATATCCTAAAATACCAGCTGCCTCTACATGTAGTCACTGTAATATCTAAAATACCAGCTGTCTCTACATGTAGTCTCTGTAATATCCTAAAATACCAGCTGCCTCATCATGTAGTCTCTGTAATATCCTAAAATACCAGCTGGCTCTACATGTAGTCTCTGTAATATCTAAAATACCAGCTGGCTCTACATGTAGTCTCTGTAATATCTAAAATACCAGCTGCCTCTACATGTAATCTCTGTAATATCTAAAATACCAGCTGCCTCTACATGTATTCTTTGTAATATCCTAAAATACCAGCTGCCTCGTCATGTAGTCTCTGTAATATCCTAATATATCAGCTGCCTCTACATGTAGTCTCTGTAATATCCTAAAATACCAGCTGTCTCTACATGTAGTCTCTGTAATATCTAAAATACCAGCTGGCTCTACATGTAGTCTCTGTAATATCTAAAATACCAGCTGGCTCTACATGTAGTCTCTGTAATATCTAAAATACCAGCTGCCTCTACATGTAGTCTCTGTAATATCTAAAATACCAGCTGCCTCGTCATGTAGTCTCTGTAATATCCTTATATATCAGCTGCCTCTACATGTAGTCTCTGTAATATCTAAAATACCAGCTGCCTCTACATGTAGTCACTGTAATATCCTTATATATCAGCTGCCTCTACATGTAGTCTCTGTAATATCTAAAATACCAGCTGCCTCTACATGTAGTCACTGTAATATCTAAAATACCAGCTGCCTCTACATGTAGTCTCTCTAATATCCTAAAACACCAGCTGACTCTACATGTAGTCACTGTAATATCTAAAATACCAGCTGTCTCTACATGTAGTCTCTGTAATATCTAAAATAACAGCTGTCTCTACATGTAGTCTCTGTAATATCTAAAATACCAGCTGCCTCTACATGTAGTCTCTGTAATATCTAAAATACCAGCTGGCTCTACATGTAGTCTCTGTAATATCCTAAAATACCAGCTGCCTCTACATGTAATCTCTGTAATATCCTAAAATACCAGCTGTCTCTACATGCAGTCTCTGTAATATCCTAAAATACCAGCTGCCTCTACATGTAGTCTCTGTAATATCTAAAATACCAGCTGCCTCGTCATGTAGTCTCTGTAATATCCTTATATATCAGCTGCCTCTACATGTAGTCTCTGTAATATCTAAAATACCAGCTGGCTCTACATGTAGTCTTTGTAATATACTAAAATACCATCTGCCTCTACATGTTGTCTCTGTAATATACTAAAATACCATCTGCCTCTACATGTTGTCTCTGTAATATACTAAAATACCAGTTGCCTCTACATGTAGTCTCTGTAATATCTAAAATACCAGCTGCCTCTACATGTAGTCTCTGTAATATCTAAAATACCAGCTGCCTCTACATGTAGTCTCTGTAATATCTAAAATACCAGCTGCCTCGTCATGTAGTCTCTGTAATATCCTTATATATCAGCTGCCTCTACATGTAGTCTCTGTAATATCTAAAATACCAGCTGCCTCTACATGTAGTCACTATAATATCTAAAATACCAGCTGCCTCTACATGTAGTCTCTGTAATATCCTAAAACACCAGCTGACTCTACATGTAGTCACTGTAAAATCTAAAATACCAGCTGCCTCATCATGTAGTCTCTGTAGTATCCTAAAATACCAGCTGGCTCTACATGTAGTCTCTGTAATATCCTACAATACCAGCTGCCTCTACATGTTGTGTCTGTAATATCCTAAAATACCAGCTGCCTCTACTTGTAGTCTCTGTAATATCTAAAATACCAGCTGGCTCTACATGTAGTCTCTGTAATATCCTAAAATACCAGCTGGCTCTACATGTAGTCTCTGTAATATCCTAAAATACCAGCTGCCTCTACATGTAGTCACTGTAATATCTAAAATACCAGCTGTCTCTACATGTAGTCTCTGTAATATCCTAAAATACCAGCTGCCTCATCATGTAGTCTCTGTAATATCCTAAAATACCAGCTGGCTCTACATGTAGTCTCTGTAATATCTAAAATACCAGCTGTCTCTACATGTAGTCTCTGTAATATCTAAAATACCAGCTGGCTCTACATGTAGTCTCTGTAATATCTAAAATACCAGCTGGCTCTACATGTAGTCTCTGTAATATCTAAAATACCAGCTGCCTCTACATGTAGTCTCTGTAATATCTAAAATACCAGCTGCCTTGTCATGTAGTCTCTGTAATATCCTTATATATCAGCTGCCTCTACATGTAGTCTCTGTAATATCTAAAATACCAGCTGCCTCTACATGTAGTCACTGTAATATCTAAAATACCAGCTGCCTCTACATGTAGTCTCTCTAATATCCTAAAACACCAGCTGACTCTACATGTAATCACTGTAATATCTAAAATACCAGCTGGCTCTACATGTAGTCTCTGTAATATCCTAAAATACCAGCTGGCTCTACATGTAGTCTCTGTAATATCCTAAAATACCAGCTGCCTCTACATGTAGTCTCTGTAATATCCTAAAATACCAGCTGGCTCTACATGTAGTCACTGTAATATCTAAAATACCAGCTGGCTCTACATGTAGTCTCTGTAATATCCTAAAATAACAGCTGTCTCTACATGTAGTCTCTGTAATATCTAAAATACCAGCTGCCTCTACATGTAGTCTCTGTAATATCTAAAATACCAGCTGCCTCGTCATGTAGTCTCTGTAATATCCTTATATATCAGCTGCCTCTACATGTAGTCTCTGTAATATCTAAAATACCAGCTGCCTCTACATGCAGTCACTGTAATATCTAAAATACCAGCTGCCTCTACATGTAGTCTCTGTAATATCCTAAAACACCAGCTGACTCTACATGTAGTCACTGTAAAATCTAAAATACCAGCTGCCTCATCATGTAGTCTCTGTAGTATCCTAAAATACCAGCTGGCTCTACATGTAGTCTCTGTAATATCGTAAAATACCAGCTGCCTCTACATGTTGTGTCTGTAATATCCTAAAATACCAGCTGCCTCTACTTGTAGTCTCTGTAATATCTAAAATACCAGCTGGCTCTACATGTAGTCTCTGTAATATCCTAAAATACCAGCTGGCTCTACATGTAGTCTCTGTAATATCCTAAAATACCAGCTGCCTCTACATGTAGTCACTGTAATATCTAAAATACCAGCTGTCTCTACATGTAGTCTCTGTAATATCCTAAAATACCAGCTGCCTCATCATGTAGTCTCTGTAATATCCTAAAATACCAGCTGGCTCTACATGTAGTCTCTGTAATATCTAAAATACCAGCTGGCTCTACATGTAGTCTCTGTAATATCTAAAATACCAGCTGCCTCTACATGTAATCTCTGTAATATCTAAAATACCAGCTGCCTCTACATGTATTCTTTGTAATATCCTAAAATACCAGCTGCCTCGTCATGTAGTCTCTGTAATATCCTAATATATCAGCTGCCTCTACATGTAGTCTCTGTAATATCCTAAAATACCAGCTGTCTCTACATGTAGTCTCTGTAATATCTAAAATACCAGCTGGCTCTACATGTAGTCTCTGTAATATCTAAAATACCAGCTGGCTCTACATGTAGTCTCTGTAATATCTAAAATACCAGCTGCCTCTACATGTAGTCTCTGTAATATCTAAA
Source organism: Acholoe squamosa (assembly GCA_949317995.1). Taxonomy (NCBI): domain Eukaryota; kingdom Metazoa; phylum Annelida; class Polychaeta; order Phyllodocida; family Polynoidae; genus Acholoe; species Acholoe squamosa. The sequence continues at coordinate 217,902 of OX439036.1, forward strand.
ATACCAGCTGCCTCGTCATGTAGTCTCTGTAATATCCTTATATATCAGCTGCCTCTACATGTAGTCTCTGTAATATCTAAAATACCAGCTGCCTCTACATGTAGTCACTGTAATATCTAAAATACCAGCTGCCTCTACATGTAGTCTCTCTAATATCCTAAAACACCAGCTGACTCTACATGTAATCACTGTAATATCTAAAATACCAGCTGGCTCTACATGTAGTCTCTGTAATATCCTAAAATACCAGCTGGCTCTACATGTAGTCTCTGTAATATCCTAAAATACCAGCTGCCTCTACATGTAGTCACTGTAATATCTAAAATACCAGCTGTCTCTACATGTAGTCTCTGTAATATCCTAAAATACCAGCTGCCTCATCATGTAGTCTCTGTAATATCCTAAAATACCAGCTGGCTCTACATGTAGTCTCTGTAATATCTAAAATACCAACTGGCTCTACATGTAGTCTCTGTAATATCTAAAATACCAGCTGCCTCTACATGTAATCTCTGTAATATCTAAAATACCAGCTGCCTCTACATGTAGTCTCTGTAATATCCTAAAATACCAGCTGCCTCGTCATGTAGTCTCTGTAATATCCTAATATATCAGCTGCCTCTACATGTAGTCTCTGTAATATCCTAAAATACCAGCTGCCTCTACATGTGGTCTGGGTAATATCCTAAAATACCGGCTGCCTCTTCATGTAGTCTCTGTAATATCCTAATATATCAGCTGCCTCTACATGTAGTCTCTGTAATATCCTAAAATACCAGCTGCCTCTACATGTAGTCTCTGTAATATCCTAAAATACCAGCTGTCTCTACATGTAGTCTCTGTAATATCTAAAATACCAGCTGGCTCTACATGTAGTCTCTGTAATTTCTAAAATACCAGCTGGCTCTACATGTAGTCTGTGTAATATCTAAAATACCAGCTGCCTCTACATGTAGTCTCTGTAATATCTAAAATACCAGCTGCCTCGTCATGTAGTCTCTGTAATATCCTAATATATCAGCTGCCTCTACATGTAGTCTCTGTAATATCTAAAATACCAGCTGCCTCTACATGTAGTCACTGTAATATCTAAAATACCAGCTGCCTCTACATGTAGTCTCTGTAATATCTAAAATACCAGCTGTCTCTACATGTAGTCTCTGTAATATCCTAAAATACCAGCTGTCTCTGCATGTAGTCACTGTAATATCTAAAATACCAGCTGCCTCTACATGTAGTCTCTGTAATATCCTAAAATACCAGCTGCCTCGTCATGTAGTCTCTGTAATATCCTAATATATCAGCTGCCTCTACATGTAGTCTCTGTAATATCCTAAAATACCAGCTGGCTCTACATGTAGTCTCTGTAATATCTAAAATACCAGCTGTCTCTACATGTAGTCTCTGTAATATCCTAAAATACCAGCTGCCTCCACATGTAGTCTCTGTAATATCCTTATATAACAGCTGCCTCTACATGTAGTCTCGGTAATATCCTAAAATACCGGCTGCCTCTTCATGTAGTCTCTGTAATATCCTAATATATCAGCTGCCTCTACATGTAATCTCTGTAATATCCTAAAATACCAGCTGCCTCTACATGTAGTCACTGTAATATCTAAAATACCAGCTGCCTCTACATGTAGTCTCTGTAGTATCCTAAAATACCAGCTGCCTCTACATGTAGTCACTGTAATATCCTAAAATACCAGCTGGCTCTACATGTAGTCTCTGTAATATCTAAAATACCAGCTGTCTCTACATGTAGTCTCTGTAATATCCTAAAATACCAGCTGCCTCCACATGTAGTCTCTGTAATATCCTTATATAACAGCTGCCTCTACATGTAGTCTCGGTAATATCCTAAAATACCGGCTGCCTCTTCATGTAGTCTCTGTAATATCCTAATATATCAGCTGCCTCTACATGTAATCTCTGTAATATCCTAAAATACCAGCTGCCTCTACATGTAGTTACTGTAATATCTAAAATACCAGCTGCCTCTACATGTAGTCTCTGTAGTATCCTAAAATACCAGCTGCCTCTACATGTAGTCACTGTAATATCTAAAATACCAGCTGGCTCTACATGTAGTCTCTGTAATATCCTAAAATACCAGCTGGCTCTACATGTAGTCTCTGTAATATCCTAAAATACCAGCTGCCTCTACATGTAGTCACTGTAATATCTAAAATACCAGCTGTCTCTACATGTAGTCTCTGTAATATCTAAAATACCAGCTGGCTCTACATGTAGTCTCGGTAATATCCTAAAATACCAGCTGCCTCTACATGTAGTCTCTGTAATATCCTAAAATACCACCTGGCTCTACATGTAGTCTCTGTAATATCCTAAAATACCAGCTGGCTCTACATGTAGTCACTGTAATATATAAAATACCAGCTGGCTCTACATGTAGTCTCTGTAATATCCTAAAATAACAGCTGTCTCTACATGTAGTCTCTGTAATATCTAAAATACCAGCTGCCTCTACATGTAGTCTCTGTAATATCTAAAATACCAGCTGCCTCGTCATGTAGTCTCTGTAATATCCTTATATATCAGCTGCCTCTACATGTAGTCTCTGTAATATCTAAAATACCAGCTGCCTCTACATGTAGTCACTGTAATATCTAAAATACCAGCTGCCTCTACATGTAGTCTCTCTAATATCCTAAAACACCAGCTGACTCTACATGTAGTCACTGTAATATCTAAAATACCAGCTGTCTCTACATGTAGTCTCTGTAATATCTAAAATAACAGCTGTCTCTACATGTAGTCTCTGTAATATCTAAAATACCAGCTGCCTCTACATGTAGTCTCTGTAATATCTAAAATACCAGCTGGCTCTACATGTAGTCTCTGTAATATCCTAAAATACCAGCTGCCTCTACATGTAGTCTCTGTAATATCCTAAAATACCAGCTGTCTCTACATGCAGTCTCTGTAATATCCTAAAATACCAGCTGCCTCTACATGTAGTCTCTGTAATATCTAAAATACCAGCTGCCTCGTCATGTAGTCTCTGTAATATCCTTATATATCAGCTGCCTCTACATGTAGTCTCTGTAATATCTAAAATACCAGCTGCCTCTACATGCAGTCACTGTAATATCTAAAATACCAGCTGCCTCTACATGTAGTCTCTGTAATATCCTAAAAAACAGCTGACTCTACATGTAGTCACTGTAATAGTCTCTGTAATATCTGAAATACCAGCTGCCTCTACATGTAGTCTCTGTAATATCTAAAATACCAGCTGCCTCGTCATGTATTCTCTGTAATATCCTTATATATCAGCTGCCTCTACATGTAGTCTCTGTAATATCTAAAATACCAGCTGCCTCTACATGTAGTCTCTGTAATATCTAAAATACCAGCTGCCTCTACACGTAGTCTCTGTAATATCTAAAATACCAGCTGCCTCTACATGTAGTCTCTGTAATATCTAAAATACCAGCTGCCTCTACACGTAGTCTCTGTAATATCTAAAATACCAGCTGGCTCTACATGTAGTCTCTGTAATATCCTAAAATAACAGCTGTCTCTACATGTAGTCTCTGTAATATCTAAAATACCAGCTGCCTCTACATGTAGTCTCTGTAATATCTAAAATACCAGCTGCCTCGTCATGTAGTCTCTGTAATATCCTTATATATCAGCTGCCTCTACATGTAGTCTCTGTAATATCTAAAATACCAGCTGCCTCTACATGCAGTCACTGTAATATCTAAAATACCAGCTGCCTCTACATGTAGTCTCTGTAATATCCTAAAACACCAGCTGACTCTACATGTAGTCACTGTAAAATCTAAAATACCAGCTGCCTCATCATGTAGTCTCTGTAGTATCCTAAAATACCAGCTGCCTCTACATGTTGTGTCTGTAATATCCTAAAATACCAGCTGCCTCTACTTGTAGTCTCTGTAATATCTAAAATACCAGCTGGCTCTACATGTAGTCTCTGTAATATCCTAAAATACCAGCTGGCTCTACATGTAGTCTCTGTAATATCCTAAAATACCAGCTGCCTCTACATGTAGTCACTGTAATATCTAAAATACCAGCTGTCTCTACATGTAGTCTCTGTAATATCCTAAAATACCAGCTGCCTCATCATGTAGTCTCTGTAATATCCTAAAATACCAGCTGGCTCTACATGTAGTCTCTGTAATATCTAAAATACCAGCTGGCTCTACATGTAGTCTCTGTAATATCTAAAATACCAGCTGCCTCTACATGTAATCTCTGTAATATCTAAAATACCAGCTGCCTCTACATGTATTCTTTGTAATATCCTAAAATACCAGCTGCCTCGTCATGTAGTCTCTGTAATATCCTAATATATCAGCTGCCTCTACATGTAGTCTCTGTAATATCCTAAAATACCAGCTGTCTCTACATGTAGTATCTGTAATATCTAAAATACCAGCTGGCTCTACATGTAGTCTCTGTAATATCTAAAATACCAGCTGGCTCTACATGTAGTCTCTGTAATATCTAAAATACCAGCTGCCTCTACATGTAGTCTCTGTAATATCTAAAATACCAGCTGCCTCGTCATGTAGTCTCTGTAATATCCTTATATATCAGCTGCCTCTACATGTAGTCTCTGTAATATCTAAAATACCAGCTGCCTCTACATGTAGTCACTGTAATATCTAAAATACCAGCTGCCTCTACATGTAGTCTCTCTAATATCCTAAAACACCAGCTGACTCTACATGTAATCACTGTAATATCTAAAATACCAGCTGGCTCTACATGTAGTCTCTGTAATATCCTAAAATACCAGCTGGCTCTACATGTAGTCTCTGTAATATCCTAAAATACCAGCTGCCTCTACATGTAGTCACTGTAATATCTAAAATACCAGCTGTCTCTACATGTAGTCTCTGTAATATCCTAAAATACCAGCTGCCTCATCATGTAGTCTCTGTAATATCCTAAAATACCAGCTGGCTCTACATGTAGTCTCTGTAATATCTAAAATACCAACTGGCTCTACATGTAGTCTCTGTAATATCTAAAATACCAGCTGCCTCTACATGTAATCTCTGTAATATCTAAAATACCAGCTGCCTCTACATGTAGTCTCTGTAATATCCTAAAATACCAGCTGCCTCGTCATGTAGTCTCTGTAATATCCTAATATATCAGCTGCCTCTACATGTAGTCTCTGTAATATCCTAAAATACCAGCTGCCTCTACATGTAGTCTGGGTAATATCCTAAAATACCGGCTGCCTCTTCATGTAGTCTCTGTAATATCCTAATATATCAGCTGCCTCTACATGTAGTCTCTGTAATATCCTAAAATACCAGCTGCCTCTACATGTAGTCTCTGTAATATCCTAAAATACCAGCTGTCTCTACATGTAGTCTCTGTAATATCTAAAATACCAGCTGGCTCTACATGTAGTCTCTGTAATTTCTAAAATACCAGCTGGCTCTACATGTAGTCTGTGTAATATCTAAAATACCAGCTGCCTCTACATGTAGTCTCTGTAATATCTAAAATACCAGCTGCCTCGTCATGTAGTCTCTGTAATATCCTAATATATCAGCTGCCTCTACATGTAGTCTCTGTAATATCTAAAATACCAGCTGCCTCTACATGTAGTCACTGTAATATCTAAAATACCAGCTGCCTCTACATGTAGTCTCTGTAATATCTAAAATACCAGCTGTCTCTACATGTAGTCTCTGTAATATCCTAAAATACCAGCTGTCTCTGCATGTAGTCACTGTAATATCTAAAATACCAGCTGCCTCTACATGTAGTCTCTGTAATATCCTAAAATACCAGCTGCCTCGTCATGTAGTCTCTGTAATATCCTAATATATCAGCTGCCTCTACATGTAGTCTCTGTAATATCCTAAAATACCAGCTGGCTCTACATGTAGTCTCTGTAATATCTAAAATACCAGCTGTCTCTACATGTAGTCTCTGTAATATCCTAAAATACCAGCTGCCTCCACATGTAGTCTCTGTAATATCCTTATATATCAGCTGCCTCTACATGTAGTCTCGGTAATATCCTAAAATACCGGCTGCCTCTTCATGTAGTCTCTGTAATATCCTAATATATCAGCTGCCTCTACATGTAATCTCTGTAATATCCTAAAATACCAGCTGCCTCTACATGTAGTCACTGTAATATCTAAAATACCAGCTGCCTCTACATGTAGTCTCTGTAGTATCCTAAAATACCAGCTGCCTCTACATGTAGTCACTGTAATATCTAAAATACCAGCTGGCTCTACATGTAGTCTCTGTAATATCCTAAAATACCAGCTGGCTCTACATGTAGTCTCTGTAATATCCTAAAATACCAGCTGCCTCTACATGTAGTCACTGTAATATCTAAAATACCAGCTGTCTCTACATGTAGTCTCTGTAATATCTAAAATACCAGCTGGCTCTACATGTAGTCTCGGTAATATCCTAAAATACCAGCTGCCTCTACATGTAGTCTCTGTAATATCCTAAAATACCACCTGGCTCTACATGTAGTCTCTGTAATATCCTAAAATACCAGCTGGCTCTACATGTAGTCACTGTAATATCTAAAATACCAGCTGGCTCTACATGTAGTCTCTGTAATATCCTAAAATAACAGCTGTCTCTACATGTAGTCTCTGTAATATCTAAAATACCAGCTGCCTCTACATGTAGTCTCTGTAATATCTAAAATACCAGCTGCCTCGTCATGTAGTCTCTGTAATATCCTTATATATCAGCTGCCTCTACATGTAGTCTCTGTAATATCTAAAATACCAGCTGCCTCTACATGTAGTCACTGTAATATCTAAAATACCAGCTGCCTCTACATGTAGTCTCTCTAATATCCTAAAACACCAGCTGACTCTACATGTAGTCACTGTAATATCTAAAATACCAGCTGTCTCTACATGTAGTCTCTGTAATATCTAAAATAACAGCTGTCTCTACATGTAGTCTCTGTAATATCTAAAATACCAGCTGCCTCTACATGTAGTCTCTGTAATATCTAAAATACCAGCTGGCTCTACATGTAGTCTCTGTAATATCCTAAAATACCAGCTGCCTCTACATGTAGTCTCTGTAATATCCTAAAATACCAGCTGTCTCTACATGCAGTCTCTGTAATATCCTAAAATACCAGCTGCCTCTACATGTAGTCTCTGTAATATCTAAAATACCAGCTGCCTCGTCATGTAGTCTCTGTAATATCCTTATATATCAGCTGCCTCTACATGTAGTCTCTGTAATATCTAAAATACCAGCTGCCTCTACATGCAGTCACTGTAATATCTAAAATACCAGCTGCCTCTACATGTAGTCTCTGTAATATCCTAAAAAACAGCTGACTCTACATGTAGTCACTGTAATAGTCTCTGTAATATCTAAAATACCAGCTGCCTCTACATGTAGTCTCTGTAATATCTAAAATACCAGCTGCCTCGTCATGTATTCTCTGTAATATCCTTATATATCAGCTGCCTCTACATGTAGTCTCTGTAATATCTAAAATACCAGCTGCCTCTACATGTAGTCTCTGTAATATCTAAAATACCAGCTGCCTCTACACGTAGTCTCTGTAATATCTAAAATACCAGCTGTCTCTACATGTAGTCTTTGTAATATCCTAAAATACCAGCTGCCTCTACATGTAGTCTCTGTAATATCTAAAATACCAGCTGGCTCTACATGTAGTCTCTGTAATATCTAAAATACCAGCTGCCTCTACATGTAGTCTCTGTAATATATAATATACCAGCTGCCTCGTCATGTAGTCTCTGTAATATCCTAATATATCAGCTGCCTCTACATGTAGTCTCTGTAATATCCTAAAATACCAGCTGCCTCTACATGTAGTCTCAGTAATATCCTAAAATACCAGCTGCCTCGGCATGTAGTCTCTGTAATATCCTAATATATCAGCTGCCTCTACATGTAGTCTCTGTAATATCCTAAAATACCAGCTGCCTCTACATGTAGTCTCTGTAATATCCTAAAATACCAGCTCTCTCTACATGTAGTCTCTGTAATATCTAAAATACCAGCTGGCTCTACATGTAGTCTCTGTAATATCTAAAATACCAGCTGGATCTACATGTAGTCTCTGTAATATCTAAAATACCAGCTGGCTCTACATGTAGTCTTTGTAATATACTAAAATACCATCTGCCTCTACATGTTGTCTCTGTAATATACTAAAATACCATCTGCCTCTACATGTTGTCTCTGTAATATACTAAAATACCAGCTGCCTCTACATGTAGTCTCTGTAATATCTAAAATACCAGCTGCCTCTACATGTAGTCTCTGTAATATCTAAAATACCAGCTGCCTCGTCATGTAGTCTCTGTAATATCCTTATATATCAGCTGCCTCTACATGTAGTCTCTGTAATATCTAAAATACCAGCTGCCTCTACATGTAGTCACTATAATATCTAAAATACCAGCTGCCTCTACATGTAGTCTCTGTAATATCCTAAAACACCAGCTGACTCTACATGTAGTCACTGTAAAATCTAAAATACCAGCTGCCTCATCATGTAGTCTCTGTAGTATCCTAAAATACCAGCTGGCTCTACATGTAGTCTCTGTAATATCCTAAAATACCAGCTGCCTCTACATGTAGTCACTGTAATATCTAAAATACCAGCTGTCTCTACATGTAGTCTCTCTAATATCCTAAAATACCAGCTGCCTCATCATGTAGTCTCTGTAATATCCTAAAATACCAGCTGGCTCTACATTTAGTCTCTGTAATATCCTAAAATACCAGCTGCCTCTACATGTAGTCACTGTAATATCTAAAATACCAGCTGTCTCTACATGTAGTCTCTCTAATATCCTAAAATACCAGCTGCCTCATCATGTAGTCTCTGTAATATCCTAAAATACCAGCTGGCTCTACATGTAGTCTCTGTAATATCTAAAATACCAGCTGCCTCTACATGTAGTCTCTGTAGTATCCTAAAATACCAGCTGCCTCTACATGTAGTCACTGTAATATCTAAAATACCAGCTGGCTCTACATGTAGTCTCTGTAATATCCTAAAATACCAGCTGGCTCTACATGTAGTCTCTGTAATATCCTAAAATACCAGCTGCCTCTACATGTAGTCACTGTAATATCTAAAATACCAGCTGTCTCTACATGTAGTCTCTGTAATATCTAAAATACCAGCTGGCTCTACATGTAGTCTCGGTAATATCCTAAAATACCAGCTGCCTCTACATGTAGTCTCTGTAATATCCTAAAATACCACCTGGCTCTACATGTAGTCTCTGTAATATCCTAAAATACCAGCTGGCTCTACATGTAGTCACTGTAATATCTAAAATACCAGCTGGCTCTACATGTAGTCTCTGTAATATCCTAAAATAACAGCTGTCTCTACATGTAGTCTCTGTAATATCTAAAATACCAGCTGCCTCTACATGTAGTCTCTGTAATATCTAAAATACCAGCTGCCTCGTCATGTAGTCTCTGTAATATCCTTATATATCAGCTGCCTCTACATGTAGTCTCTGTAATATCTAAAATACCAGCTGCCTCTACATGTAGTCACTGTAATATCTAAAATACCAGCTGCCTCTACATGTAGTCTCTCTAATATCCTAAAACACCAGCTGACTCTACATGTAGTCACTGTAATATCTAAAATACCAGCTGTCTCTACATGTAGTCTCTGTAATATCTAAAATAACAGCTGTCTCTACATGTAGTCTCTGTAATATCTAAAATACCAGCTGCCTCTACATGTAGTCTCTGTAATATCTAAAATACCAGCTGGCTCTACATGTAGTCTCTGTAATATCCTAAAATACCAGCTGCCTCTACATGTAGTCTCTGTAATATCCTAAAATACCAGCTGTCTCTACATGCAGTCTCTGTAATATCCTAAAATACCAGCTGCCTCTACATGTAGTCTCTGTAATATCTAAAATACCAGCTGCCTCGTCATGTAGTCTCTGTAATATCCTTATATATCAGCTGCCTCTACATGTAGTCTCTGTAATATCTAAAATACCAGCTGCCTCTACATGCAGTCACTGTAATATCTAAAATACCAGCTGCCTCTACATGTAGTCTCTGTAATATCCTAAAAAACAGCTGACTCTACATGTAGTCACTGTAATAGTCTCTGTAATATCTAAAATACCAGCTGCCTCTACATGTAGTCTCTGTAATATCTAAAATACCAGCTGCCTCGTCATGTATTCTCTGTAATATCCTTATATATCAGCTGCCTCTACATGTAGTCTCTGTAATATCTAAAATACCAGCTGCCTCTACATGTAGTCTCTGTAATATCTAAAATACCAGCTGCCTCTACACGTAGTCTCTGTAATATCTAAAATACCAGCTGTCTCTACATGTAGTCTTTGTAATATCCTAAAATACCAGCTGCCTCTACATGTAGTCTCTGTAATATCTAAAATACCAGCTGGCTCTACATGTAGTCTCTGTAATATCTAAAATACCAGCTGCCTCTACATGTAGTCTCTGTAATATATAATATACCAGCTGCCTCGTCATGTAGTCTCTGTAATATCCTAATATATCAGCTGCCTCTACATGTAGTCTCTGTAATATCCTAAAATACCAGCTGCCTCTACATGTAGTCTCAGTAATATCCTAAAATACCAGCTGCCTCGGCATGTAGTCTCTGTAATATCCTAATATATCAGCTGCCTCTACATGTAGTCTCTGTAATATCCTAAAATACCAGCTGCCTCTACATGTAGTCTCTGTAATATCCTAAAATACCAGCTCTCTCTACATGTAGTCTCTGTAATATCTAAAATACCAGCTGGCTCTACATGTAGTCTCTGTAATATCTAAAATACCAGCTGGATCTACATGTAGTCTCTGTAATATCTAAAATACCAGCTGGCTCTACATGTAGTCTTTGTAATATACTAAAATACCATCTGCCTCTACATGTTGTCTCTGTAATATACTAAAATACCATCTGCCTCTACATGTTGTCTCTGTAATATACTAAAATACCAGCTGCCTCTACATGTAGTCTCTGTAATATCTAAAATACCAGCTGCCTCTACATGTAGTCTCTGTAATATCTAAAATACCAGCTGCCTCTACATGTAGTCTCTGTAATATCTAAAATACCAGCTGCCTCGTCATGTAGTCTCTGTAATATCCTTATATATCAGCTGCCTCTACATGTAGTCTCTGTAATATCTAAAATACCAGCTGCCTCTACATGTAGTCACTATAATATCTAAAATACCAGCTGCCTCTACATGTAGTCTCTGTAATATCCTAAAACACCAGCTGACTCTACATGTAGTCACTGTAAAATCTAAAATACCAGCTGCCTCATCATGTAGTCTCTGTAGTATCCTAAAATACCAGCTGGCTCTACATGTAGTCTCTGTAATATCCTAAAATACCAGCTGCCTCTACATGTTGTGTCTGTAATATCCTAAAATACCAGCTGCCTCTACTTGTAGTCTCTGTAATATCTAAAATACCAGCTGGCTCTACATGTAGTCTCTGTAATATCCTAAAATACCAGCTGGCTCTACATTTAGTCTCTGTAATATCCTAAAATACCAGCTGCCTCTACATGTAGTCACTGTAATATCTAAAATACCAGCTGTCTCTACATGTAGTCTCTCTAATATCCTAAAATACCAGCTGCCTCATCATGTAGTCTCTGTAATATCCTAAAATACCAGCTGGCTCTACATGTAGTCTCTGTAATATCTAAAATACCAGCTGGCTCTACATGTAGTCTCTGTAATATCTAAAATACCAGCTGCCTCTACATGTAATCTCTGTAATATCTAAAATACCAGCTGCCTCTACATGTATTCTTTGTAATATCCTAAAATACCAGCTGCCTCGTCATGTAGTCTCTGTAATATCCTAATATATCAGCTGCCTCTACATGTAGTCTCTGTAATATCCTAAAATACCAGCTGTCTCTACATGTAGTCTCTGTAACATCTAAAATACCAGCTGGCTCTACATGTAGTCTCTGTAATATCTAAAATACCAGCTGGCTCTACATGTAGTCTCTGTAATATTTAAAATACCAGCTGCCTCTACATGTAGTCTCTGTAATATCTAAAATACCAGCTGCCTCGTCATGTAGTCTCTGTAATATCCTTATATATCAGCTGCCTCTATATGTAGTCTCTGTAATATCTAAAATACCAGCTGCCTCTACATGTAGTCACTGTAATATCTAAAATACCAGCTGCCTCTACATGTAGTCTCTCTAATATCCTAAAACACCAGCTGACTCTACATGTAGTCACTGGAATATCTAAAATACCAGCTGGCTCTACATGTATTCTCTGTAATATCCTAAAATACCAGCTGGCTCTACATGTAGTCTCTGTAATATCCTAAAATACCAGCTGCCTCTACATGTAGTCACTGTAATATCTAAAATACCAGCTGTCTCTACATGTAGTCTCTGTAATATCCTAAAATACCAGCTGCCTCATCATGTAGTCTCTGTAATATCCTAAAATACCAGCTGGCTCTACATGTAGTCTCTGTAATATCTAAAATACCAACTGGCTCTACATGTAGTCTCTGTAATATCTAAAATACCAGCTGCCTCTACATGTAATGTCTGTAATATCTAAAATACCAGCTGCCTCTACATGTAGTCTCTGTAATATCCTAAAATACCAGCTGCCTCGTCATGTAGTCTCTGTAATATCCTAATATATCAGCTGCCTCTACATGTAGTCTCTGTAATATTCTAAAATACCAGCTGCCTGTACATGTAGTCTGGGTAATATCCTAAAATACCGGCTGCCTCTTCATGTAGTCTCTGTAATATCCTAATATATCAGCTGCCTCTACATGTAGTCTCTGTAATATCCTAAAATACCAGCTGCTTCTACATGTAGTCTCTGTAATATCTAAAATACCAGCTGCCTCTACATGTAGTCTCTGTAATATCCTAAAATACCAGCTGTCTCTACATGTAGTCTCTGTAATATCTAAAATACCAGCTGGCTCTACATGTAGTCTCTGTAATTTCTAAAATACCAGCTGGCTCTACATGTAGTCTCTGTAATATCTAAAATACCAGCTGCCTCTACATGTAGTCTCTGTAATATCTAAAATACCAGCTGCCTCGTCATGTAGTCTCTGTAATATCCTAATATATCAGCTGCCTCTACATGTAGTCTCTGTAATATCTAAAATACCAGCTGCCTCTACATGTAGTCACTGTAATATCTAAAATACCAGCTGCCTCTACATGTAGTCTCTGTAATATCTAAAATACCAGCTGTCTCTACATGTAGTCTCTGTAATATCTAAAATACCAGCTGTCTCTACATGTAGTCTCTGTAATATCCTAAAATACCAGCTGTCTCTGCATGTAGTCTCTGTAATATCTAAAATACCAGCTGCCTCTACATGTAATCTCTGTAATATCTAAAATACCAGCTGCCTCCACATGTAGTCTCTGTAATATCCAAAAATACCAGCTGCCTCGTCATGTAGTCTCTGTAATATCCTAATATATCAGCTGCCTCTACATGTAGTCTCTGTAATATCCTAAAATACCAGCTGGCTCTACATGTAGTCTCTGTAATATCTAAAATACCAGCTGTCTCTACATGTAGTCTCTGTAATATCCTAAAATACCAGCTGCCTCTACATGTAGTCTCTGTAATATCCTTATATATCAGCTGCCTCTACATGTAGTCTCGGTAATATCCTAAAATACCGGCTGCCTCTTCATGTAGTCTCTGTAATATCCTAATATATCAGCTGCCTCTACATGTAATCTCTGTAATATCCTAAAACACCAGCTGCCTCTACATGTAGTCACTGTAATATCTAAAATACCAGCTGCCTCTACATGTAGTCTCTGTAATATCCTAAAATACCAGCTGCTTCTACATGTAGTCACTATAATATCTAAAATACCAGCTGCCTCTACATGTAGTCTCTGTAGTATCCTAAAATACCAGCTGCCTCTACATGTAGTCACTGTAATATCTAAAATACCAGCTGGCTCTACATGTAGTCTCTGTAATATCTAAAATACCAGCTGGCTCTACATGTAGTCTCTGTAATATCCTAAAATAACAGCTGTCTCTACATGTAGTCTCTGTAATATCTAAAATACCAGCTGCCTCTACATGTAGTCTCTGTAATATCTAAAATACCAGCTGCCTCGTCATGTAGTCTCTGTAATATCCTTATATATCAGCTGCCTCTACATGTAGTCTCTGTAATATCTAAAATACCAGCTGCCTCTACATGTAGTCACTATAATATCTAAAATACCAGCTGCCTCTACATGTAGTCTCTGTAATATCCTAAAACACCAGCTGACTCTACATGTAGTCACTGTAAAATCTAAAATACCAGCTGCCTCATCATGTAGTCTCTGTAGTATCCTAAAATACCAGCTGCCTCTACATGTAGTCTCTGTAATATCCAAAAATACCAGCTGCCTCGTCATGTAGTCTCTGTAATATCCTAATATATCAGCTGCCTCTACATGTAGTCTCTGTAATATCCTAAAATACCAGCTGGCTCTACATGTAGTCTCTGTAATATCTAAAATACCAGCTGTCTCTACATGTAGTCTCTGTAATATCCTAAAATACCAGCTGCCTCTACATGTAGTCTCTGTAATATCCTTATATATCAGCTGCCTCTACATGTAGTCTCGGTAATATCCTAAAATACCGGCTGCCTCTTCATGTAGTCTCTGTAATATCCTAATATATCAGCTGCCTCTACATGTAATCTCTGTAATATCCTAAAACACCAGCTGCCTCTACATGTAGTCACTGTAATATCTAAAATACCAGCTGCCTCTACATGTAGTCTCTGTAATATCCTAAAATACCAGCTGCTTCTACATGTAGTCACTATAATATCTAAAATACCAGCTGCCTCTACATGTAGTCTCTGTAGTATCCTAAAATACCAGCTGCCTCTACATGTAGTCACTGTAATATCTAAAATACCAGCTGGCTCTACATGTAGTCTCTGTAATATCTAAAATACCAGCTGGCTCTACATGTAGTCTCTGTAATATCCTAAAATAACAGCTGTCTCTACATGTAGTCTCTGTAATATCTAAAATACCAGCTGCCTCTACATGTAGTCTCTGTAATATCTAAAATACCAGCTGCCTCGTCATGTAGTCTCTGTAATATCCTTATATATCAGCTGCCTCTACATGTAGTCTCTGTAATATCTAAAATACCAGCTGCCTCTACATGTAGTCACTATAATATCTAAAATACCAGCTGCCTCTACATGTAGTCTCTGTAATATCCTAAAACACCAGCTGACTCTACATGTAGTCACTGTAAAATCTAAAATACCAGCTGCCTCATCATGTAGTCTCTGTAGTATCCTAAAATACCAGCTGGCTCTACATGTAGTCTCTGTAATATCCTAAAATACCAGCTGCCTCTACATGTTGTGTCTGTAATATCCTAAAATACCAGCTGCCTCTACTTGTAGTCTCTGTAATATCTAAAATACCAGCTGGCTCTACATGTAGTCTCTGTAATATCCTAAAATACCAGCTGGCTCTACATGTAGTCTCTGTAATATCCTAAAATACCAGCTGCCTCTACATGTAGTCACTGTAATATCTAAAATACCAGCTGTCTCTACATGTAGTCTCTCTAATATCCTAAAATACCAGCTGCCTCATCATGTAGTCTCTGTAATATTCTAAAATACCAGCTGCCTCTACATGTAGTCTGGGTAATATCCTAAAATACCGGCTGCCTCTTCATGTAGTCTCTGTAATATCCTAATATATCAGCTGCCTCTACATGTAGTCTCTGTAATATCCTAAAATACCAGCTGCTTCTACATGTAGTCTCTGTAATATCTAAAATACCAGCTGCCTCTACATGTAGTCTCTGTAATATCCTAAAATACCAGCTGTCTCTACATGTAGTCTCTGTAATATCTAAAATACCAGCTGGCTCTACATGTAGTCTCTGTAATTTCTAAAATACCAGCTGGCTCTACATGTAGTCTCTGTAATATCTAAAATACCAGCTGCCTCTACATGTAGTCTCTGTAATATCTAAAATACCAGCTGCCTCGTCATGTAGTCTCTGTAATATCCTAATATATCAGCTGCCTCTACATGTAGTCTCTGTAATATCTAAAATACCAGCTGCCTCTACATGTAGTCACTGTAATATCTAAAATACCAGCTGCCTCTACATGTAGTCTCTGTAATATCTAAAATACCAGCTGTCTCTACATGTAGTCTCTGTAATATCTAAAATACCAGCTGTCTCTACATGTAGTCTCTGTAATATCCTAAAATACCAGCTGTCTCTGCATGTAGTCTCTGTAATATCTAAAATACCAGCTGCCTCTACATGTAATCTCTGTAATATCTAAAATACCAGCTGCCTCTACATGTAGTCTCTGTAATATCCAAAAATACCAGCTGCCTCGTCATGTAGTCTCTGTAATATCCTAATATATCAGCTGCCTCTACATGTAGTCTCTGTAATATCCTAAAATACCAGCTGGCTCTACATGTAGTCTCTGTAATATCTAAAATACCAGCTGTCTCTACATGTAGTCTCTGTAATATCCTAAAATACCAGCTGCCTCTACATGTAGTCTCTGTAATATCCTTATATATCAGCTGCCTCTACATGTAGTCTCGGTAATATCCTAAAATACCGGCTGCCTCTTCATGTAGTCTCTGTAATATCCTAATATATCAGCTGCCTCTACATGTAATCTCTGTAATATCCTAAAACACCAGCTGCCTCTACATGTAGTCACTGTAATATCTAAAATACCAGCTGCCTCTACATGTAGTCTCTGTAATATCCTAAAATACCAGCTGCTTCTACATGTAGTCACTATAATATCTAAAATACCAGCTGCCTCTACATGTAGTCTCTGTAGTATCCTAAAATACCAGCTGCCTCTACATGTAGTCACTGTAATATCTAAAATACCAGCTGGCTCTACATGTAGTCTCTGTAATATCTAAAATACCAGCTGGCTCTACATGTAGTCTCTGTAATATCCTAAAATAACAGCTGTCTCTACATGTAGTCTCTGTAATATCTAAAATACCAGCTGCCTCTACATGTAGTCTCTGTAATATCTAAAATACCAGCTGCCTCGTCATGTAGTCTCTGTAATATCCTTATATATCAGCTGCCTCTACATGTAGTCTCTGTAATATCTAAAATACCAGCTGCCTCTACATGTAGTCACTATAATATCTAAAATACCAGCTGCCTCTACATGTAGTCTCTGTAATATCCTAAAACACCAGCTGACTCTACATGTAGTCACTGTAAAATCTAAAATACCAGCTGCCTCATCATGTAGTCTCTGTAGTATCCTAAAATACCAGCTGCCTCTACATGTAGTCTCTGTAATATCCAAAAATACCAGCTGCCTCGTCATGTAGTCTCTGTAATATCCTAATATATCAGCTGCCTCTACATGTAGTCTCTGTAATATCCTAAAATACCAGCTGGCTCTACATGTAGTCTCTGTAATATCTAAAATACCAGCTGTCTCTACATGTAGTCTCTGTAATATCCTAAAATACCAGCTGCCTCTACATGTAGTCTCTGTAATATCCTTATATATCAGCTGCCTCTACATGTAGTCTCGGTAATATCCTAAAATACCGGCTGCCTCTTCATGTAGTCTCTGTAATATCCTAATATATCAGCTGCCTCTACATGTAATCTCTGTAATATCCTAAAACACCAGCTGCCTCTACATGTAGTCACTGTAATATCTAAAATACCAGCTGCCTCTACATGTAGTCTCTGTAATATCCTAAAATACCAGCTGCTTCTACATGTAGTCACTATAATATCTAAAATACCAGCTGCCTCTACATGTAGTCTCTGTAGTATCCTAAAATACCAGCTGCCTCTACATGTAGTCACTGTAATATCTAAAATACCAGCTGGCTCTACATGTAGTCTCTGTAATATCTAAAATACCAGCTGGCTCTACATGTAGTCTCTGTAATATCCTAAAATAACAGCTGTCTCTACATGTAGTCTCTGTAATATCTAAAATACCAGCTGCCTCTACATGTAGTCTCTGTAATATCTAAAATACCAGCTGCCTCGTCATGTAGTCTCTGTAATATCCTTATATATCAGCTGCCTCTACATGTAGTCTCTGTAATATCTAAAATACCAGCTGCCTCTACATGTAGTCACTATAATATCTAAAATACCAGCTGCCTCTACATGTAGTCTCTGTAATATCCTAAAACACCAGCTGACTCTACATGTAGTCACTGTAAAATCTAAAATACCAGCTGCCTCATCATGTAGTCTCTGTAGTATCCTAAAATACCAGCTGGCTCTACATGTAGTCTCTGTAATATCCTAAAATACCAGCTGCCTCTACATGTTGTGTCTGTAATATCCTAAAATACCAGCTGCCTCTACTTGTAGTCTCTGTAATATCTAAAATACCAGCTGGCTCTACATGTAGTCTCTGTAATATCCTAAAATACCAGCTGGCTCTACATGTAGTCTCTGTAATATCCTAAAATACCAGCTGCCTCTACATGTAGTCACTGTAATATCTAAAATACCAGCTGTCTCTACATGTAGTCTCTCTAATATCCTAAAATACCAGCTGCCTCATCATGTAGTCTCTGTAATATCCTAAAATACCAGCTGGCTCTACATGTAGTCTCTGTAATATCTAAAATACCAGCTGGCTCTACATGTAGTCTCTGTAATATCTAAAATACCAGCTGCCTCTACATGTAATCTCTGTAATATCTAAAATACCAGCTGCCTCTACATGTATTCTTTGTAATATCCTAAAATACCAGCTGCCTCGTCATGTAGTCTCTGTAATATCCTAATATATCAGCTGCCTCTACATGTAGTCTCTGTAATATCCTAAAATACCAGCTGTCTCTACATGTAGTCTCTGTAACATCTAAAATACCAGCTGGCTCTACATGTAGTCTCTGTAATATCTAAAATACCAGCTGGCTCTACATGTAGTCTCTGTAATATTTAAAATACCAGCTGCCTCTACATGTAGTCTCTGTAATATCTAAAATACCAGCTGCCTCGTCTTGTAGTCTCTGTAATATCCTTATATATCAGCTGCCTCTATATGTAGTCTCTGTAATATCTAAAATACCAGCTGCCTCTACATGTAGTCACTGTAATATCTAAAATACCAGCTGCCTCTACATGTAGTCTCTCTAATATTCTAAAACACCAGCTGACTCTACATGTAGTCACTGTAATATCTAAAATACCAGCTGGCTCTACATGTAGTCTCTGTAATATCCTAAAATACCAGCTGGCTCTACATGTAGTCTCTGTAATATCCTAAAATACCAGCTGCCTCTACATGTAGTCACTGTAATATCTAAAATACCAGCTGTCTCTACATGTAGTCTCTGTAATATCCTAAAATACCAGCTGCCTCATCATGTAGTCTCTGTAATATCCTAAAATACCAGCTGGCTCTACATGTAGTCTCTGTAATATCTAAAATACCAACTGGCTCTACATGTAGTCTCTGTAATATCTAAAATACCAGCTGCCTCTACATGTAATCTCTGTAATATCTAAAATACCAGCTGCCTCTACATGTAGTCTCTGTAATATCCTAAAATACCAGCTGCCTCGTCATGTAGTCTCTGTAATATCCTAATATATCAGCTGCCTCTACATGTAGTCTCTGTAATATTCTAAAATACCAGCTGCCTCTACATGTAGTCTGGGTAATATCCTAAAATACCGGCTGCCTCTTCATGTAGTCTCTGTAATATCCTAATATATCAGCTGCCTCTACATGTAGTCTCTGTAATATCCTAAAATACCAGCTGCCTCTACATGTAGTCTCTGTAATATCTAAAATACCAGCTGCCTCTACATGTAGTCTCTGTAATATCCTAAAATACCAGCTGTCTCTACATGTAGTCTCTGTAATATCTAAAATACCAGCTGGCTCTACATGTAGTCTCTGTAATTTCTAAAATACCAGCTGGCTCTACATGTAGTCTCTGTAATATCTAAAATACCAGCTGCCTCTACATGTAGTCTCTGTAATATCTAAAATACCAGCTGCCTCGTCATGTAGTCTCTGTAATATCCTAATATATCAGCTGCCTCTACATGTAGTCTCTGTAATATCTAAAATACCAGCTGCCTCTACATGTAGTCACTGTAATATCTAAAATACCAGCTGCCTCTACATGTAGTCTCTCTAATATCCTAAAACACCAGCTGACTCTACATGTAGTCACTGTAATATCTAAAATACCAGCTGGCTCTACATGTAGTCTCTGTAATATCCTAAAATACCAGCTGGCTCTACATGTAGTCTCTGTAATATCCTAAAATACCAGCTGCCTCTACATGTAGTCACTGTAATATCTAAAATACCAGCTGTCTCTACATGTAGTCTCTGTAATATCCTAAAATACCAGCTGCCTCATCATGTAGTCTCTGTAATATCCTAAAATACCAGCTGGCTCTACATGTAGTCTCTGTAATATCTAAAATACCAACTGGCTCTACATGTAGTCTCTGTAATATCTAAAATACCAGCTGCCTCTACATGTAATCTCTGTAATATCTAAAATACCAGCTGCCTCTACATGTAGTCTCTGTAATATCCTAAAATACCAGCTGCCTCGTCATGTAGTCTCTGTAATATCCTAATATATCAGCTGCCTCTACATGTAGTCTCTGTAATATTCTAAAATACCAGCTGCCTCTACATGTAGTCTGGGTAATATCCTAAAATACCGGCTGCCTCTTCATGTAGTCTCTGTAATATCCTAATATATCAGCTGCCTCTACATGTAGTCTCTGTAATATCCTAAAATACCAGCTGCCTCTACATGTAGTCTCTGTAATATCTAAAATACCAGCTGCCTCTACATGTAGTCTCTGTAATATCCTAAAATACCAGCTGTCTCTACATGTAGTCTCTGTAATATCTAAAATACCAGCTGGCTCTACATGTAGTCTCTGTAATTTCTAAAATACCAGCTGGCTCTACATGTAGTGTCTGTAATATCTAAAATACCAGCTGCCTCTACATGTAGTCTCTGTAATATCTAAAATACCAGCTGCCTCGTCATGTAGTCTCTGTAATATCCTAATATATCAGCTGCCTCTACATGTAGTCTCTGTAATATCTAAAATACCAGCTGCCTCTACATGTAGTCACTGTAATATCTAAAATACCAGCTGCCTCTACATGTAGTCTCTGTAATATCTAAAATACCAGCTGTCTCTACATGTAGTCTCTGTAATATCTAAAATACCAGCTGTCTCTACATGTAGTCTCTGTAATATCCTATAATACCAGCTGTCTCTGCATGTAGTCTCTGTAATATCTAAAATACCAGCTGCCTCTACATGTAATCTCTGTAATATCTAAAATACCAGCTGCCTCTACATGTAGTCTCTGTAATATCCTAAAATACCAGCTGCCTCGTCATGTAGTCTCTGTAATATCCTAATATATCAGCTGCCTCTACATGTAGTCTCTGTAATATCCTAAAATACCAGCTGGCTCTACATGTAGTCTCTGTAATATCTAAAATACCAGCTGTCTCTAAATGTAGTCTCTGGAATATCCTAAAATACCAGCTGCCTCTACATGTAGTCTCTGTAATATCCTTATATATCAGCTGCCTCTACATGTAGTCTCGGTAATATCCTAAAATACCGGCTGCCTCTTCATGTAGTCTCTGTAATATCCTAATATATCAGCTGCCTCTACATGTAATCTCTGTAATATCCTAAAATACCAGCTGCCTCTACATGTAGTCACTGTAATATCTAAAATACCAGCTGCCTCTACATGTAGTCTCTGTAATATCCTAAAATACCAGCTGCCTCTACATGTAGTCACTGTAATATCTAAAATACCAGCTGCCTCTACATGTAGTCTCTGTAGTATCCTAAAATACCAGCTGCCTCTACATGTAGTCACTGTAATATCTAAAATACCAGCTGGCTCTACATGTAGTCTCTGTAATATCCTAAAATACCAGCTGGCTCTACATGTAGTCTCTGTAATATCCTAAAATACCAGCTGCCTCTACATGTAGTCACTGTAATATCTAAAATACCAGCTGTCTCTACATGTAGTCTCTGTAATATCTAAAATACCAGCTGGCTCTACATGTAGTCTCGGTAATATCCTAAAATACCAGCTGCCTCTACATGTAGTCTCTGTAATATCCTAAAATACCAGCTGGCTCTACATGTAGTCTCTGTAATATCCTAAAATACCAGCTGGCTCTACATGTAGTCTCTGTAATATCCTAAAATACCAGCTGCCTCTACATGTAGTCACTGTAATATCTAAAATACCAGCTGCCTCTACATGTAGTCTTTGTAATATCTAAAATACCAGCTGTCTCTACATGTAGTCTCTGTAATATCTAAAATACCAGCTGGCTCTACATGTAGTCTTGGTAATATCCTAAAATACCAGCTGCCTCTACATGTAGTCTCTGTAATATCCTAAAATACCAGCTGCCTCATCATGTAGTCTCTGTAATATCTAAAATACCAGCTGCCTCTACATGCAGTCTCTGTAATATCTAAAATAACAGCTGTCTCTACATGTAGTCTCCTTAATATCTAAAATACCAGCTGTCTCTACATGTAGTCTCTGTAATATCCTAATATATCAGCTGCCTTGTCATGTAGTCTCTGTAATATCCTAAAATACCAGCTGCCTCTACATGTAGTCTTTGCAATATCCTAAAATACCAGCTGCCTTGTCATGTAGTCTCTGTAATATCCTAAAATACCAGCCGCCTCTACATGTAGTCTCTGTAATATCTAAAATACCAGCTGCCTTGTCATGTAGTCTCTGTAATATCCTAAAATACCAGCTGCCTCTACATGAAGTCTCTGTAATATCCTAATATATCAGCTGCCTCTACATGTAGTCTCTGTAATATCCTAAAATACCAGCTGCCTCTACATGTAGCCTTTGTAATATCCTAAAATACCAGCTAAGGTCCAAATGCTTGGACCTTATATCGGAACACAGGGTCTGTGTGTATGGTTAGAACACCCACCAACTCAATGGGAACAGGGTCACTGAGGGCTGTAAAGGGTACAAGCCATTATGTCTTCTCTTAATTTCAATGGTTCCCGTGGTATACACATAGCACATCAAAATTGCAGAAGTCTATTTAATGATAGACATCAATTTTTCTTGGAAATAAAAGATATGCATATTGACTGTCTAACACTTTCTGAAACTTGGTATCACAAAGACATCCGTGATGGAGACATTGCTGTACCAGGTTATCAATTTATACGCAATGATAGGCAGGCACTTAATGATAACGGTGAAATCAAAACTGGTGGTGGACTCATGGTTTACTTAAGCGATGACGTCACCTACAGTCGCTATGCTAATGGTACTCTTGACAATAATGACAATGACTTGGAACTACAGATGCTCACCATATCCAAGGGTATGTCCAAACCCATTATGCTGTTAAATGTATATAGACCCCCCACTGATAGTGATCTCCCTAGGGCAATAAAATTATTAAGGGAAAAAATTGATGATTTAGATCATAATAAATATTCTGAAATCATCATGATTGGGGATTTTAATGTTAATTTTAGAATTCCAAACCCAGAACAGGATAAGTTAAGGTCTATGACCTCAGCACATGGGCTGCAACAGCTTATAAAAAATATCACTCATTTCAATCTAAATGGGAACCATACTACTATTGACCTGATTTTTACAAATTCCCAGCATATCACTGCTTCTGGTACCCATAGTATTGGAATCAGTGACCATGAGATGATCTATGTAAGTCGCTGCCATATATCTGTACCAAAGATCCCGCTTAGATTTACGGGTAGATCCTACATGAACTACGATAAGGATAATCTCATTCTTGGTCTAAAAAACCTAAATTGGGGTAGTTTTTGGGCAACCCACAACCCCCAAGCAGCTTGGGATATATTGATTACACACATCACAGCTCAATTGGATTACATGTGCCCTATTAAGAATTTTAATATAAAACAACAGAAAAAACCTTGGGTTACTGATGCCCTGTTGCAGAATATTGTGGACAAAAATATAGCAGTGGCAAAATCCAAAAGGACTTTAGATCTGGATGACCTTAGAATTGCTGAATATTTGAAGAAAAGATGCAGGGCCCAATGTAGGAGAGCTAAGCAGGAATTTCATCTTAATGAGGTTGAAAGTAATAAAGACAAGCCTAAAGCTTACTGGGCGAGTATAAATAAGGTTATAAACCCTAAGGCTGGAAACCCACATTTTTGCTTGGTAGATAAGGTGAATAATATTAATATCCCAACTGATAACACAGCAGGTTATATCAATACTCACTTTGCCACTATAGGTGATAAACTTGCTGCAGGCCTACAGGAACCATGGTTACCATTAAATGATGCCATTGCTCCAACTTTTGAATTGCATCCTATTAGAATTGAGGAACTGTTACCATATATTAGAAAAATCAATGTTAGCAAATCCTCTGGGGTTGAGCACATAAAAACCCAAGTCCTTAAAGATGTTTTATTGGAGCTTCCAGAACACTTCCTACATATTGTAAATCTATCATTGAGAACATCAGTGTTTCCTGACAGTTGGAAGATAGCCCTCGTCTCACCACTACCAAAAGGGGGGGACACCACAGATGTTAACAACTTAAGACCCATATCCACTCTACCACTTCCAGCAAAGATTTTAGAAAAAATTATACACAAACAGACTCTCGACTACTTGAATAATTATGACCTTTTATCCGAAAACCAAGATGGCTTTAGACCTGGACGGTCTACCATTGATAGTCTTGAAAAATTAACGGACAATATATTTCAAAATCTAAACAATAACCACTGTACAACTGCTATATTTCTCGATTTCAAAAAAGCATTTGATACTTTAAACCATTCCATTCTTTTCCAAAAACTGCATCATCTTGGCTTTAAGACCAATACCGTTAACCTCTTCAGAAATTATCTCACTAATAGGAAACAAAGGACAAAAGCCAATAATTGCATTTCAGATGTGCATCCCATTACATGTGGTGTCCCTCAGGGCTCTGTCCTTGGCCCATTATTATTTTTAATGTACATTAATGACTTCGGACAATGTCTCAATACACTAAAAGTCCAGCATTATGCGGACGACACAGTCATTTACATTCCACATGCTCCAAATGACCATCAAACCAGTTTGATAATAAACCAAGAGCTTAAATCAGTCAAAAAATGGTGTGATAGTAATAAGTTGTCATTAAATGCCAAAAAAACTAAAGCTGTCACTTTTGCTACTAGGGCCCTAGGTAAGAGATTGTTGAAGCCAAAGCTCAAGTTGGGAGGTGATTATATCGACCTTGCACCCACCTACAATTACCTTGGGGTCACACTAGACAATAGGATGACTCTCAAAAAGCAAATTGGTATTACGAAAAGGAATGTTGAACATAAACTTTTTCTGTTCAGAAAAGTCCGGCCAAATTTTTCTGAAAAGGTTAGTCTTAAGGTGGTTAAAACTATGTTACTGCCTGTATTGGACTATGGTGACCTGGTATATAGCATTGCTCCCGATACTACCCTCGACATCCTCCAGCCATTGGTCAATAATGCATTAAGATCGGTTTACTTTAAGAAAGGGACCAGGAATCATGAAAAGCTTTCAAAGCTAGCAGATTTAAATCTGTTGAAGCATAGAAGGGAACAACATCTTTTATCACATAGTTTTAAAAAATCCCTTGTTCCCACTAACCAAGATTTAAGACCCATTAGAACTAGAGCTCATGATGCCAGATTAATGAAAGTACCCCGTGCATATAATCCTGCCTTTAGAAAAAGTCTTATATATAGGACATCCACAACATGGAACCGTTTAGATGTGGCAGTTAGAAAATACATTACTATGTCGGAATTCAAATCATGGCTTAAAAAAGAATATGACAAAAAGATCAATGATCTACCAGATATATAGCTGCCCTGGCTGCAGCTCGTAGTGTCTCTTCCCTGGGTGGGTGGGTAAGTAAAACCATACACACATGAAGTCTGTTATAATTAACATCGATTCTCAGTTTAATGCAATATCTAGGCCTTTTTGCACATATGATCCATACCCGCCATTGATGTGGCCGGTATGAATCCTTTATTATATGTATTGTTTGTCCTGTCTGTCCTTTTTATGTTTCTATTTCTCTACCCCTCCTTTCTTTCTATCTGCTTTTTGCAGACCTTTAAATGTATTATTAATCGAGGCTGCTGTTAGGAACACCAGAGAACACAGCACTATAAACACTAGTATAACAAGCCTCAAATTTCAGTGCATCATAATTATCTTTCATCTCTTTCAAATTATGTAATAACAAAACATTATTAGTTACTAACCAAATGCAGGACTATGCAACCTTTGCATAGTACTGCATATCTTCTGTGACATTCATTTGTCACTTAAAACCCGCTTAACGGATCAATTTATGACTACTACGGCTGGAAAATACGCAAATACATTCTATAATTGGATATGTATTTTTCCAGGATAAATAAAAGAAATTACAATACAATACAATACAGCTGCCTCTACATGTGGTCTCTGTAATAACCTAAAATACCAGCTGCCTCTACATGTAGTCTTTGTAATATCCTAAAATACCAGCTGCCTCTACATGTAGTCTCTGGAATATCTAAAATACCAGCTGCCTCGTCATGTAGTCTCTGTAATATCCTAAAATACCAGCTGCCTCTACATGTAGTCTCTGTAATATCTAAAATACCAGCGACCTCGTCATGTAGTCTCTGTAATATTTAAAATACTAGCTGCCTTGTCATGTAGTCTCTGTAATATCCTAAAATACCAGCTGCCTCTACATGAATTCTCTGTAATATCCTAATATATCAGCTGCCTCTACATGTAGTCTCTGTAGTATCCTAAAATACCAGCTGCCTCTACATGTAGTCTTTGCAATATCCTAAAATACCAGTTGCCTTGTCATGTAGTCTCTGTAATAACCTAAAATACCAGCTGCCTCTACATGTAGTCTCTGTAATATCTAAAATACCAGCTGCCTTTACATGTAGTCTCTGTAATATCCTAAAATACCAGCTGCCTCTACATGTAGTCTCTGTAATATCTAAAATACCAGCTGGCTCTACATTTAGTCTCTGTAATATCCTAAAATAACAGCTGCCTCTACATGCAGTCTCTGTAATATTGAACAAGTAACCAATGACAAGTGTGGGTTAGTGAACGATAATGACAAGAGGCTGTAGGCCGAGTGTTATTAGCCTTCGCCAACCCACACAAGTCATGAGTTATCCATTGACTACTTATTTTATACCACGAAACTAATAAATAATCAATATTATACCCATAAATTCAAGTTGAAAACAAAAATTATTCCCCCTTCCCGGGACTCGATGCCAGCCATTGTGTGTACACAGGTACATATACCTCTGCACCCGGCAGCGGACAGCGACCGTCTTGGCTAGGCTTGCTTTGACTGCGTCTCGCTGTTATTTTTGTGTGTAATACACCTCCTCGCCCGGCAGCAGACAGCGACAGGGCACACGCCGAAAAAAGAAGCTTCTCGCGGTTATGTTTATGTATAATACACCTCCTTGCCCGGCAGCGGACAGCGACAGCGCACACGGCGAAAAAAAGATGAGCCCGGGACCGGGCTCGATCCGCGTACCTCCGACGACTGAGTGCAAAGCGCTAACCGCTAGACCACCGCGCCTTCTCCATTCACTGAGTCTCACGGTTATGTTTGTGTATAATACACCTCGTCGCTCGGCAGCGGACAGCGACAGCGCACACGGCTTTGTATAAGATCCAGACTTGGTTCGAACCGAGCATTTCTCGTCAGTCCTTGTGGCGCAGTGCATAAGGAGTTGGATTCGTGATGTGAGACTGCAGGTCCGATCCCTACCCTGGCCTGGAAAATTTCGTGGGTTTTAACATGTAACATATGACATGGGAGGACATGAGAGGCGTGCGGTTATTCTGGTAAGCCAGAAATCATGGTATAACCTAAAATACCAGCTGCCTCTACATGTAGTCCTGAGGATGACACATCTCTCTAAGCACCTTTTACCAAACATGCACATAGGCAGGCTGGTGAATGGGTGGTGGTTGTTGGGTGAGTGGATGAATGGATACAGGGGCTATTCCCGAATTAGCTTACTGGTGGTATTACTGAAACTTAGAAGCACCAACAATGGCTAAGATTTCAGTAATGATGAGGTAATTAGATGAGCAGCAAGCACGCCAAGGGTCATTACTTACCTGATAGGTATTTAAACAGAACACAAAGTAATTACCAACCACTCAGCTTGGTCATTAACCCTTTAAGTACCATGGTATATCTGATAGGTATTCACAAATTAACCCTTTAAGGACCATGGTATACCTGATAGGTATTCACACATTAACCCTTTCAGTACCATGATATACCTGGTATTCACACATTAACCCTTTAAGTACCATGGTATACCTGATAGGTATTCACACATTAACCCTTTATGTACCATGGTTTACCTGGTATTCACACATTAACCCTTTAAGTACCATAGTATACCTTATAGGTATTCACACATTACCCTTTAAGTACCATGGTATATCTGATAGGTATTCACAAATTAACCCTTTAAGTACCATGGTATACCTGATAGGTATTCACACATTAACCCTTTAAGTACCATAGTATACCTGGTATTCACACATTAACCCTTGAAGTACCATGGTATAGCTGGTATTCACACATTGACCCTTTAAGTACCATAGTATACCTGGTATTCACACATTAACCCTTTAAGTACCATGGTATACATGATAGGTATTCACACATTAACCCTTTAAGTACCATGGTATACCTGATAGGTATTCACACATTAACCCTTTAAGTACCATGGTATACATGATATTCACATGTTAACCCTTTAAGTACCATGGTATACCTGATAGGTATTCACACATTAACCCTTTAAGTACCATGGTATAACTGATAGGTATTCACACATTAACCCTTTAAGTACCATGGTATACATGATAGGTATTCACACATTAACCCTTTAAGTACCATAGTATACCTGATAGGTATTCACACATTAACCCTTTATGTACCATGGTATACCTGATAGGTATTCACACATTAACCCTTTAAGTACCATGGTATACCTGGTATTCACACAGTAACCCTTTAAGTACCATGGTATACCTGATAGGTATTCACACATTAACCCTTTAAGTACCATAGTATACCTGGTATTCACATATTAACCCTTTAAGTACCATGGTATACCTGATATTCACACATTAACCCTTTATTTACCATGGTATACCTGATAGGTATTCACACATTAACCCTTTAAGTACCATGGCAAAGCTGGTATTCACACATTAACCCTTTAAGTACCATGGTATACCTGGTAGGTATTCACACCTTAACCCTTTAAGTACCATGGTATACCTGATAGGTATTCACACATTAACCCTTTATGTACCATGGTATACCAGGTATTCACACATTAACCCTTTATGTACCATGGTATACCTGATAGGTATTCACACATTAACCCTTTAAGTACCATGGTATACATGATAGGTATTCACACATTAACCCTTGAAGTACCTTGGCAAACCTGGTATTCACACATTAACCCTTTAAGTACCATGGTATACCTGATAGGTATTCACACATTAACCCTTTAAGTACCATGGTATACATGATAGGTATTCACACATTAACCCTTTAGATACCATGGTATACCTGATATTCACACATTAACCCTTTAAGTACCATGGTATACCTGGTATTCACACATTAACCCTTGAAGTACCAGGGTAAACGTGATAGTTATTCACACATTAACCCTTTAGGTACCATGGTATACCTGATAGGTATTCACACATTAACCCTTTAAGTACCATGGTATACCTGATAGGTTTTCACATATTAACCCTTTAAGTACCATGGTATACCTGATATTCACACATTGACCCTTTAAGTACCATGGTATACCTGATAGGTATTCACACATTAACCCTTTAAGTACCATGGTATACCTGATAGGTATTCACACATTAACTCTTTAAGTACCATAGTATACCTGGTATTCACACATTAACCCTTTAAGTACCATGGTATACCTGATAGGTATTCAAACATTAACCCTTTAAGTACCATGGTATACCTGATAGGTATTCACACATTAACCCTTTAAGTACCATAGTATACCTGGTATTCGCACATTAACCCTTGAAGTACCAGGGTAAATGTGATAGTTATTCACACATTAACCCTTTAAGTGCCATGGTATACCTGATAGGTATTCACACATTAACCCTTTCAGTACCATGATATACCTGGTATTCACACATTAACCCTTTAAGTACCATGGTATACCTGATAGGTATTCACACATTAACCCTTTATGTACCATGGTTTACCTGGTATTCACACATTAACCCTTTAAGTACCATAGTATACCTTATAGGTATTCACACATTAACCCTTTAAGTACCATGGTATATCTGATAGGTATTCACAAATTAACCCTTTAAGTACCATGGTATACCTGATAGGTATTCACACATTAACCCTTTAAGTACCATGGTATAACTGATAGGTATTCACACATTAACCCTTTAAGTACCATGGTATAAATGATAGGTATTCACACATTAACCCTTTAAGTACCATAGTATACCTGATAGGTATTCACACATTAACCCTTTATGTACCATGGTATACCTGATAGGTATTCACACATTAACCCTTTAAGTACCATGGTATACCTGGTATTCACACAGTAACCCTTTAAGTACCATGGTATACCTGATAGGTATTCACACATTAACCCTTTAAGTACCATAGTATACCTGGTATTCACATATTAACCCTTTAAGTACCATGGTATACCTGATATTCACACATTAACCCTTTATTTACCATGGTATACCTGATAGGTATTCACACATTAACCCTTTAAGTACCATGGCAAAGCTGGTATTCACACATTAACCCTTTAAGTACCATGGTATACCTGGTAGGTATTCACACCTTAACCCTTTAAGTACCATGGTATACCTGATAGGTATTCACACATTAACCCTTTATGTACCATGGTATACCAGGTATTCACACATTAACCCTTTATGTACCATGGTATACCTGATAGGTATTCACACATTAACCCTTTAAGTACCATGGTATACATGATAGGTATTCACACATTAACCCTTGAAGTACCTTGGCAAACCTGGTATTCACACATTAACCCTTTAAGTACCATGGTATACCTGATAGGTATTCACACATTAACCCTTTAAGTACCATGGTATACATGATAGGTATTCACACATTAACCCTTTAGATACCATGGTATACCTGATATTCACACATTAACCCTTTAAGTACCATGGTATACCTGGTATTCACACATTAACCCTTGAAGTACCAGGGTAAACGTGATAGTTATTCACACATTAACCCTTTAGGTACCATGGTATACCTGATAGGTATTCACACATTAACCCTTTAAGTACCATGGTATACCTGATAGGTTTTCACATATTAACCCTTTAAGTACCATGGTATACCTGATATTCACACATTGACCCTTTAAGTACCATGGTATACCTGATAGGTATTCACACATTAACCCTTTAAGTACCATGGTATACCTGATAGGTATTCACACATTAACTCTTTAAGTACCATAGTATACCTGGTATTCACACATTAACCCTTTAAGTACCATGGTATACCTGATAGGTATTCAAACATTAACCCTTTAAGTACCATGGTATACCTGATAGGTATTCACACATTAACCCTTTAAGTACCATAGTATACCTGGTATTCGCACATTAACCCTTGAAGTACCAGGGTAAATGTGATAGTTATTCACACATTAACCCTTTAAGTGCCATGGTATACCTGATAGGTATTCACACATTAACCCTTTCAGTACCATGATATACCTGGTATTCACACATTAACCCTTTAAGTACCATGGTATACCTGATAGGTATTCACACATTAACCCTTTATGTACCATGGTTTACCTGGTATTCACACATTAACCCTTTAAGTACCATAGTATACCTTATAGGTATTCACACATTAACCCTTTAAGTACCATGGTATATCTGATAGGTATTCACAAATTAACCCTTTAAGTACCATGGTATACCTGATAGGTATTCACACATTAACCCTTTAAGTACCATAGTATACCTGGTATTCACACATTAACCCTTGAAGTACCATGGTATAGCTGGTATTCACACATTGACCCTTTAAGTACCATGGTATACCTGATAGGTATTCACACATTAACCCTTTAAGTACCATAGTATACCTGGTATTCGCACATTAACCCTTTAAGTACCATGGTATACCTGGTATTCGCACATTAACCCTTGAAGTACCAGGGTAAATGTGATAGTTATTCACACATTAACCCTTTAAGTACCATGGTATACTTGATAGGTATTCACACATTAACCCTTTAAGTACCATGGTATACCTGATAGTTATTCACACATTAACCCTTTAAATACCATGGTATACCTGATTTTCACACATTAACCCTTGAAGGATAAGGGTAAACCTAATAGGTATTTACACAGAACACAAGGTAATTACCCACCACTCAACTCACTTGCAGGAACACATGTTTAGCTTGAAGCACAGCAGCATATAGGAAGAAGTTTGTAGGGAAGCAAGAATGAAATTCTCAAAGAACAATTTAACAAAGCTAAAATGTACCCATAATGAGGAATATGTTTTCAGGGGAGCTGAATACATAAATATCTGAATACATCAATATCTATGTCAGAATGCAGGTAAACTATCCCTCTGTTTGAGCTGTTACTCTCAGAATGCAGGTAAACTATCCCTCTGTTTGAGCTGTTACTCTCAGAATGCAGGTATACTATGCCTCTGTTTGAGCTGTTAATGTCAGAATGCAGGTAAACTATCCCTCTGTTTGAGCTGCTAATGTCAGAATGCAGGTAAACTATCCCTCTGTTTGAGCTGTTACTCTCAGAATGCAGGTAAACTATCCCTCTGTTTGAGCTGTTACTCTCAGAATGCAGGTATACTATCCCTCTGTTTGAGCTGTTACTCTCAGAATGCAGGTATACTATGCCTCTGTTTGAGCTGCTAATGTCAGAATGCAGGTAAACTATCCCTCTGTTTGAGCTGCTTATGTCAGAATGCAGGTAAACTATCCCTCTGTTTGAGCTGCTAATCTCAGAATGCAGGTATACTATGCCTCTGTTTGAGCTGCTAATGTCAGAATGCAGGTAAACTATCCCTCTGTTTGAGCTGTTAATGTCAGAATGCAGGTAAACTATCCCTCTGTTTGAGCTGCTAATCTCAGAATGCAGGTATACTATGCCTCTGTTTGAGCTGCTAATCACATTCTGATACCTTGGGCGGTTTTTATACAATACCAAACGACCCGAATACATTTAAAAGTTCTCAAAATCATGGTAACGGATGTATTTCCCGCCTATCTCTTAAAATGGAGATCAATTTTTGTCACTCTAGCATTTCTAAAATATTCACTTTCAAACTGTACCCGTTTGGAATAGTACAGTCTGTGCTTTCCTGGCCAATTAGTACGGGTCCCTGATTTTCACACATAATGCCTTAAGGTTCCCCCCTAGGTGCCCTTGCTGCTGTGCAGTGAGTGTTACACCATGATACATCATAATACATCATGATGCACCATGATACATGATACACCATGATAAACCATGATACACCATGATACATGATGATACACGATGATACACCATGATACACCATGATACATCATGATACACCATGATACATGATACACCATGATACACCATGATACATGATACATCATGATACACCATGATACATCATGATACATGATACATCATGATACACCATGATACACCATGATACATGATACACCATGATACACCATGATACACCATGATACATCATGATACACCATGATACACCATGATACACCATGATACATGATGATACACCATGATACATCATGATACATCATGATACACCATGATACATCATGATACATGATACACCATGATACACCATGATACACCATGATACATCATGATACACCATGATACACCATGATACACCATGATACACCATGATACATCATGATACACCATGATACATCATGATACACCATGATACATCATGATACATGATACATCATGATACACCATGATACACCATGATACATGATACACCATGATACACCATGATACACCATGATACACCATGATACACCATGATACACCATGATACACCATGATACATGATACATCATGATACACCATGATACACCATGATACATGATACACCATGATACACCATGATACACCATGATACATCATGATACATCATGATACACCATGATACACCATGATACACCATGATACATCATGATACATCATGATACATCATGATACACCATGATACACCATGATACATCATGATACACCATGATACATCATGATACACCATGATACATCATGATACATCATGATACACCATGATACATCATGATACATCATGATACATCATGATACATGATACACCATGATACATGATGATACACCATGATACACCATGATTCACCATGATACACCATGATACACCATGATACATCATGATACATGATACACCATGATGCACCATGATACACCAAGATACATCATGATACACCATGATACACCATGATACACCATGATACACCATGATACATCATGATACATCATGATACACCATGATACATCATGATACATGATACATCATGATACACCATGATACACCATGATACATGATACACCATGATACACCATGATACACCATGATACATCATGATACATGATACACCATGATACACCATGATACACCAAGATACATCATGATACACCATGATACACCATGATACACCATGATACACCATGATACATCATGATACATCATGATACACCATGATACATCATGATACATGATACATCATGATACACCATGATACACCATGATACATGATACACCATGATACACCATGATACACCATGATACACCATGATACATGATACATCATGATACACCATGATACACCATGATACATGATACACCATGATACACCATGATACACCATGATACACCATGATACATCATGATACACCATGATACACCATGATACACCATGATACACCATGATACACCATGATACACCATGATACACCATGATACACCATGATACACCATGATACATCATGATACATGATACACCATGATACACCATGATACATGATACACCATGATACACCATGATACACCATGATACACCATGATGCATCATGATACATCATGATACACCATGATACATCATGATACATCATGATACACCATGATACATGATACACCATGATACACCATGATACACCATGATACACCATGATACACCATGATACACCATGATACACCATGATACATCATGATACATCATGATACACCATGATACATGATACACCATGATACACCATGATACACCATGATACATCATGATACATGATACACCATGATACACCATGATACACCAAGATACATCATGATACACCATGATACACCATGATACACCATGATACACCATGATACATCATGATACATCATGATACACCATGATACATCATGATACATGATACACCATGATACATCATGATACATCATGATACATCATGATACATGATACACCATGATACATGATGATACACCATGATACACCATGATTCACCATGATACAACATGATACATCATGATACACCATGATACACCATGATACACCATGATACACCATGATACACTATGATACACCATGATACACCATGATACACCATGATACACCATGATACACCATGATACACCATGATACACCATGATACATCATGATACATGATACACCATGATACATGATGATACACCATGATACACCATGATTCACCATGATACAACATGATACACCATGATACACCATGATACACCATGATACATCATGATACACCATGATACACCAGTAGAATCAAATATGCATTGGCTGTAGATATCTATTTGCAATTTATATATATCGACATAATACTGGTATAGAAACTCAATAAGTAGCCATGAGGTATTATTACGGCACCATTATTTAAGTTTAGATATATATTAAGCAACATACAGATATCATTCTTTAAGTAAAATTAAATATGCATTGGATGTAGATATGTATTTGCAATTTATGTATATCGACATAACATTGGTAGAGAAACTCTATAAGTAGCTCTGAGATATTATTACTACACCTTTATTTAAGTTTAGGCATTTATTAAGCATCATAGAACCACATACAATTTAGTTTCATGTATATAATCTATGTTTTTTTCTTGCAGTTTTCTATATGATGTATATGCATATTCATGACTAATCTCTAACTCTTACTTTTAAGACGGGGATTACTTCCTCACAAGTAGCGCTGGAACTACCACATACCCTTCTGATGAACTGTATTTCCAACAAATAGACGCGCTATCCCCCAACTCTGCTCATCCTGTTAACAAAACCATCTCATTTAACAAGACTACGGTAGGACCTTCTTATCTATTATTTTTTGGTTAAAATCCTAGAATTGTGCATCTCCCTGACAAAGCTCACCACAAAATCATGCTCCTCAAGCAGCATAGAATGCCAATGCTTGTGCTGAGTTTATTCGGGAAAACCAAACATCAGATTAAATTATGTTACCGCTCCCACATGAAGTGTGGGGTTGATGATCATGAAATAATATTAACTGTGGAGAATTATTCATTTACATTGTATGCTGTACATCCTCTCACCAGCCAAGCCTTTGATGTCGGATAATTTTGTGTTCTTGTCCAAGGGCCTACACATGGCACATTGGAATGCACATAGTCTCCCAGCCAATATAAGTGACCTGAGACTAGCTATGGAAGACAATGGTCTTCACTGCTTAACCATCTCAGAGACCTGGCTGAGTGAAAAATTACAATCAAACCAAGTTGCAATTGACCACTATCATCTATTAAGGTTGGATAGACAACGTATTGAAAATGGCAAAATTAAAAAAGGGGGTGGTGTAGCCATTTTTGTGCATGAGAGTGTGACAGTATCAGAGACAAATGTCTCTCACTTGAATACCAGCAATGCTGACATTGAAATTATGTGGGCCACACTTTCAAAACCAAACCTGAAGCCTGTTGTAATTGCTTCAGTATACAGACCTCCCGATGGAAACTTTCATAACTTTAGTGAGACATTATCAAAAGCAATGAGAAACCTGGGCCCTTTAAAGGACAATGAGGTCTTCATTATGGGTGACATGAATACCAACATGCTACATAGAAATGATCCACAAGTCAAGGCACTCACACACCTTTTTAATTTTCTCGGAATAAAACAAATAATCAAAAAACCAACCTATTTTAATCCAAACTACGAATTTTCACTTCTGGACCTAATATCCACCAATTCAGACCACATCAAAAGTTGCGGAAATTGTTTTATTAATATTAGTGATCATGAACCAGTATACATCACGAGAAAATATATTCCCCCCCCTAAAGAAAAGTTATCATTTTATGGTCGCTCATATAAGCATTATGTAAAGGAGAACTTCGTACTTGGTCTTAAAAATAGTGATTGGAATGCCTTCTGGGACTCAGAGGACCCAGAGGAAGCCTGGCAACTTTTTATTAATCAGGTTGAATTTCTACTGAACATTACATGCCCAATTAGACAGTCAAATTTTAAACAATCCAAAAAACCATGGATTACGAGGGAACTATTGGATCTTATAAATGAAAAGAACATTGCCATGAAACATGCCAGGAAAACAAAAAATATTGATGACATGAGGATTGCAGAATTTCTTAAGAGGCGCTCAAAAGCATTAAACCGCACAGCAAAAAATGCATTCCATAAAAACAAAATCAATGCAAGCCTTGAAAACCCCCGACAATATTGGAAAGAAATTAACAATGTTATTAACCCCAAATCCAATGTAGCAAACATTAATATTACTGATTCCGAAGGGGTACAAGTGGATCATAATCAAACGGCAGAATACATAAATCAATATTTTTCAAACATTGGGGCAAATCTAGCAAAAAACATGACTGAACCCTGGGTATATACACAAAATGTACTTCCCCCACATTTTAACTTTCGACTACCCACAGATGAAGAAGTTATCAAGGTCATAAAAAATATAAATATAAATAAACCCTCTGGCATACCATACATATCTACTACAGTGTTAAAAGATGCACTAACTACGCTTCCACTTCACTTTAAGCACATCATTGACAACACTATCAAAAAGTCAAGCTTCCCTGATTTATGGAAAAATGCTACAGTAACTCCTATCCCTAAAGAAGGTGATAAGACTCAAGTCAATAATTATAGACCTATCTCCATCCTTCCACTCCCCTCAAAGCTTACTGAAAAAATATTGCATACTCAATTGTCTACACATCTAAAAGATAATGATATATTAACAGAGGATCAAAATGGTTTTAGAGAAGAGCGTTCCACTGTCCACAGTCTTGCAAAATTCACTGATCACATTTACAAAGCATTAAATAAAAACTCTGTGACATCCTGTATATTTATTGATTTTCGGAAAGCATTTGACACTCTAGATCATAAAATCATGTTAAAAAAACTAGAAAAAATTGGTCTCAGCCAAAACGCAAAAAAACTATTAGAATCCTATCTTACAAACAGAACCCAATGTACTAGAGCCAATAACACCACATCAGAACCACATAAAATTTCTCATGGGGTACCCCAAGGTTCCACGTTAGGGCCCTTACTTTTTATCATTTATATAAACGATCTTGCTTCCTGTCTAAACCACATGAAGGCACAGCACTATGCGGATGACACTGCTATTTTTATATCCTATAAAGAACAAACTCCTGAGATTATTCAACACATCACAAATGACACATTTAACTTAGTAAGATGGTGTGAGGCAAATAAACTTTCACTGAATATTGGTAAAACTAAACTAATGACATTCGGTACCAAGACAATGCTCAATAAACATCCAAAAATCAATTTGCAGGTTCAAAATCAAGAAATTAAATACGTCCCCACGTACAAATATCTAGGTGTTACGCTGGATAGTCAGTTAACTTTCAATAAACACATGCAAGTCTTGTCTAAAAATGTATCTCACAAGATTTACTTGTTACGTAAAGTAAGAAAGCAACTTACAGAAAAAGCAGCCCTAGACGTTGTAACAAAAATGATAATCCCATACATTGATTATGGTGATATCATCTATAGTGCAGCCCCAAAATGCAAACTTGATGAAATGCAACTACATTTAAACAGATGCCTACGCATCTGCAACAGATCCCCTCCCTTCTTAGACAAATTACAATTACATCAAAAATACAAGGTATTACCACTCTGGTTAAGAAGGGAACAACACTTTCTAAAATTTGCATTTAAAAGAAGTCTGGATAAAAACTATGTGGACAATAGACAACTTTGTACACGAGCACATGATAACAGGCTGTTAAAAACCTTCTTTACCCGCAGAGTCAAAGTTCAAAAAGGAGTAGAATACAAATGTGCTGCATTGTGGAATTCCCTTGGAAGTGAATACAGAGAAATTGAAGAATATTCAAGGTTTGGTGATAGGCTGAGAGTGATGTATGATAAGACACTTAGGGAGCTGGATGATATCCAGCCTCCATAAATACTATAATAATTCTCCACATACTTTACACCATCAAAACAAATTCTAAAGTGGAATAGATAATAAACCTACTGAACTCATGATCTTTCGTTTACTAACCACATTTATTTATGGTACAGGCCATCAAACACCATTTAAATTGTGCAAAGAAGTTACTAACAACTAGTGATCTATATTTAACACATGTTATTGTACTTCAACTAAAGAAATATCTGGATTTAGAGACATTTATTGTCCACTGGATGAAAAACAGGCATGACCTAAGGGTGCATAGCCTATCCTATGTACAATCAAAACTGAATAAACATATATAAACATATATATATACCATGATACACCATGATACATCATGATACATGATACACCATGATACATGATGATACACCATGATACACCATGATTCACCATGATACAACATGATACATCATGATACATCATGATACATGATACACCATGATACACCATGATACATCATGATACATGATACACCATGATACATGATGATACATCATGATACACCATGATACACCATGATACACCATGATACATCATGATACATGATACACCATGATACATGATGATACATCATGATACACCATGATACACCATGATACACCATGATACATCATGATACATGATACACCATGATACACCATGATACACCATGATACATCATGATACACCATGATACATCATGATACACCATGATACATGATACACCATGATACACCATGATACACAATGATACATGATACACCATGATACATGATACATCATGATACATGATACATCATGATACATCATGATACACCATGATACACCACTATACACCATGATACATCATGATACACCATGATACATCATGATACACCATGATACATCATGATACATCATGATACACCATGATACACCATGATACACCATGATACACCATGATACACCATGATACATGATACACCATGATACACCATGATACACCATGATACATCATGATACATCATGATACACCATGATACATCATGATACATCATGATACACCATGATACATTATGATACACCATGATACACCATGATACAACATGATACACCATGATACATCATGATACACCATGATACACCATGATACACCATGATACATGATACACCATGATACACCATGATACACCATGATACACCATGATACACCATGATACACCATGATACATCATGATACACCATGATACACCATGATACACCATGATACACCATGATACACAATGATACATGATACACCATGATACACCATGATACATCATGATACACCATGATACATGATACCCCATGATACATTATGATACACCATGATACACCATGATACACCATGATACACCATGATACACCATGATGTATCATGTATCATGGTGTATCATGATACACCATGATACATGATACATGATACATCATGATACATCATGATGTATCATGATGTATCATGTATCATGATACATCATGATACACCATGATACATCATGATACACCATGATACATGATACACCATGATACACCATGATACATCATGATACACCATGATACACCATGATACACCATGATACACCATGATGCACCATGATATACCATGATACATGATACACCATGATACACCATGATACACCATGATACACCATGATACATCATGATACACCATGATACATGATACACCATGATACACCATGATACACCATGATACATCATGATACATCATGATACACCATGATACATTATGATACACCATGATACACCATGATACACCATGATACACCATGATACATCATGATACACCATGATACACCATGATACACCATGATACATGATACACCATGATACATCATGATACATCATGATACACCATGATACACCATGATACATGATACACCATGATACACCATGATACACCATGATACACCATGATACACCATGATACACCATGATACCCCATGATACACCATGATACATGATACACCATGATACACCATGATACACCATGATACACCATGATACACCATGATACATCATGATACACCATGATACACCATGATACACCATGATACACCATGATACATCATGATACACCATGATACACCTAGATACATGATACACCATGATACACCATGATACACCATGATACACCATGATACACAATGATACATGATACATCATGATACATCATGATACACCATGATACACCATGATACACCATGATACACCATAATACACCATGATACATGATACATGATGATACACCATGATACACCATGATACACCATGATACACCATGATACATCATGATACATCATGATACACCATGATACACCATGATACACCATGATACCCCATGATACACCATGATACATGATACACCATGATACACCATGATACACCATGATACATCATGATACACCATGATACATGATACACCATGATACACCATGATACACCATGATACATCATGATACATCATGATACACCATGATACATGATACACCATGATACATGATACACCATGATACACCATGATACACCATGATACATCATGATACATCATGATACATGATACACCATGATACACCATGATACACCAAGATACATCATGATACACCATGATACACCATGATACACCATGATACACCATGATACATCATGATACATCATGATACACCATGATACATCATGATACATGATACACCATGATACATCATGATACATCATGATACACCATGATACATGATACACCATGATACATCATGATACATCATGATACACCATGATACATCATGATACATCATGATACACCATGATACACCATGATACACCATGATACAACATGATACACCATGATACACCATGATACATCATGATACACCATGATACATCATGATACATCATGATACATCATGATACATCATGATACACCATGATACATGATACACCATGATACACCATGATACACCATGATACATCATGATACACCATGATACATCATGATACACCATGATACATTATGATACACCATGATACATCATGATACATCATGATACAACATGATACATCATGATACACCATGATACACCATGATACATCATGATACACCATGATACATGATACACCATGATACACCATGATACACCATGATACACCATGATACATCATGATACATCATGATACACCATGATACATCATGATACATCATGATACATCATGATACACCATGATACATGATACACCATGATACACCATGATACACCATGATACATCATGATACACCATGATACATCATGATACACCATGATACACCATGATACACCATGATACATCATGATACATCATGATACACCATGATACATCATGATACATCATGATACATCATGATACACCATGATACATGATACACCATGATACACCATGATACACCATGATACACCATGATACACCATGATACACCATGATACATCATGATACATCATGATACACCATGATACATGATACACCATGATACACCATGATACACCATGATACATGATGATACATGATACACCATGATACATGATGATACACCATGATACACCATGATACACCATGATACATCATGATACACTATGATACACCATGATACACCATGATACATCATGATACATCATGATACATCATGATACATGATACACCATGATACATGATGATACACCATGATACATGATACACCATGATACACCATGATACACCATGATACATCATGATACACCATGATACACCATGATACATCATGATACATGATACACCATGATACATGATGATACACCATGATACACCATGATACACCATGATACATCATGATACACTATGATACACCATGATACACCATGATACATCATGATACATCATGATACATCATGATACATGATACA
This sequence comes from Acholoe squamosa, assembly GCA_949317995.1. NCBI lineage: Eukaryota > Metazoa > Annelida > Polychaeta > Phyllodocida > Polynoidae > Acholoe > Acholoe squamosa. The sequence goes on from OX439036.1 coordinate 261,664, forward strand.
CCATGATACATGATGATACACCATGATACATCATGATACACTATGATACACCATGATACACCATGATACATCATGATACACCATGATACATCATGATACACCATGATACACCATGATACACCATGATACACCATGATACATGATACACCATGATACACCATGATACACCATGATACATCATGATACATGATACACCATGATACATGATGATACACCATGATACACCATGATACACCATGATACATCATGATACATCATGATACATGATACACCATGATACACCATGATACATCATGATACATGATACAACATGATACATCATGATACACCATGATACACCATGATACACCATGATACACCATGATACACTATGATACACCATGATACACCATGATACACCATGATACACCATGATACACCATGATACATCATGATACACCATGATACATCATGATACACCATGATACATGATACACCATGATACACCATGATACACAATGATACATGATACACCATGATACATGATACACCATGATACACCATGATACACCACTATACACCATGATACATCATGATACACCATGATACACCACTATACACCATGATACATCATGATACACCATGATACATCATGATACACCATGATACATCATGATACATCATGATACACCATGATACACCATGATACACCATGATACACCATGATACACCATGATACATCATGATACACCATGATACACCATGATACACCATGATACACCATGATACACCATGATACATCATGATACACAATGATACACCATGATACATCATGATACACCATGATACATGATACACCATGATACACCATGATACACCATGATACATCATGATACATGATACACCATGATACATAAGCAAATGTCCATGACCAGGGAATAAATTTGCATCGTATTCACCGAGGTGAGGCTGTCCGTATTCAACGATGCCTTATAGGCAGAGTTGAATGCGGACAGGCCTCACTGAGGTGAATACGATGCAAATTTATTCCCTGGTCATGGACATTTGCATTTATGTCATGGCCTAGGGGGTTATTTTGCCTTTAAATAAAGAAAAACAGCTCAGATCTTTTCAAAATCCAAGATGGCGGACACCCATTGAATACAGACACATTGTATTCAATGCCCCCCATTGAATACGGCGGTTCTAGTACTAATCTATAGTGACGGTCGTATCAGCCATGACATAAATCATCATACACCATGATACACCAAGATACACCATGATACATCATGATACATCATGATACACCATGATTCATCATGATACACCATGATACACCATGATACACCATGATACATCATGATACATGATACACCATGATACACCATGATACACCATGATACACCATGATACATGATACACCATGATACATCATGATACACCATGATACATCATGATACATCATGATACACCATGATACACCATGATACACCATGATACACCATGATACATCATGATACATTATGATACATCATGATACACCATGATACACCATGATACATCATGATACACCATGATACACCATGATACCCCATGATACACCATGATACATGATACACCATGATACACCATGATACACCATGATACATCATGATACATCATGATACACCATGATACAGCATGATACACCAAGATACATCATGATACACCATGATACACCATGATACACCATGATACACCATGATACACCATGATACACCATGATACACCATGATACACCATGATACACCATGATACACCATGATACACCATGATACACCATGATACACCATGATACATCATGATACACCATGATACAGGATACACCATGATACACCATGATACACCATGATACACCATGATACACCATGATACACCATGATACACCATGATACACCATGATACACCATGATACACCATGATACACCATGATACACCATGATACCCCATGATACACCATGATACATGATACACCATGATACACCATGATACACCAAGATACAGGATACACCATGATACACCATGATACACCATGATACAGGATACACCATGATACACCATGATACACCATGATACATCATGATACATCATGATACATCATGATACATCATGATACACCATGATACATCATGATACATGATACACCATGATACATCATGATACATCATGATACACCATGATACATGATACACCATGATACATCATGATACATCATGATACACCATGATACACCATGATACACCATGATACACCATGATACACCATGATACACCATGATACATCATGATACACCATGATACATGATACACCATGATACATCATGATACATCATGATACACCATGATACACCATGATACACCATGATACACCATGATACATCATGATACATCATGATACACCATGATACATGATACACCATGATACATGATAAACCATGATACACCATGATACACCATGATACACCATGATACACCATGATACACCATGATACATCATGATACACCATGATACATGATACACCATGATACACCATGATACACCATGATACACCATGATACACCATGATACACCATGATACACCATGATACACCATGATACACCATGATACACCATGATACACCATGATACACCATGATACACCATGATACATCATGATACACCATGATACACCATGATACACCATGATACACCATGATACACCATGATACACCATGATACACCATGACACACCATGATACACTATGATACACCATGATACACCATGATACATCATGATACACCATGATAAACCATGATACACCATGATACACCATGATACATCATGATACACCATGATACATTATGATACATGGTGTATCATGTATCATGGTGTATCATGGTGTATCATGGTGTATCATGATACATCATGATACATCATGATACACCATGATACACCATGATACATGATACATCATGATACACCATGATACACCATGATACACCATGATACATCATGATACACCATGATACACCATGATACATCATGATACACCATGATACATCATGATACACCATGATACATGATACCCCATGATACCCCATCATGCATGATACATCATGATACCCCATCATGCATGATACATCATGATATTCTACCATTGCTACACATTCATCAGATATTCTACCATTGCTACACATTTTCATTGGCATGCACACCAGTTTCAGCGGTGAGCAACTTTATCCTTCACAGTTATAGATAACATTGAGAAATCCAAGAGGCTCCTGTGTCATGGAATACAATTAACAAATAAATAAAGTGAAATTTAGCACACACCCCCGGTCACCACATTTACATCAACAATATCGTCGTAACTATGACAGGTTGCCACTAATCATCTTCTCCTGCACGTTATTTACAGTAAATGACAGGTGTATAAAACACAAACGGGGGATTACAGAATCAGGGTGCGCTAATTGACAGCTGGGAATCACACAGCAAGGATGGTGGGAGAAACGACACGTGTTGCCCTTGGCAGTAGATGTAGCTCGGCTACTTTCTATATGGTTTTATTTTTTTAAGCGATGTTGAAAGAAATGAGACTACCCCTAATTGATATGTTGACTTTTTTAATATGACAATGTACTTTGGAATGTACTGCATTGAGTTTTAACGACACATCATTATTGTATGTATTTAAATGGTTGACCTTATGAAGCTTAAGATCCGCTCCAAGAACAGTAAAATTTGGGGTCCCCGAAAGGTCTACCTGGGGCCCCTTGCTATTTATATTGTATGTAAATGACTTACCAAATGTCATCACAAATTCTAAATGTGCCATGTATGCCGATGACCTGGTTCTATATTGCTCGCATAAAAATCCTCTAGAATCTGTTACAGGCTGACCTTGGTAGGGTTCATGATTGGTGTATAAGAAATTTTATCATAATTAACGCTAGAAAAAGCACTCAAATGTTTTTCGGCACTAAAAACAGATTGAACCAGCTATATGGGCCCCCCTTAAGTATTGGTGGTGTTGATCTCCCTCATTGTGAAGTATATAACTATCTTGGTGTAGAATTGGACCGTTGTCTTACAGTGGGCAGCCATATCACTAAAGTCAAGAACTTAGGTAATAAGCTGTACATTGTACTGCGGTCTTCAAGAGTATGATTGTTCCTACTTTTGAGTACTGCTCATTTTATACCGGAGGAGGGCACTCAGCTGATCTCATTAAATTGCAGCGGATGCAAAATCAGGGCTCGAGGATATGTCTGAAGCAAAGTGTTTGTGAAAAAAGTGTTGATGAATTGCATAAGTTGTGTAAAGTAAGAACCATTAATGAAAGGAGAAATATCCAACTTGTACATATTATGTGGCAGAAGAGTGTTGATGTTGAGGGTATTGAACAAGTAAATGTTAGGACAAGAGGAGACAGGAAGATTAGATTTGCCCTTTGCAGAGCTAGAAGTTGCTTTTATGAAAAAAGTCCCTACCTGCGAGGAGTAAAGCTATTGGACCAGCTGAGCCATAGACAGCAGCAAACCCAAAATAAAAAAAGCATTTAGTAGAACTGTGCGTAATTTTAAATTCAAAAATTGAAATTCATTTGTGCTACTTGTCAAATATCATGGAATACCAGTTTTTACCCCTGTATCCCGCAGCACTGCCAGGCTTGTCACTTTGCTGTAGGGCGTGCAAAAGAGCGACCTCATTATTTGGCGACGGAAGCGTCAATAAATTGCAAATACAAATAACAGGTTACAGAGTACTGTATGTGTGTAATGGTTGCCTTCATGAAGCTATAACAGGTGAGAGAGTATTGTATGTGTGTAATGGTTGCCTTCATGAAGCTATAACAGGTGACAGAGTATTGTACGTGTGTAATGGTTGCCTTCATGAAGCTATAACAGGTGACAGTATTGTATGTGTGTAATGGGTGGACTCATGAAGCTATAACAGGTGACAGTATTGTATGTGTGTAATGGTTGCCTTCATGAAGCTATAACAGGTGACAGAGTATAGTATGTGTGTAATGGTTGCCTTCATGAAGCTATAACAGGTGACAGTATTGTATGTGTGTAATGGTTGCCTTCATGAAGCTATAACAGGTGACAGAGTATAGTATGTGTGTAATGGTTGGCTACATGAAGCTATAACAGGTGACAGAGATTACAGATAGTTAGCTGCTCCTTGAAGAAAACTTGGACCAAGACAGACTGTTCTACCACTCCTCATCCCTGTTAGGGTAGATCAACGTAATGCCTCTGTAACTGACATGTTAGGGTAGATCAACGTAATGACTCTGTAAGTGACATGTTAATGTAGATTAACCTAATGACTCTGTAAGTGACATGTTAGGGTAGATTAACGTAATGACTATGTAACTGACACGTTAGGGTAGATTAACCTAATGACTCTGTAAGTGACATGTTAGGGTGGATAACGTAATGACTCTGTAAGTGACATGTTAGAGTAGATTAACGTAATGACTCTGTTAGTGACATGTTAATGTAGATTAACCTTATGTCTCTGTTAGTGACTTGTTAGGGTAGATTAACGTAATGACTCTGTAAGTGACATGTTAGGGTAGATTAACGTAATGACTCTGTAACTGACACGTTAGGGTAGATTAACGTAATGACTCTGTAAGTGACATGTTAGGGTAGATTAACCTAATGACTCTGTAACTGACATGTTAGGGTAGATTAACATAATGACTCTGTTAGTGACATGTTAGGGTAGATTAACCTAATCACTCTGTTAGTGACATGTTAGCGTAGATTAACATAATGACTCTGTAACTGACATGTTAGGGTAGATTAACCTAATGACTCTGTAACTGACATGTTAGTGTAGATTAACGTAATGACTCTGTAAGTGACATGTTAGGGTAATGACTCTGTAACTGACATGTTAGGGTAGATTAACCTAATGACTCTGTAACTGACATGTTAGGGTAGATTAACCTAATCACTCTGTTAGTGACTTGTTAGGGTAGATTAACGTAATGACTCTGTAACTGACATGTTAGGGTAGATTAACATAATGACTCTGTAACTGACATGTTAGGGTAGATTAACGTAATGACTCTGTAACTGACATGTTAGGGTAGATTAACATAATGACTCTGTAACTGACATGTTAGGGTAGATTAACCTAATCACTCTGTTAGTGACTTGTTAGGGTAGATTAACGTAATGACTCTGTAAGTGACATGTTAGGGTAGATTAACGTAATGACTCTGTAACTGACATGTTAGGGTAGATTTACCTAATGACTCTGTAACTGACATGTTAGGGTAGATTAACCTAATCACTCTGTTAGTGACATGTTAGGGTAGATTAACGTAATGACTCTGTCACTGACATGTTAGTGTAGATTAACATAATGACTCTGTTAGCGACATGTTAGGGTAGATTTACCTAATGACTCTGTAAGTGACATGTTAGGGTGGATTAACGTAATGACTCTGTCACTGACATGTTAGTGTAGATTAACATAATGACTCTGTTAGCGACATGTTAGGGTAGATTTACCTAATGACTCTGTAAGTGACATGTTAGGGTAGATTAACGTAATGACTCTGTAACTGACATGTTAGGGTAGATTAACATAATGACTCTGTTAGCGACATGTTAGGGTAGATTTACCTAATGACTCTGTAAGTGACATGTTAGGGTGGATTAACGTAATGACTCTGTCACTGACATGTTAGTGTAGATTAACATAATGACTCTGTTAGCGACATGTTAGGGTAGATTTACCTAATGACTCTGTAAGTGACATGTTAGGGTAGATTAACGTAATGACTCTGTAACTGACATGTTAGGGTAGATTAACATAATGACTCTGTTAGCGACATGTTAGGGTAGATTTACCTAATGACTCTGTAAGTGACATGTTAGGGTGGATTAACGTAATGACTCTGTCACTGACATGTTAGTGTAGATTAACATAATGACTCTGTTAGCGACATGTTAGGGTAGATTTACCTAATGACTCTGTAAGTGACATGTTAGGGTAATGACTCTGTTAGTGACATGTTAGGGTAGATTAACGTAATGACTCTGTAAGTGACATGTTAGGGTAGATTAACGTAATGACTCTGTAAGTGACATGTTAGGGTAGATTAACGTAATGACTCTGTCACTGACATGTTAGTGTAGATTAACCTAATGACGGCCGTTCCTGTGCAGGTTTTCAATTAGGGATCTGTAGTGGCTCATATCTCTGACAGTTTCAAGTCCTCAGACCTCCAAAAAGTACTAAATGAAAGATAATTGTTTGGGCTTTCGTACCTGTTATGTCTCAGAAATCCATTTGTAGATTTTATCTCCAGTTTATCACCCTTACTACGAACATTCCATTTAATTCATTTTCACCTAGACACGACCACATTGCACCAAGAGACAACCATCTAAGAACCACCCTTGAAATAAAGCCCTTTTCATCAAACTGATAATTTATGAAAAGAATAAGTATCTCACATAACTTTGCAATAAAATTGTCATATCCTGATAGTCTCTAAATAGGTATGACATATGAATGATCCATAGCACAAGACCTCGTGTCAGTTGGCAGTAAGCATGATGTTTATTACTGTATGTTGTACAGCGTCTTAGGTGGCGATGTGCATAGGGTCATAGTGTATGGTGGTCTGTCCACTGGACTCAGCATGTAAATAACCTGGGTGCACAGGGCGACCCTAGTGGTGGCATGTGTAACTAGCATGTGATACAAGCGGTACCATGTAGCAGTCCTACATGTAGTGCATTATAATAGTGGTGTATAGCATTGAATGATATGTATTAATGTAAGATGGATATCGTTAAGGAAGTGGATATATAACAAAATGACATAGTTTAAGCTGTATCATATTAAAAGTGTATGATTTATAGTAGCTAAATTAGAATCAAAATCCAGGGCATTGTTATGCCCATGGATATTGCGAATCTCAGCACAATAGAGGTGGTATTCCTAATTCTGCATTATAGAGGATTTGTATTAGCTATAATGTAATAGACTTTCAATGTGAACTATGGTAATCTATTCCTAGAATTTATTATCATGCTCTCAGTATCAAATAGTTCCTCTATATACTAATTTCAGTAGGATTACAGTAAAGGTTGAAATATATATATATATATATATATATATATATATATATATATATATATATATATATCAGAGCTTTATCCTGTGAAATCTTCTATCCCAAACTATTCTGGCCATAAATCTTTTGATGTAATCTCACACAATCAATGGTTTCAATTTGATTAAATGCATAGATACGTGTCTAAGTAGTGGGTGGCTCAAGGTGAAATAGTGGTTGTCTCAAGGTGAAATTGGTAGCCCCTAGAAAATATATGCTACACTGAAAGGATTGAACATTTCTGTACTTTGTCTTATGCTATCATCTAGTTATGTTATTCACCTACACCTATAGTCAATATGAGGTACATGTTATCAATTTTTATGTTCAAAATATGCAACCAAAGTTGGAAAATTCTGATGAATTGGCCAGTTTGTCATGATGTTAAAAACAACTCAAACATGGCTACTTTAGAGCATTATTACACGATGATAATGACGTAATATATCCCAGTAGATCATTCCATGGGGTACAATAACACCTCTATTTAAATGATAGTCCCAAGGGTCCCAAGCCCAGGGAATACATGTAAATGTGAGAATAATAAGGTGCCAGGTGGACGACTCAAGGTGTGTGGTTGTCTTTAGGTTAATCTACCCTATGTATACAGTATAGTAACACATGGAGAGGTGGTTATAGGGCTGGGTACCACCCCATGACTCCGACTCTGTAAGTGGCATGTTGCAGAAAGCTGACTAATAGTGTACACAGAGAATGGAAATGGTGCCGGGTACAAGCGGATGAGCAGCTTTTATTTAGCAGTAATAGTGTATGAACACAGAGAATAGAAATGGTGCCGGGTACAAGCAGATGAGCAGCTTTTATGTAGCAGTAATAGTGTATGTACACAGAGAATACAAGCAGATGAGCAGCTTTTATGTAGCAGTAATAGTGTATGTACAGCAATGGGAAGACCTGGGTCTCCTTACTCCCATCATGCAACATACGGTTATCACACGCAGTGATAGCAGTGTCTGGACACAGTCCTTCACTGGTACTTGGGTAACACTCACATAAAATATCTACACTATAGCTAAAGTAGGTATACCCCCAATAAAACCTGATCAGGGGATGGCTGGGTCTAGGTTTGGCAGAGGCACCTAAGTAATGAAACTAGAATTACAGACAAGGAGATTCTCAACATGGACATGAGACATATTATTCTGTCTGTAACTACAGATATGACACGTCGCTGTGAGTTCTTATTGCATGCACACTCTAGCACAGAGTTATCAGGGATGTTAGTCTATAGACTGTGTGCTAATGGTGATGATGATAACACTGACATGTTTCTGTGCACTACTTTCTGTTTTATCCTGTAGCATTATAGCTCTGTCTACGCCCACTGTGGGCGGCAGTGAATGAACTGCCCTGTACCAGGGTCTGCATTATTAGACATCAGGACCTAATTTGATGTAAAACTACTCATAAAGATAAAGCTGAATACTAAGACTGGATGTGTTACCTGATGGCTGTCTCAGCCGTCTCCACATGCAGCCTGATATAAATACTCTACTGTTGTAACAACCTGCATTATTAGGATTTACCATAACTGCTACATGTTGTCACATTAAATTAAACATGAAAACGTTGTATATGTTAATAGGGCCACACTGTAGGTCCATAAAGTCCCCCTTTAAACACTGTAGGTCCATAAAATCCCCCTTGAAACATTGTAGGTCCATAAAGTCCCCCTTTAAACACTGTACGTCCATAAAGTCCCCCTTTAAACACTGTACGTCCATAAAGTCCCCCTTTAAACACTGTACGTCCATAAAGTCCCCCTTTAAACACTCTACGTCCATAAAGTCGCCCTTTAAACACGGTAGGTCCATAAAGTCGCCCTTTAAACACTCTACGTCCATAAAGTCGCCCTTTAAACACTCTACGTCCATAAAGTCCCCCTTTAAACACTCTACGTCCATAAAGTCCCCCTTTAAACACTCTACGTCCATAAAGTCCCCCTTTAAACACTCTACGTCCATAAAGTCCCCCTTTAAACACTCTACGTCCATAAAGTCCCCCTTTAAACACTCTACGTCCATAAAGTCCCCCTTTAAACACTCTACGTCCATAAAGTCCCCCTTTAAACACTCTACGTCCATAAAGTCCCCCTTTAAACACTCTACGTCCATAAAGTCCCCCTTTAAACACTCTACGTCCATAAAGTCCCCCTTTAAACACTGTACGTCCATAAAGTCCCCCTTTAAACACTCTACGTCCATAAAGTCCCCCTTTAAACACGGTAGGTCCATAAAGTCGCCCTTTAAACACTCTACGTCCATAAAGTCGCCCTTTAAACACTCTACGTCCATAAAGTCCCCCTTTAAACACTCTACGTCCATAAAGTCCCCCTTTAAACACTCTACGTCCATAAAGTCCCCCTTTAAACACTCTACGTCCATAAAGTCCCCCTTTAAACACTCTACGTCCATAAAGTCCCCCTTTAAACACTCTACGTCCATAAAGTCCCCCTTTAAACACTCTACGTCCATAAAGTCCCCCTTTAAACACTCTACGTCCATAAAGTCCCCCTTTAAACACTCTACGTCCATAAAGTCCCCCTTTAAACACTCTACGTCCATAAAGTCCCCCTTTAAACACTGTAGGTCCATAAAGTCCCCCTTTAAACACTCTATGTCCATAAAGTCCCCCTTTAAACACTGTAGGTCCATAAAGTCCCCCTTTAAACACTATAGGTCCATAAAGTCCCCCTTTAAACACTGTAGGTCCATAAAGTCGTATATTTGGTAATGGTAGCGGAGCCGTACGGGGTGTGGACAATATAGATTATAGTAAGAACTACTAGAATGTTCATAGCTCATCCTGGACACTTGTTGAGCTGCTTTGTACCACTCCTGGTGGTCTATGTTCCACTGGCCTCATGATATCATGGCAACGTCTGACCTTATTGGTGAATGTAGAAGTGACATGTGTCAGTCCTTGCCTGGTACAATAATGCTGGACAATTTGGGAAAGTGTGAATAGAGCATCAGTCATTTACCATCTACTCTGAAGCTCAGTATTGTAGTTACAATGTATCTACAAAGATGACATCACTTTGATGTTTCCAATGGTGGGTTACAATGTATCTACAAAGATGACATCACTTTGATGTTTCCAATGGTGGGTTACAATGTATCTACAAAGATGACATCACTTTGATATTTCCAATGGTGGGTTACAATGTATCTACAAAGATGACATCACTTTGATGTTTCCAATGGTGGGTTACAATGTATCTACAAAGATGACATCACTTTGATGTTTCCAATGGTGGGTTACAATGTATCTACAAAGATGACATCACTTTGATGTTTCCAATGGTGGGTTACAATGTATCTACAAAGATGACATCACTTTGATGTTTCCAATGGTGGGTTACAATGTATCTACTAAGATGACATCACTTTGATATTTCCAATGGTGGGTTACAATGTATCTACTAAGATGACATCACTTTGATGTTTCCAATGGTGGGTTACAATGTATCTACTAAGATGACATCACTTTGATATTTCCAATGGTGGGTTACAAGGTATGTACAAAGATGACATCACTTTGATGTTTCCAATGGTGGGTTGCTGAAAGGTCTGTCCCTGAACTTGTCATTAAGTTTAGAGTCTCCGCAGTCCGTACTATTTCAAGTCACGAAGGCACTCGGAGTCATTGAGATAAATACATGGCTATTACCATCTTACAGCGTGCATTCTAACCACTGTGTTCTACACACTTATCTAACTGTTGTCTGTGATCACTGTGCACTCTAACCACTGTCTTCTACACACTTACCTAACTGTTGTCTGTGATCACTGTGCATTCTAACCACTGTGTTCTACACACTTATCTAACTGTTGTCTGTGATCACTGTGGTCAGATATTCACCATCAGTAAACATTAAACCAAATACAGATGAGCCGATATGTTTGATATTGCCAACAATACTGCCAACATAAACTTAAAAAGTCCCAGCTCATCATATGACATTTACAGACAAACAGATAGGTCATTCTCTCACATATATATGCATGGACCGGCATTCCATTGATAACCAGAATGAACCCGACCCTGTAAGACCCAACTAGAATATAAAGCATGTTGTTAATTGTTCACTAGCTGTAGGCAATTTGAGTGAAGCCTCATACATGGTCACCTGCTGACTGATACAGAGGGTAGAAAGCAGCCTGGATGACCTACAGGTACTAACACAGTCATTGGTTTTCCACCCACTGCAGAATTCAGTACCTGTCTAAATGTAGCCACTTCTAACTCATTTATACATGGCAAGAGGGCAGCACTTGGTGTGTTTGGGAGATCTATGGCCACCCACTCTATTAGTCCATGATGGTGTACAGGAAATGAGTTCACAGAAACTTCTCAGAATCGCTTCATGTTGTTGATGAACTATCCAGTCTCCTACCACCATGCGTGCGGAGGTTGTTGTAACCCTTCAAGGTTTCATTAGTTTCCCCACACAATAAAAATGATCTGAGAGATTCTCCCCTCAACCTTCTATACGAGGGACATGTTTAAGAAACATTACATAGACACTGAGGGACATATAACAAACTCAGAGATCCACCTAGCACAATCCTCTATTTCTATTGATAACATCTCAACTCAAATCCACTATCACTCTCACCCTCCACATTCTTACAGTAAATGACAGGTGTGTAAAACACGGTATGATTACAGAATTATTGTGCGCTAAAATGAGAGCAGGTATTTACTTGTCAAAGTCTCCAAAGATGTCAGCCACAGCTATATACAGCATAACTAAAAACACTAGTGACGTTGATAAAATCAAATCCAACTGTGACAACTATGCAGAAAATTTCATAAAAATGGAAGCCGACAGAAAGAGAAAAATCCTTGTAATCGATGGTATTAGCGAAGACTCACCGGTTACTTTAAGGGATAAATTAGATCAGTTAATACAAGATGTAGGACTGTCTTTCGACAATACTTGTGCCGAAGCAGTCTACCGAAGAGGTAGGACATTTGAACCAACCCCTCGACAAAGAAATAATCCTAATTTCAAGCCTAGGAATAGGCCTGTAATTATTATATTTACTGCTACACACTACAAATATCTGATCTTTGCCAACACAATAAGTTGCGAAACAATGTCAATTGGAAAGGGGTCCATCTCTCAGATGACATGTCTCCCAAAGAAAAACAAATGCAGAAAGACCTAAGATCTATTCAGGCCCTAGCCAGGAGCAAACAGATTAACTCCACCGTAAGAGGGAATTCCATTATTGTTGATGGTGTAACCTATGGCTATGGGGAGCTTGGCACCCTACCCAATGGATTATCCTTGGAGAATGCTAAGACAATAAATACCCCTGATGGTGTAGCTTTCCAAGGGCCTTATTCAGTCTTCTCGAATCTCTATCCCTGCCAAATACAAAATCATGGCCAGATGTTTGACTCAGTCGAAAGAGCATACTGTGCAGAGATGTGTGTTAAGTCCAACCAACACCACATACTACAAAAAGTTATGGCAGCTGGTACTCCTACAGAAGCAATGTTTGCAGCCAAAAGTTGTAAAAAAACAAATGAATGGTTTGATGAAGAGGAAGCTACTATGTACAAACTTGTTGAAATTAAATTCAATAATCCTCTCCTCAGAAACAAATTGACATCCTACAAAGGAAAATACATGTATGAGGCCACTCAAAATAAAACATATGGCTGTGGGTATCATCTAGGCCAGAAGGAGGATATTGTAATAACAAATGTGGCAAAGTCTAACTGTGCTAACAAGCTGGGAGAAATTCTGGTAGAAGTATGTAGGTTACACACAGGTGAAGACGCCCTCAAAACTGCAGAAGAAGTTTGACTGGAAATGGCAAGAAACCAAGACCTTAATCTACCCCAAGCCTAAATGGATATCTCTACATACTATCGGAGTCAATGACCACCAAACTGCTTATATAACAATGATTTTTTTATGAACTTTACTATATAGTGTACCGGTACATCCTATACACTGGCTTTGATGTCGAATTAATCCATGTCCCATTGAAACCCTACTATGTAAGCTATATTTGACTTGATTTAATTTTCTTTGGTAATTTTCCCTGTCCCCCAATGCCCCCCAAAACTAGTTGAAGACTCAATCCCATACCGGTACCATGGGTGGCAATAAGACCTATACCTGTGTTATAGTACCTAAATTATTCATTACTACATTGTACCAACTATATTTTATTGACCAATATCTTGATTATATTCCCAACTTTGTAAAGAGGGGAAATGAAGGAGTGTTGAAATACCAGGTTGTACTTCAAGTTCTAACATGTCTCAAGACGTAATTAGACTGGCTGGCACCAAAGGTATTCACTTTGTTCACTTGAACGCCAGAAGCCTAAGGGCTAATTACCCTACTATATGTACAGAACTATATAATGATAAGGTGGAAATATTTTCTTTTTCTGAAACTTGGTTAAAGTGTTAAATTTTGTAATTATATTAGATATAGATTAGATAGGCAAACTTTAGATGGTAAGGGAAATATTAAAACTGGTGGAGGCTTATGTTTTTATATACGACATGATGTACCCCATGATTACTGTGCATTTGAAAATTTAAACCTTTCTGAAGAACACATTGAAATTTAAAGTATCCTGGTTACAAAGGCACATATGAAGCCTATAATTGTATTTAATGTATACAGACCGCCTAAAGAAGGCCTCAAACAGATGTTTATTGATTCACTATTAAATATAATTGATAGTATTAATGATAGAAATAATTATGAGATTATTATTATGGGTGACTTTAATTTTAATATTAGGGATTATAATGATATGGTCAACCAACTGCTAAATAAAATGAAGGGTCATGGCTTTATGCAAGAAATTAAGCAATCTACTCGTTAAAATGCTATACTGGATCTGGTTTTTACTTATTTAAGAAGAAACTATATTCAAACAGGAATACTGGAATCATATATTTCTGACCACCTACCTATCTCCTTGGTTAGAAAGAAATGGCATATCAAACCTGATAAAACTGAGATTAATGGTCGTTCATACTTGAAACTTTCTGATGATCTACTGTTTGCCAAATTTGATAATTATGACTGGACTGTATTTAATCAGGCTAATAGCATAGACACTGTTTGGGAAGAATATGAAAAAGCTGTTCGTTCAATCCTAGATACTTACTGTCCTGTACATAAATTCACTGTTAAAAGGTTAAGAGACCCATGGATTACTCCACAAGTGATAGAACTCATTAGAGATAAAAATTCGAAATTAAAGACAGCTCGTAGATCTGGAACTGAAAAGGATTGGAAAATTGCAGCACTTCTTCTATTGGCTGTAACTATTGGCCTTGTTGGACGCTTTTCTTTCATTTAGAGGGCAGAAAGACTTGCACAATTTCATTTATCATTTGGAATCAGCATATCACAATATATATAATTCTCATTCCCTAGATCAATATATTGTAGAAATATTGATTGGCTGTCTTCATTTCATCATCTACTCATTTCCATGTAGGTCCAGACTGAAGGAGCTCATATCCATTTGCATTATCAAAGGTGAGATCATCACTAAGGTCACTACAAGGTCACATATGAGGCAGTATCTGCCTGTGATGTCAAGTGACCTTGTAAAGGTCATCTGTGTGAAGCCTGGATCATAGATATGGCTTAGCCTCAGTGACAGCATCTAATTACTTTCTGCTGCAACAACAAGGACACCTAGGTGGAGGGCAGACATCTAAGGACACGGTTATGGAGGTTTTCTGCGGGAAGTCCCTGCGGGATTCCACAATGACAAGTCATTAGTCTACTGCTGCCCTTTCAACTATTAGAAAGTTAAAAGGCCCTTTCTCTTTAATAAAATGTCGCATAGTGTGCGCTCAATAATGCATCCAATTAGCTTGATGGGAAATTAATATATTGTTCATTGTGACTTAGCTTTATCTGTGTACCAGAATACATTATGTCATCATGATGCATGACTACAGCTGTGGTAGGAAACTCAGCCATCTTGGTTTGACACTCCTGAGGACCGAATTAAGGTGTTCATGTGTGAATACCTATCAGGTGAGGTGTGGTACTTAAAGGGTTAATGTGTGAATACCTATCAGATATACCATGGTACTTAAAGGGTTAATGTGTGAATACCTATCAGGTATACCATGGTACTTAAAGGGTTAATGTGTGAATACCTATCAGGTATACCATGGTACTTAAAGGGTTAATGTGTGAATACCTATCAGGTATACCATGGTACTTAAAGGGTTAATGTGTGAATACCAGTTATACCATGGTACTTAAAGGGTTAATGTGTGAATACCAGGTATACCATGGTACTTAAAGGGTTAATGTGTGAATACCTATCATGTATACCATGGTACTTAAAGGGTTAATGTGTGAATACCAGTTATACCATGGTACTTAAAGGGTTAATGTGTGAATACCAGGTATACCATGGTACTTAAAGGGTTAATGTGTGAATAACTATCAGGTATACCATGGTACTTAAAGGGTTAATGTGTGAATACCAGTTATACCATGGTACTTAAAGGGTTAATGTGTGAATACCTATCAGGTATACTATGGTACTTAAAGGGTTAATGTGTGAATACCAGTTATACCATGGTACTTAAAGGGTTAATGTGTGAATACCTATCAGGTATACTATGGTACTTAAAGGGTTAATGTGTGAATACCTATCAGGTATACTATGGTACTTAAAGGGTTAATGTGTGAATACCAGTTATACCATGGTACTTAAAGGGTTAATGTGTGAATACCTATCAGGTATACTATGGTACTTAAAGGGTTAATGTGTGAATACCTATCAGGTATACTATGGTACTTAAAGGGTTAATGTGTGAATACCAGGTATACCATGGTACTTAAAGGGTTAATGTGTGAATAACTATCAGGTATACCATGGTACTTAAAGGGTTAATGTGTGAATACCTATCAGGTATACCATGGTACTTAAAGGGTTAATGTGTGAATACCTATCAGGTATGCCATGGTACTTAAAGAGTTAATGTGTGAATAACTATCAGTTATACCATGGTACTTAAAGAGTTAATGTGTGAAAACCAGGTATACCATGGTACTTAAAGGGTTAATGTGTGAATACCAGGTATACCATGGTACTTAAAGGGTTAATGTGTGAATACCTATCAGTTATACCATGGTACTTAAAGGGTTAATGTGTGAATACCAGGTATACCATGGTACTTAAAGGGTTAAGGTGTGAATACCATGTATACCATGGTACTTAAAGGGTTAATGTGTGAATACCAGGTATACCATGGTACTTAAAGGGTTAATGTGTGAATACCTACCAGGTATACCATGGTACTTAAAGGGTTAATGTGTGAATACCTATCAGTTATACCATGGTACTTAAAGGGTTAATGTGTGAATACCAGGTATACCATGGTACTTAAAGGGTTAATGTGTGAATACCTACCAGGTATACCATGGTACTTAAAGGGTTAATGTGTGAATACCTATCAGATATACCATGGTACTTAAAGGGTTAATGTGTGAATACCTATCAGATATACCATGGTACTTAAAGGGTTAATGTGTGAATACCAGTTATACCATGGTACTTAAAGGGTTAATGTGTGAATACCTATCAGGTATACCATGGTACTTAAAGGGTTAATGTGTGAATACCTATCAGGAATACCATGTACTTAAAGGGTTAATGACCAAGTTGAGTGGTGGGTAATTACCCTGTGTTCTTTGTGAATACCTATCATGTAAGTTATGACCGTGGGCGTGGTTGCTCCTCATCTAATTACCTCACCATTACTGAATTCTCAGCAATTGTTCGTGCTTCTCAGTGTCGGCAATACCCCCAAGTAATGAGGTAATTTTCCCTCCAACCTCCCACTAACACACACTTAACAAACAACCACCCTCCATGTAGCCCCTATTTGCATGTTGATGACTGATAGAGACAATGTCACCCTCAGACCTACAAGTAGAATTGGAACAATGGCGGCACAGGGTTGGGCGGTGGGACGAAGGGGCTGCACATTTTGTTAATTTTATAGGATTCCTCAAATAGGAACCTACCAAAATAGAGCTTACAGCAACTATAAAGACACAAGAGAAGGATCGCAGACCAGAAGAAAAGCAAACGAAAAGTTACTGCCAGAAGCCACACTTAAAGAGGTCATAGTTGCTGTCAACTTGATCGATAGGAGAGTCAAGCCGGTGGAAGAACTCCAGCTTGACATGAA
This sequence comes from Acholoe squamosa, assembly GCA_949317995.1. Taxonomy (NCBI): domain Eukaryota; kingdom Metazoa; phylum Annelida; class Polychaeta; order Phyllodocida; family Polynoidae; genus Acholoe; species Acholoe squamosa. Next base: position 280,056 of record OX439036.1, read on the forward strand.
ACAAAGCATAGAATCTATAAATACATTGAACAATAGCACCACCACCATTAATGCAACTCTAAATGGAATCAAGACCAGACTCACCTACACAGAAGGGACAATTGAAACGGTGTCAAGTACTGTCAAGATACCGGGGAAGCCATGACAGCCCATACCCTGAACATCAAAGCGCAAACTGATTTATTACTCAAACATACACGTAGGTTTGAAAAATTTGATGAAGACATTAAGAGGAAAATTGTTATCATCAAGGGTCTAGAGGAAGCGAACAATGAGAATTTATTGGCAAAAATAAGTCAATTTTGGGCGCGGAGTTTGGTACTGAGTGTATCGAGAATTGCAGTTGCGATGGTATGATCAAAACAAGAAACCAAGATGGCGGCGCCCATGTGAATGACAAAAAATCCTTCCGGCCTATCAAACTAGTGTTTAATAATGTGTACACAAAGCCCAAATTGATGAAATTACTCAAGAATCTTAAGGGTAAACATCTACTAACACGTATCAGTTGGGGATGAACTTGGAGAGGTGGAGCAGCGAGAATTCAATGATCTCAGGTTGATGCATTACTTATTAAAAAGACAGGGGTACAACACACAACTGGGACAACGACGGATTATAATTGAAAAGAAACCGTTTGGACATAACCAGCTCCATCAATTACCCTATCCAGATCTCACCATGCAAAAGGCAAATGAGGCAGAAACCCCTGATGGACTGATGTTCAAGTCTCAGCACCACAAATTGTCAAATCTCTACTATTGTCAGATGTCGTAAAGGGTGTTCAAGTATAACTGCTCTGAACAAGCCTATCAAGTTACAAAAGCCCAAGCATGTGGGTATAAGGACTTAGTAGCAGTACTGATGAAACTTGATGATACAGTCGAAATTATGCAAGAAGCCAAAAAGATTCGCCCAACACTGGAATAGAATAAGCAGGCAGAGTCAGTTATGCAGGACATCAACAAGAAAAAGTTCTCCAGGGACTTTATGAAGGATTATCTAGTCTCTACTGAGGACAAGAATCTATATGAAGCCAGTTTCCATCCTGTGTGGGGCGTAAAAAATGCACTTTGGACAATCCAACCTATGCACAAAAGCAAACATCAAGGGAGAAAACCTCATGGGTCAGATTCTACAGAGAATACGCACACAGTTGATTAACGAGCCTGACCAGAACACAACCAATGAAGAAATGCCAAATTTAGAGGGAGAATAACCCCAAAAGCATAGACATATGATTAGTTTGTACCGGTATATTTTGTATATAGTATATAAATGTAAATGATGTATTGGGATTGTTTACCTTTAATAATATAAGGAGTATAGAAGAATGGTTCCTTATATTGAATAAATCGATGTGCATATAGCTCCCAAAACTTACCTGCAATACCTAATGTTAGCCTGCATGGGTAGCAATAAGAGCTGTCAGCCCGTGGTGGAAGGGGGCGGAAATTTTTCTGATATGGGGTTTATGGTAGTACAAAAAAGTGAGTCAGCATATGGAAGGAGCCTGGAGATACATTGTTATGGAAACTACATCCCTGCTAAAGTAGCACTGAATAATGTCTCTTTATATCTAATATGTCGTTGAAAGAAAAATTCAAAAAAGATGTTATGGTAGTGCATATGAATGCTAGAAGTATTAGAAATAAATTTACAAAAATAAAAGAAGAATTAAATAATAGCTACATTGATATCATATTGTTTTCTGAAACATGGTTAAATCAAACCGATTGTAGTGATCTGTATAGTTTCCCTAGATACAACCTTTTTCACCAGAACAGAATTAGTATTTTCACAGGAGGCGGACTATGTGCATATGTGGATGAAGGTTTATCATGTTCAATAGATAGGTTTAAGGAATTGAATAGAATAAATGAAAATATAGAGATACAATGGTTACAGTCTGCCAAATGTACTAGTAAGAAATGTATTATTTGTAACATTTATAGACCACCCTCTGGTAATTTAGTTGAATTCTGTAATACCATACCTGCTTTATTTTTGCAAGTTGGATAGTTATGATGTATTTATTTTAGGGAATTTCAATGTTAATATATTATCCAACACACCTGAGAAGAACCTCCTTATTGAAACCTTTGATCATTTTTATTTTGTTCAACTTGTAAATGAAGTCACAACCACATCTGGCACTAATACATGTATAGACCTTATAATTTCCAATATCATTTCTAGGGGACCTCTCAACATTCACCTGTCTGACCACCTACCTGTACATATACAGAGGTTACAAATACATGTAAAAAAGAATTATAGATCTTTCTTGGGAAGATCGTATAATAACTTTAATACAGAATGATTTCTTACAGATTTAGAAAACTGTAATTGGGATTTTTTTACCAAAATAATGACCTGTCTATCTGTTGGAATATACTAGAAAATATGATTAAACGCATGTTAGATTTGCAATGCCCTGTAAAAATTTTTAGAGTTGTCAACAAACCTAGTCCCTGGATGACAAATGAATTATTGGAAAGAATAAATGATAAAAATATGTTATTAAAGATTGCAAGACAACATATGGATATAATCTTGTGGCATAGAGCAAGGGTATGTCGTAATGCTGTAAACCAAGGAAAGTTATTATTCTAATTTATCACAAGTGTTCAAAAATGACTCGAAAAGATTTTGGAGTACAATGAAAGATATTTCCCCATCAAGTACGACAGCAAATAAATCTATTATGTTAACAAATGATGATGGCCAGGTAATCTCGATGGATGACACCTCTACCTATATCAATTTTTTTTCTGAGATAGGGCCACGCTTAGCAGAACAACACAACACCCCATTTAATTTTAATAGTAAATGCTGTGAGACTGATATACCAGATATGAATTTTACTGATGAAGAAATTAGTGAGTGTCTTCAAAATATTGATGTATCCAAATATTTAGCTATAGATTATTTATCTACTAATATCTTTAAACAGGTTATGTTAAGGTTCCCTCAAAGATTTATTAAAATTATTAACTTAATAACTGCCACTGGAGCGATACCTGAATGTTGGAAAGTAGCTACTATGACCCCGTTACCTAAGGGTGGGGATCCCTCTTGCGTCTTGTATTGCCTGTTCCTGGTAAGGTACTGGAGAGGCTTATTCATAATAAGTTGAGCTCACACCTGGAGGATTACAATATTTTATTGAAAAATCAAGGTGGCTATCAGAAATCCTAATCTACACTAGACTCTATATAAGTTTTGGTTGACGATGTACTAAAGAATAGAAATAATGGTAATATAACACTGGCTGCCTTTATTGATATAAAAAAAGCATTCGATTGTGTAAATCATTTAATATTGTTAAGAAAATTAGAACAATATGGTCTTAGAAACAAAAATCTTACTCTTATTGAAAACTATTTAAACAGCAATGTTCTATGGCTAACCATATTTGCTCTGGAAAAGCTAACCTGACATGTAGGGCACCACAAGGTTCAATTTTGGGCCCTTTATTTTTTTTATTATATATTAATGACTGTATCTGAAATAATGATGTTAATAGAACTTTGCTAAATGCTGATGATTCAGTGCTTTATGTCTCAGGAAAAAAACATTGACACTTTAACCACTGAGCTTACCACTGCCTCAAATACTTTCTCTCTTTGGGCCTCCAGTAATAAATTGACAATGAATGAATCAAAAACTAAGATTATGACCTTCACCTCAGCAATCAAGTTAAAAAGATTACAAAAGCCAATAATAGTACTAAATGTTAAGCAACTTATGAACGTCTTATCATACAAATATCTAGGCGTGACATTGGACCCAGAGCTGAACTTCAATATGTATTTAAGAAATGTTATTAAGAGTGTACGATTTAAATCATTGATCTTGTATAAAATTAGAAAATACTTGTCGATGGAGGCAAGGATAAGGATGTTTAAAATGCATATTACTCCTATCATAGACTATTGTGATATCTTGTATAATGGAGCAAAGGCAGATTATTGTTAGAACTGCAAAGGTTACAGAATAAGTGTCTAAAGACTTGTCTAGGTGTTCATCTGTTAACTCCAACCACCTTAGTGCATAAGAACGCAGAGGTACCTATGTTAGAATGTTAGAACCTAGGAGACTCTGTCATGTAAAAATGCAAACCTTTAAGAGATCTACAATGGCAAAGTATATTTGACCCGCTGTAAGCACTACCAGATTTTCGAACGCACTAGTGTTAAAATATAAGAAGATTAATTATATATCCTATGCCAAATCACCAGAATGCTTATGCACTCAAACTTGGAATAACCTAGATATAGATATAAGAAATCTTAGAGATATGGATGTATTCAAAACAGCCACAAAAAAAGGTGTTAATTGACACTGTATGATTTGTCTCTTGTTATGTAATTTACAATTATGTAAGATATGAGAATCCTAACATGTTCCTCATGCCTAGTGCAGACTCGATAATTATTTGTTGTACTCTTAGGAGTTTGGGATTGGGGGGAATGTTATTATTTTGTGTTTAAAGTAAATTAGTGCCCCAGTTGTTGAAAAAAAGTAGAAGAATAGTTATTAAGTACCTTATGATGTATGGTAATTCATTTATATGGCCCGGCCAAGACAACATTTTTAAATGATGACCTGGTCTTTAACTGTTTGGTCATGTTATGATGTAATTTTCCCCATGAAAATGGATGAATTTATAAAGTTATTTCTATGTGTACATAGATATAATGATATCCTTATGTAACATATCGATTGATATTGTATTGGAAAATGAAGAACGCATCTATGTATAAAAGTAGAGGCAGGTGTTATTTGATGACCTCAGACCTACAAGTAGAGGCAGGTGCTGTTTGATGACCTCAGACCTACAAGTAGAGGCAGGTGTTATTTGATGACCTCAGACCTACAAGTAGAGGCAGGTGTTATTTGATGACCTCAGACCTACAAGTAGAGGCATGTGTTATTTGATGACCTCAGACCTACAAGTAGAGGCAGGTGTTATTTGATGACCTCAGACCTACAAGGAGAGGCAGGTGTTATTTGATGACCTCAGACCTACAAGTAGAGGCAGGTGTTATTTTATGACCTCAGACCTATATATGTAGAGGCAGGTGCTGTTTGATGACCTCAGACCTACAAGTAGAGGCAGGTGTTGTTTGATGACCTCAGACCTATATATGTAGAAGCAGGTGCTGTTTGATGACCTCAGACCTACAAGTAGAGGCAGGTGTTATTTGATGACCTCAGACCTATATATGTAGAGGCAGGTGCTGTTTGATGACCTCAGACCTACAAGTAGAGGCAGGTGTTGCTTGATGACCTCAGACCTATATGTAGAGGCAGGTGCTGTTTGATGACCTCAGACCTACAAGTAGAGGCAGGTGTTATTTGATGACCTCAGACCTATATATGTAGAGGCAGGTGCTGTTTGATGACCTCAGACCTACAAGTAGAGGCAGGTGTTGTTTGATGACCTCAGACCTATATATGTAGAGGCAGGTGCTGTTTGATGACCTCAGACCTACAAGTAGAGGCAGGTGTTATTTGATGACCTCAGACCTATATATGTAGAGGCAGGTGCTGTTTGATGACCTCAGACCTACAAGTAGAGGCAGGTGTTGTTTGATGACCTCAGACCTATATGTAGAGGCAGGTGCTGTTTGATGACCTCAGACCTACAAGTAGAGGCAGGTGTTATTTGATGACCTCAGACCTATATATGTAGAGGCAGGTGCTGTTTGATGACCTCAGACCTACAAGTAGAGGCAGGTGTTGTTTGATGACCTCAGACCTATATGTAGAGGCAGGTGCTGTTTGATGACCTCAGACCTACAAGTAGAGGCAACTGTTATTTGATGACCTCAGACCTATATATGTAGAGGCAGGTGTTATTTGATGACCTCAGACCTACAAGTAGAGGCAGGTGTTATTTGATGACCTCAGACCTACAAGTAGAGGCAGGTGTTATTTGATGACCTCAGACCTATATATGTAGAGGCAGGTGCTGTTTGATGACCTCAGACCTACAAGTAGAGGCAGGTGTTATTTGATGACCTCAGACCTACAAGTAGAGGCAGGTGTTATTTGATGACCTCAGACCTACACGTAGAGGCAGGTGTTATTTGATGACCTCAGACCTACACATAGAGGCAGGTGTTATTTGATGACCTCAGACCTATATATGTAGAGGCAGGTGCTGTTTGATGACCTCAGACCTACAAGTAGAGGCAGGTGTTATTTGATGACCTCAGACCTATATATGTAGAGGCAGGTGTTATTTGACGACCTCAGACCTACAAGTAGAGGCAGGTGTTGTTTGATGAACTCAGACCTACAAGTAGAGGCAGGTGTTATTTGATGACCTCAGACCTACAAGTAGAGGCAACTGTTATTTGACGACCTCAGACCTATATGTAGAGTATGTAGAGGCAGCTTTTATTTGATGTTATCTCACGATTCTGGCCTCTACAGTGCTTTTTTCTTAATAACTGACAATCATTATCCTGTCATAACCGCACTCTGAGACCTTTTGTTCATCTTCAAGAAGGTGCTGGTTTCAACCTGGACATGTTAATAAATTGGAGAAGGATACAAAGTCACCCTCGCCATACATTTCATGTTAAAACCGTTTAGGGCTGTTTGGGGAATCGATCCCCCGCAGCTGTGGCAAGAGACAGACTCTTTAGCACACCTGTTTGCACACCTCATTAGTATAGAATCCAATGGTGTCATGTCGAGTTATTAAACGGGAAACATCCTAAGATATCCTAGATGAGCATGCCATGTCTAAATTCTCCATTTTGTTCGAAATTAATAAGAATCCAATAACTATCCATAGCGATATGTCTCGGCACCCGCCATTGCAGCTTGCTGACCTTTCACCCTTAAATAGGTCAGGCACCGACATCCGGTCTACTTTCAGAGTATCAACATGGCTTGTCTCGGTTTTCGCTTCGATAAATAAAGGATCTGTTGGCTTTGGCCTCTATATAGACCAGAATGACATTGAAACATGGCTAGAATATGGCTATGTTTTGAGACCGCACTCATGGGTTTAGGGTTCGATATTGCACTCCCCGCTGCGCGGGTCGTGGAATATCGAAACAATAAACCCACTCGTGCTGTCTCGTAACATAGATTAATAGCTTAATATCTAGTCATCAACATTAACAGCATCTCAGACAACTACATCCTTGTAGTTTACTACCCTCAAAAACCTTCCTCAAATTCACAATCATTTAGATATTATATACCGTTCTAATTGTGGCTACTGCTGAATGGCCTGAGAGTGCCACTCTGGCTGCCTTCAGACCTACTTTCGTTACACCACTGTGGGTCAACCTGAGACAGCAGCAATTGTTCCTGTGGTTATTTGACTCATATCCCATGGCTAAGCTGATCAGCCAATCGCGGTCCTAATCTGAGCCTTGGTAATTCATTCATGCTCAAACAAACAGGAGATATAAAAAAAGGATGTCATCTTGATAACAGCAATCTCTGCTTGATTAGATGTTGCTGAGAGAGACAACCAAGGCAAGTCATTTTACTGTTAATGCCAAGGCATGGTATCATGGGGTAAGGGAGGAAAAGGAAAATGCATATAATGGGGGAGTGGGGGGAATAGGGAGGGTGAGCGAGGAAGGTGGATGACTGGGCTGCAGAGCAGAGCCTAAGGGTGAGGCAGGTTGAATGGGGTAGGGTAATCATAAGGAGGGAAAATCTGGTTGGAAGGGAGTAAGGTGGCTGGCAGGGGAGAGAATGGAGATAGGAATCAAAATGGACTGGGAGGGAGGAGGGGTGTAGACTGGTAGACCAGAAAAGAAAGGCTGAATATAAGTAGCTCTTACAGAGTCATTATGCTATTTTCATGTATCAGATACATAATTGAACCCCATATCAGACAAGTATGTAAACTGAGGGTAAGGGGGAGCACCATCAGACGACTATTTCCTGAGGGTGGGAGAGTTTTGTATAACTAGGTTTGTCTTATACTCTGTGATAGTGTGGATATTATCTGATAATGCCTTGCTCATTATGGTGTCTTTTTGTACCTTATTTCTACCACAGTGTCTTTGGCCCCATTTATAGCTGGTATTTGTTTCCCAGTTTCCCACTTGCTCTGCCTACTATTTTGTAAGCTAAATAAACTACATCTACTATCAGACTGTTTGCACCATTTGCACCATTTGCTTGCATATGGCCAGAGCAAAAACACCCCTTGATATTTATAATTCCCCATTTGGCCCCCAAGGAGCATTGGAAGGCCAATCTGATGAAGATGGATAAAATCTACCTGAACATTCATCACATCTTCACTGAACTACTCAACTAGAATCTTTATCCTACTGTTGTACCTATACATTTATGTGACAATCCAAAAGTTTTTAAAATGAGTTGACCTTGTCCGTTTTTTTTTATTTGATACACACCCTTCTAGTAATTCTAAAATTAATTCAGGGCTTGATAGTCATTTTCTGATATGTAGCAACAAATGTTCAAGAATGGGTTCTGACATGTCTTTTATGAATATTCTAGCCAACGATATCTTATTTTAAAGATCTTGAGATGCATGTTCATAGGGGATTTCTTTGCAGAAAACAGGACTCCACCAACTGTAAGTATAGCGTGTTACAGGAACCTGACAGAGAGTAAAGGAACATTAAGGTGGGGTTATGTTAGGCCCTGAGGGACGAGCAGTAATAGTAGGACATGGGTCTCCTAACTCCCATCATGCAATATACCATCATCATACAGAGTGGTAGGTGTGTATGATGATGTGCTTAAGAATAAGTTTTTTACAATTCATTTTGTACCTGATTAATATCAGGTGGAGACTTGACATTTGAGAGAGATTTACTTTGGTCAATTGGCCTTATACCTCATGGTCTATAGCTATCTAGTGTTTTACATAAATCTTATTATTGGGGCTGGTTTCATGAATCATGACCACATAACACCATATTGCTGCTGTAAGTGTCCCGGCAGCTGGGACACATTGGGTAATACATCCATTTACCTGGACTCTAAGGCTGATTATTGTAGTAAGTGTACTACAGCAGACAAACCATGTTTATATCACAACGACGTCTCCTGTGGTGGGTCACTAAAAGGTACATCTTTGAACTTGTCATTAAAGCCTCTCTCAGTCCCCAACATTACTGTTCACCAAGGTAGTGAGAGTCATTGAGATAAACACAGGGCTCTTACCACTACAGCCTGCACACTTACCCAACAGTCATCTGTGGTCACTTTGGTCATTTATAAACATCCAAGTGGTGTAAAGTGGTGGACATGTCTCCTGACTATGACCACCTACCATCTGGTATCTACCGTCAAACTGCTGGGCCTCAGTTTGGCCATGGTAAAAATTAACACAGCTGATATTGGGACATCGTGGACAAATCTGTCACTCAGATTCTATAGACAAGGGCAGGGCCAGTAGAAAGCATTGGATGAAAATCAACATGAGACACAGTTTGACCTGATGACACAGTGTGGCTCTTATTTTCAGTCCCCCATTTTCTTTCTAGAAGCAATCCCTTTAGGTAACCATTTTATATGAGACATTCCCTGGCTGTGAGCTAAGACCAGACTTTAGTTAAAGCCCAAAAAGCTGCGCCAGAGGGTTACCTTGTATATATAGAGCCTGAATGTGAGGTTCTTCAATAGCTCTATGTCTGCACCAGAGGGTTACCTTGTATATATAGAGCCTGAATGTGAGGTTCTACAATAGCTCTATGTCTGCACCAGAGGTTTACCTTGTATATATAGAGCCTGAATGTGAGGTTCTACAATAGCTCTATATCTGCACCAGAGGTTTACCTTGTATATATAGAGCCTGAATGTGAGGTTCTACAATAGCTCTATGTCTGCACCAGAGGTTTACCTTGTATATATAGAGCCTGAATGTGAGGTTCTACAATAGCTCTATGTCTGCACCAGAGGTTTACCTTGTATATATAGAGCCTGTATGTGAGGTTCTACAATAGCTCTATAAGCGGCACCAGAGGTTTACCTTGTATATATAGAGCCTGTTTGTGAGGTTCTACAATAGCTCTATGTCTGCACCAGAGGTTTACCTTGTATATGTAGAGCCTGAATGTGAGGTTCTACAATAGCTCTATAAGCAGCACCAGAGGTTTACCTTGTATATATAGAGCCTGAATGTGAGGTTCTACAATAGCTCTATAAGCAGCACCAGAGGTTTACCTTGTATATATAGAGCATGAATGTGAGGTTCTACAATAGCTCTATGTCTGCACTGCACCAGAGGTTTACCTTGTATATATAGAGCCTGAATGTGAGGTTCTACAATAGCTCTATAAGCGGCACCAGAGGTTTACCTTGTATATCTAGAGCCTGTATGTGAGGTTCTACAATAGCTCTATGTCTGCACCAGAGGTTTACCTTGTATATATAGAGCCTGTATGTGAGGTTCTACAATAGCTCTATAAGCGGCACCAGAGGTTTACCTTGTATATATAGAGCCTGAATGTGAGGTTCTACAATAGCTCTATTAGCGGCACCAGAGGTTTACCTTGTATATATAGAGCCTGAATGTGAGGTTCTACAATAGCTCTATTAGCGGCACCAGAGGTTTACCTTGTATATATAGAGCCTGAATGTGAGGTTCTACAATAGCTCTATGTCTGCACTGCACCAGAGGTTTACCTTGTATATATAGAGCCTGTATGTGAGGTTCTACAATAGCTCTATGTCTGCACCAGAGGGTTACCTTGTATATATAGAGCCTGTATGTGAGGTTCTACAATAGCTCTATGTCTGCACCAGAGGTTTACCTTGTATATATAGAGCCTGAATGTGAGGTTCTACAATAGCTCTATGTCTGCACCAGAGGTTTACCTTGTATATATAGAGCCTGTATGTGAGGTTCTACAATAGCTCTATGTCTGCACCAGAGGTTTACCTTGTATATATAGAGCCTGAATGTGAGGTTCTACAATAGCTCTATGTCTGCACCAGAGGTTTACCTTGTATATATAGAGCCTGTATGTGAGGTTCTACAATAGCTCTATAAGCGGCACCAGAGTTTTACTTTGTATATATAGAGCCTGTATGTGAGGTTCTACAATAGCTCTATGTCTACACCAGAGGTTTACCTTGTATATATAGAGCCTGAATGTGAGGTTCTACAATAGCTCTATAAGCGGCACCAGAGTTTTACTTTGTATATATAGAGCCTGTATGTGAGGTTCTACAATAGCTCTATGTCTGCACCAGAGGTTTACCTTGTATATATAGAGCCTGAATGTGAGGTTCTACAATAGCTCTATGTCTGCACCAGAGGTTTACCTTGTATATATAGAGCCTGTATGTGAGGTTCTACATTAGCTCTATAAGCGGCACCAGAGGTTTACCTTGTATATATAGAGCCTGTATGTGAGGTTCTACAATAGCTCTATGTCTGCACCAGAGGTTTACCTTGTATATATAGAGCCTGTATATGAGGTTCTACAATAGCTCTATGTCTGCACCAGAGGTTTACCTTGTATATATAGAGCCTGTATATGAGGTTCTACAATAGCTCTATAAGCAGCACCAGAGTTTTACTTTGTATATATAGAGCCTGTATGTGAGGTTCTACAATAGCTCTATGTCTGCACCAGAGGTTTACCTTGTATATATAGAGCCTGAATGTGAGGTTCTACAATAGCTCTATGTCTGCACCAGAGGTTTACCTTGTATATATAGAGCCTGAATGTGAGGTTCTACAATAGCTCTATGTCTGCACCAGAGGTTTACCTTGTATATATAGAGCCTGAATGTGAGGTTCTACATTAGCTCTATGTCTGCACCAGAGGTTTACCTTGTATATATAGAGTCTGAATGTGAGGTTCTACAATAGCTCTATTAGCGGCACCAGAGGTTTACCCTGTATATATAGAGCCTGAATGTGAGGTTCTACAATAGCTCTATGTCTGCACAAGAGGTTTACCTTGTATATATAGAGCCTGTATGTGAGGTTCTACAATAGCTCTATGTCTGCACCAGAGGTTTACCTTGTATATATAGAGCCTGAATGTGAGGTTCTACATTAGCTCTATAAGCAGCACCAGAGGTTTACCTTGTATATATAGAGCCTGAATGTGAGGTTCTACAATAGCTCTATAAGCAGCACCAGAGGTTTACCTTGTATATATAGAGCCTGAATGTGAGGTTCTACAATAGCTCTATATCTGCACCAGAGGTTTACCTTGTATATATAGAGGCTGTATGTGAGGTTCTACAATAGCTCTATGTCTGCACCAGAGGTTTACCTTGTATATAGAGCCTGAATGTGAGGTTCTACAATAGCTCTATGTCTGCATCAGAGGTTTACCTTGTATATATAGAGCCTGAATGTGAGGTTCTACAATAGCTCTATGTCTGCACCAGAGGTTTACCTTGTATATATAGAGCCTGAATGTGAGGTTCTACAATAGCTCTATATCTGCACCAGAGGTTTACCTTGTATATATAGAGCCTGAATGTGAGGTTCTACAATAGCTCTATATCTGCACCAGAGATTTACCTTGTATATATAGAGCCTGAATGTGAGGTTCTACAATAGCTCTATATCTGCACCAGAGGTTTACCTTGTATATATAGAGCCTGAATGTGAGGTTCTACAATAGCTCTATAAGCAGCACCAGAGGTTTACCTTGTATATATAGAGCCTGTATATGAGGTTCTACAATAGCTCTATAAGCGGCACCAGAGGTTTACCTTGTATATATAGAGCCTGAATGTGAGGTTCTACAATAGCTCTATGTCTGCACCAGAGGTTTACCTTGTATATATAGAGCCTGAATGTGAGGTTCTACAATAGCTCTATGTCTGCACCAGAGGTTTACCTTGTATATATAGAGCCTGAATGTGAGGTTCTACAATAGCTCTATGTCTGCACCAGAGGTTTACCTTGTATATATATAGAGCCTGAATGTGAGGTTCTACAATAGCTCTATATCTGCACCAGAGGTTTACCTTGTATATATAGAGCCTGTATGTGAGGTTCTACAATAGCTCTATGTCTGCACCAGAGGTTTACCTTGTATATATAGAGCCTGAATGTGAGGTTCTACAATAGCTCTATAAGCGGCACCAGAGGTTTACCTTGTATATATAGAGCCTGAATGTGAGGTTCTACAATAGCTCTATGTCTGCACCAGAGGTTTACCTTGTATATATAGAGCCTGAATGTGAGGTTCTACAATAGCTCTATGTCTGCACCAGAGGTTTACCTTGTATATATAGAGCCTGAATGTGAGGTTCTACAATAGCTCTATATCTGCACCAGAGGTTTACCTTGTATATATAGAGCCTGTATGTGAGGTTCTACAATAGCTCTATGTCTGCACCAGAGGTTTACCTTGTATATATAGAGCCTGAATGTGAGGTTCTACAATAGCTCTATAAGCGGCACCAGAGGTTTACCTTGTATATATAGAGCCTGAATGTGAGGTTCTACAATAGCTCTATAAGCAGCACCAGAGGTTTACCTTGTATATATAGAGCCTGTATATGAGGTTCTACAATAGCTCTATAAGCGGCACCAGAGGTTTACCTTGTATATATAGAGCCTGAATGTGAGGTTCTACAATAGCTCTATGTCTGCACCAGAGGTTTACCTTGTATATATAGAGCCTGAATGTGAGGTTCTACAATAGCTCTATGTCTACACCAGAGGTTTACCTTGTATATATAGAGCCTGTATGTGAGGTTCTACAATAGCTCTATGTCTGCACCAGAGGTTTACCTTGTATATATATAGAGCCTGAATGTGAGGTTCTACAATAGCTCTATGTCTGCACCAGAGGTTTACCGTGTATATATAGAGCCTGTATGTGAGGTTCTACAATAGCTCTAAGTCTTATCATTGTACGTTGTACATTAACAATGTAATGTTATGTACCAACGTCTGTATAGTCTACACTTCTTACAGGCCTTACACTGATACAGTCTGTTGTACATTAACAATGTAATGTTATGTACCAACATCTGTACAGTCTACACTTCTTACACTGATACAGTCTGTTGTACAGTAACTATGTAATGTTATGTACCAACATCTGTACAGTCTACACTTCTCACACTGATTCAGTCTGTTGTACATTAACTATGTAACGTTATGTACCAACATCTGTACAGTCTACACTTCTTACACTGATACAGTCTGTTGTACATTAATATGTAACGTTATGTACCAACGCTGTATAGTCTATACATCTTACACTGATACAGTCTGTTGTACATTAACAATGTAACGTTATGTACCAACATCTGTACAGTCTACACTTCTTACACGCCTTACACTGATACTGTCTGCTGTACATTAATATACAATGTTGTGTCTGCACAGTCTACTAAGGCATAATCTTGAAGTAATGTGGGTTTATTGAGTAAGTATATCAATTTAGTGACTACCTAGAGACAACTGATGCTACTTCTGTTACAATGGAGTGCAACATTTGATCACCAGTGGTTGTTTCAGGGCTTAAATCCCAGCCCTGAAACAACACAGGAAGTCAGTGTCTCCATGGTGACTGGTCGGTACATATAATAAACAAAGTATATTATTGGTGGGGAGTATCAGATGATAGTGAAGCTAGCTGCTGATTGGTGCAATGGGAACTTTCACCAGCCTAAGGGGGCACTGCCTGCCGGGCCTGAGGTGTGAAAGCAGCCTCACCTTTTGGTTCAATGTTTTTATGTACATATCCATGTGTGGTAAGTATATAATTCATTAAGGTGTGACAGCTGTTGTCACTTTCTGACACACGTTTTATGTATATATCCATATTTGGTAATAAGGTAATGGTAGAGCTCAATGCTTGGCATTTGGTGAGGGTATAATCCTTTGGCTTTCTTAGAAGTTATGCTGGTGCGGCGGGACCAGCATTATTGATGGATTAATAAAGTCCATTTTCCACCTGTTACATTTTTCATATAATAAATCCTGATATCTACAAGTATCAATAATATATCTTTGTTATAAAGTGTATTTATCTATATTGTAGACTGTTTTACCATCCTTGTGGTTATAATGAATTCATACATAATACATATCACATATCAATAATAATAATCATATTTGTTACGTAATGATACCAATAGCGGTCATAGATAGCTGGTAGTGGCGGATAGTAGGGTGACAAGTGTGTAACTTGATTATACTAACCTCCACTTGTAAGGGTGCTCCTTAGTTTAACAGCCTCAAACATGGCTTCATCACACCATACTTAGTGCCCAATATGGTTTGAATGTTGTTGTTGTTCCTCATACAGCAGTCCATTAGATAGATTACTTGAGTACACAAATAAGTCTTGAAATAAGTGGTTTGTTTATCAAGTCTGTATTCAGAAAGAAAGGCATTTCTAGATGAGATATGAGAGAACTACACTATGTAGTACAGCCCTTCATTGTAACAGTTCTCTAATAAAACATGATTCTATTGAATTTCATCTTTAACAATAGGCTGCTAGGAGCACAGGTACACTTCAAAGTGAAATGGCTCAGAAGCTACTGATCCCCAAGTCAAACTACAGAAGCTACTGATCCCCAAGTCAAACTACAGTATACAGGTTTAATCCTGACATTAACAACTTGTAGGGGCTTCCCTAGCCCACTTAAAAGGGTCTATATCTCCTCTTTCCTATCCCCTCAGGATGTGTGTGGTGCACATATGCGCGGGCACTGACACATTCCTCTGTTAAATTATCAACCTGTGAAGCACGGGATAGCCACTTAGTGCCGCTAAAGTGCTGTAAAACACAAATCAATCAATCAATTAACAACTTGTAGAAAGGTTCTGTGAAGTTCACAAACATCAACAATCCAGGCCGAGATATTGCCGGGATTAGCGTAATTCTACTGTAGTGTTGTACTTATAGAGAGAAGATGAAAGGGGACATTACCTTCAGTATGTTTATGATTGTGGCTTATAACATGGTGAAGTTACTAATCACAAATATGCACAGATCTCAGGCCTCTAAATGCTCTATAATCTGTGGCCTATATGTGGGGTTTAACACAAACCTAAAATGGTCTATTAGCTGGTGCCTATATGTGGGGTTTAACAGTAACCTTAAATGGTCTATTAGCTGTTGTCTATATGTGGAGTTGTACAGTAACATTAAATAGTCTATAAGCTGTGGCCTATATGTGGGGTTTAACAGTAACCTTAAATGGTCTATTAGCTGTTGTCTATATGTGGAGTTTTACAGTAACCTAAAATGGTCTATAAGCTGCTGCCTATATGTGGGGTTTTACAGTAACATTAAATAGTCTATAAACTGTGGCCTATATGTGGGGTTTAACAGTAACCTTAAATGGTCTATTAGCTGTTGTCTATATGTGGAGTTTTACAGTAACCTAAAATGGTCTATAATCTGTGGCCTATATGTGGGGTTTAACAGTAACCTTAAATGGTCTATAAGCTGCTGCCTATATGTGGGGTTTTACAGTAACCTTAAATGGTCTATAAGCTGCTGCCTGTATGTGGGGTTTTACAGTGACCTTAAATGGTCTATAAGCTGTGGTTTAGACCATAGATATTAATATATGTACAGTAAAACTCATGTACAGATAGACCATAGATATTGATATAATGACCTTTTAATGCTTTAGCATGCAGAAAACAGTTCTGCTATAGGTTCTTGAATCATATATAATTGATATTCTCTTTACTATTAGAACTGCTACGTGAAACTGAGGTGTCCTTTTGATAGTTTGAATGGTGATAAAACAATGATAAAAATAACTGTAAATGATTGATAGACAGAAATACCAGTTAAACCTTTGTTTTCCTGCAAGTCAGCTTCTAAATGTTATGTCAACCATGAGATGTAGTTAATGGTAGAATTGATGGTTAATTCCTGAGGCAAGTCATTGAATCTGCCAATTAGTGAGTGAGTAATTAGCACTCAGGCACCATCAGAGCTTCTTGTCTCCTGCATGGAACCAGGCAGCTGTTTGTTGGTGGCAAATGGACATGTTATGTAGCTTAAAGACAATAGCCTGGTGTGTAACATTAAGCGCATTCATGGTATTGTAGTCTACTGCTATGTTAATGGATGTCTCCAATATATGAAAGTTAGTATATGATATTGGAATCTTTCTTCAACCTGATTGTGCAACCATACCTGTCTGATATCACTACTCGTGGTGGCATGGCTACTTTTTATGAAACCAATATGAGAGTTAAGGAAAAGGAAAAGCTTTGCTTAATGCCTTAGGTATCTAAACTTTTGTTTGGAATTTAAAGTCGAGCCATCAAGTTTGGGTCATTTCTTGGTAAGTGGGTTAGAAAATCAGGCTTATAAATTTGTCAGAAGCTAGCCAATTCTTATCTACTGCTTGAGGCAACACATGTCACCTTTCCCAGCTGTCCATTAGTGCACCGTAATTCTGCCATCCTTCTGTGTCTGTTTTATACACCAGTTATTTAATGTAAGAATGGGGAGGGTGTTGGAGGATAGGTGGATTGCAGTTAAAATGGCACCTTTATAGAGAAACTAAATGTTATGTCTCAGGAGCAAGGGGAGAGAAATGCACTCATCTAATCCTTTATTAAAGGATCATTTCTGTTTGGCTGCTCTTAATTTTGCTCACCACTATTGACATCAACTAAGCCTGGCTATAAGAATGACTGAGTCCTTACAGTCAGTGACGTCAGTGACAGGCACCAAAGGGAAAATACATCTATTAACATCAACAATAAAGTTCACACTAATATAACACTCATTTATGTTGTTCCTCTGTTTGAATGAAATTTTCAATTCAAACATTTGCCCTTCCCCTTTAGATGTCACAACATTTGTGGACCCTTTTTGGTATCCAGTAATTGCTAGAAATAAAGAATGCTTTGGTTCCGATATTAGCCAAATCACAATACAAGCCTGATGTTCAAAGTTAAACTCACACGAACTAAAAAAAAACACCTAATATTCTCTAAATGTCTCTAAACGTGGTCACTTGCTCCTTAAATCATAGTGAGCATTCTTTAACTGAGGGAAATCTCCCTGAATCAGAAGGCTTTATTACACAAGATCAGACCCATAACTGACCAGACAGAGACATAGAGTATGAGGGATATTCAATAAAGTGTGGAGGGAGGAGTGGATTGGGATTGTAGATTTGGTAAAAGCCTGTTTTTAACTTAGTCACTCTAAGTGCCTTAATGGACTCCAATAACAGAGTCAAAGTGCCCTAATGGACATTACTAACAGAGTAAAAGTGCCTTAATGGACTGCAATAACAGAGTAAAAGTGCCTTAATGGACTGCAATAACAGAGTAAAAGTGCCTTAATGGACTGCAATAACAGAGTAAAAGTGGCTTAATGGACTGCAATAACAGAGTAAAATGCCTTAATGGACTGCAATAACAGAGTAAAAGTGCCTTAATGGACAGTAATAACAGAGTAAAAGTGCCCCAATGGACTGCAATAACAGAGTAAAAGTGCCCTAATGTACTGCAATAACAGAGTAAAAGTGCCCTAAAGAACAGTAATAACACAGTAAAAGTGCCCCAATGGACTGCAATAACAGAGTAAAAGTGCCTTAATGGACTGCAATAACAGAGTAAAAGTGCCTTAATGGACTGCAATAACAGAGTAAAAGTGCCTTAATGGACTGCTATAACTGAGTAAAAGTGCCTTAATGGACTGCAATAACTGAGTAAAAGTGCCCTAATGGACAGTAATAACAGAGTAAAAGTGCCTTAATGGACTGCAATAACAGAGTAAAAGTGCCCCAATGGACTGCTATAACTGAGTAAAAGTGCCCTAATGTACTGCAATAACAGAGTAAAAGTGTCCCAATGGACTGCAATAACAGAGTAAAAGTGCCTTAATGGACAGGAATAACAGAGTAAAAGTACCCTAATGGACTGCAATAACAGAGTAAAAGTGCCTCAATGGACTGCAATAACAGAGTAAAAGTGCCTTAATGGACTGCAATAACAGAGTAAAGGTAAAGCAGGAGCTTTGATAACGGGCTAGAAGCACTATATAGATGGAATGTGTAATACTCTACTAATAACTGATTTAGAATTGGTTTAAAATCAGCAATTAGAGAGATGACTGTAACACTGAAAGTGTACATGCCCATGGACAGAGTACATTATCTTTTCTGGAGTTTTTAGTAAATGAATACTAGCAGGAATACCAATTAAACCTTCCTCTTCCTGCCTCAATGCTTCAAAAACTAATGTCACCCATGAGATATTCTTCATGGTAGAGGTGAAAGGGTTGGTAATTCCTAATGCAAGTCATGTAATCTGCCAATTAGTGTGTAAGTAATTAGCTCCCAGAGTCTATCAGGCACCATCAGAGCTGCTTGCCTAATGCACGGGACAAAGCCGATATTGGTTGGTGCCAAACAGAAATGTAGATTAAAGACAAAAGCCAGATACAGCTGTGGTCTAGAGGGTGTATCATGATGATGAGGTCTCCTGTTACAAGTGAGTGATAATAGGGAGTGATAGGAAAAATAAAGTCCCCCCCTCCTAAAACCAACAAATTGATGACACAGCATAATGAGCATTTGTCCATCATGTGAACTCCCCCTGTATTATCGATTAGGGACCAAAGTGGCTTGATTTCCAATGTGCCGAGGGGTTTCACAAAGCTGAGGCACCTTGACAAATACCTACCCCATAAAAACACCTTCACATATTTTCAGTGTTGCCAACAATGCCTGATACATAAAATATAATGCCTTCTTATGCTCAAAATTGTAACTTATCTTGTTCCGTGGTTCATGACCTGCAGATATCGATTGTACTCACCTGGAATGAAAAAAAGAAAAGTAAAATGCAAGCACACAAATATACAAATACCTGGTTTGATTGAAACCCTTGCAGTGTATTTCATGGACACTCTGCAACAATTGTCTGAGGACAGTGCTTTTTTTGTGGACACCATGCAGTAGGACCTTGTGGACAAAATGTGTTATGTACAGTTCGTTTTCCGTTGCTAGAGTGACCCACAGCATCTATCTCCTGGTTCAACCAACACTGTAAGTTCAACGTAACCCCTACAGCTAGAACTGTTATAGTAGGCCTACAACTGTGAAACCTCCCTCAGAAGAGCAGATGAAAAGAATTTCAGACCATTTAAGTTCATTTATAATTTGTTGATTGAAAACCTCCCTAAGAAGCTGACCCCTTCTTTCGAGAAAGGCAATTTGTTCATTCAGGTCAAGAATTTGGTGGGCATCTGAGGGAGGCTTTACGGTAGTTGTACCGACAATGAAGCACCACCAAGTAACATCCACTACCCTCATCTATCCTGACACAATGAAGCACCACCAAGTAACATCCATTACCCTCATCTATCCTGACACAATGAAGCACCACCAACATGTAACATCCACTACCCTCATCTATCCTGACACAATGAAGCACCACCAACATGTAACATCTACTACCCTCATCTATCCTGACACAATGAAACACCACCAACATGTAACATCTACTACCCTCATCTATCCTGACACAATGAAGTACCACCACGTAACATCTACTACCCTCATCTATCCTGACACAATGAAGTACCACCACGTAACATCTACTACCCTCATCTATCCTGACACAGTGAAGCACCACCAAGTAACATCGACTACCCTTATCTATCCTGACACAATGAAGCACCACCAAGTAACATCCACTACCCTCATCTATCCTGACACAATGAAGTACCACCAACATGTAACATCTACTACCCTCATCTATCCTGAGACAATAAAGTACCACCAACATGTAACATCTACTACCCTCATCTATCCTGACACAATAAAGTACCACCAACATGTAACATCTACTAAGTACCCTCATCTATCCTGACACAATGAAGTACCACCAACATGTAACATCAACTAACTACCCTCATCTATCCTGACACAATGAAGCACCCACATGTAACATCTACTACCCTCATCTATCCTGACACAATGAAGCAAGCACCACCAACACGTAACATCTACTAACTACCCTCATCTATCCTGACACAATGAACTACCACCAACATGTAACATCTACTACCCTCATCTATCCTGACACAGTGAAGTACCACCAACATGTAACATCTACTACCCTCATCTATCCTGACACAATGAAGCACCACCAACATGTAACATCTACTAACTACCCTCATCTATCCTGACACAATGAAGTACCACCAACATGTAACATCTACTACCCTCATCTATCCTGGCACAATGAAGCACCACCAAGTAACCTCTACTACCCTCATCTATCCTGACACAATGAAGCACCACCAACATGTAACATCTACTACCCTCATCTATCCTGACACAATGAAGTACCACCAAGTAACATCCATTACCCTCATCTATCCTGACACAATGAAGCACCACCAACATGTAACATCTACTACCCTCATCTATCCTGACACAATGAAGCACCACCAACATGTAACATCTACTAACTACCCTCATCTATCCTGACACAATGAAGCACCACCAACATGTAACATCTACTAACTACCCTCATCTATCCTGACACAATGAAGTACCACCAACATGTAACATCTACTACCCTCATCTATCCTGACACAATGAAGCACCACCAACATGCAACATCTACTACCCTCATCTATCCTGACACAATGAAGCACCACCAACATGTAACATCTACTACCCTCATCTATCCTGACACAATGAAGTACCACCAACATGTAACATCTACTACCCTCATCTATCCTGGCACAATGAAGCACCACCAAGTAACCTCTACTACCCTCATCTATCCTGACACAATGAAGCACCACCAACATGTAACATCTACTACCCTCATCTATCCTGACACAATGAAGCACCACCAAGTAACATCCATTACCCTCATCTATCCTGACACAATGAAGCACCACCAACATGTAACATCTACTACCCTCATCTATCCTGACACAATGAAGCACCACCAACATGTAACATCTACTAACTACCCTCATCTATCCTGACACAATGAAGTACCACCAACATGTAACATCTACTACCCTCATCTATCCTGACACAATGAAGCACCACCAACATGTAACATCTACTACCCGCATCTATCCTGACACAATGAAGCACCACCAACATGTAACATCTACTACCCTCATCTATCCTGACACAATGAAGCACCACCAATATGTAACATCTACTACCCTCATCTATCCTGACACAATGAAGCACCACCAACATGTAACATCTACTACCCTCATCTATCCTGACACAATGAAGCACCACCAAGTAACATCCACTACCCTCATCTATCCTGACACAATGAAGCACCACCAACATGTAACATCTACTACCCTCATCTATCCTGACACAATGAAGTACCACCAACATGTAACATCTACTACCCTCATCTATCCTGACACAATGAAGCACCACCAACATGTAACATCTACTACCCTCATCTATCCTGACACAATGAAGCACCCCTAACATGTAACATCTACTACCCTCATCTATCCTGACACAATGAAGCACCACCAACATGTAACATCTACTACCCTCATCTATCCTGACACAATGAAGCACCACCAACATGTAACATCTACTACCCTCATCTATCCTGACACAATGAAACACCACCAAGTAACATCTACTACCCTCATCTATCCTGACACAATGAAGCACCACCAACATGTAACATCTACTACCCTCATCTATGCTGACACAATGAAGCACCACCAAGTAACATCCACACTGAAAAAAGTCTTCCTGACAA
This sequence comes from Acholoe squamosa, assembly GCA_949317995.1. NCBI lineage: Eukaryota > Metazoa > Annelida > Polychaeta > Phyllodocida > Polynoidae > Acholoe > Acholoe squamosa. The sequence goes on from OX439036.1 coordinate 302,770, forward strand.
AGTGACATGTATACCCATGTCAACTTGATTTGACACAGAGAGCACACGTCATTGGGACATGTGCACATATGTCACCATGACAACTGTAGCACACAGTAATCCTCATATGATTTGACATGCCTAAAAATGCCACGTCATCTGTTATTTGACTAGGGTCACAGCCATGTCGAAGGCACTTGACATGTGATGGTTTGACATACATAATTGTTCTAGGATATTCCACTAGATGGGGCAAACAACCATTTTGGTACAAGGATTAATCACTACCAAGAGGTACTACCAACACTTGAGACATTTGATGTATCTGTGTCATTTTGTTTTCATAAAGAATAGATCACTAAGGTCTGTAAATACTATCAATGAATGGTAGTGAATTCTATTTCATTGTTAAATTTGCATTTGTTATTGAATATCAAAATAGACACCCACAATCCTGAATTCTTCAACTGGAGAGGTTAGACACCTTGTGTGTGGGTCAGTGAAAATACCAAAAGATTGTATGCTAACCCACAGTCTATAATCTCAGTATCTTCATTACATGGAGACAGATGGCATTGCCATGCACCTCCATGCCCTTGTCTTATGGACTGCATAGAGGTCCTCAGTCAAGTAGAAGTTCTGTAAATAGGAAAAAGTGCCTTAGTGTTGCAGGCCTGTGAGATTATGATATCCCCTGCCTTGATTGAACCATTGGTACATAGCTATTGACTGCTCTTGACCCTTACATAATTGTCTCACAGTATTACCTAGCACTCAGGTGAATGGATCAGAAATATGTGACGTGTCTTCATTACGCATGTCAAGTGGAGTTGACGAACCAAATATGAGAGTGTCAACCTCATTCGACATGCCTTCATACATGTCATGTGGGAGACAAATTGTGACCTGTGACCTGAAGCACCACCAACATGTAACATCTACTAACTACCCTCATCTATCCTGACTCCCCCCCTGCAGTAATCATGTGGTATCAGCCAACATCGTGAAATCCCATTTAACCCCAGGTAGTAGATGTAGAGTAGCAGCAATTCACTACCCACACCTACAGCAGCCTACCATCTGCCGTCATATCCAATACCATGTCCAATCACCTACCTCAGTGTAAACTACCATTAACATTATAAACCCGACCTAACCACCAGTAACAGGTTCAGTAACAGTAACTACCCAAACCTAATACCCACACCTACTGAAATCTGCTACAGTATGGCGTCCAATCACCAACTGGTGTAAAGTCACATTAGTAACTAGTTACCTCTTGTTGCCACCATGATGAGGGGGCGCTGCAGTCACTTACATATGCCATAATTCACTCATTGGGCCTAAGCATGAGAAGGCTGTAGGGTAGGTTATACCACATAATATGTGGTATGACCTACCCTATTATACCATATTATGAATTATGGCAAGGATTTACAGTAATAGCAGAACTAAGATGATGGTTCATTCCAAGGCGAGCCATTCAATGTGTCAATTAGTGTGTGAGTAATTAGTTCCCAGAGTCTATCTGGCACCATCAGAGCTTCTTGTCTCCTGCACGGGACGAGTCGGATATTGATTGGTGCCAAATAGGAATGTGATATGTATATTAAAGACAATTGTCTAACGTTAAGCTTCTTCATGCTGTGGTAGTCTACTGCTGTATTAATGGGTGATAATGGAAGCAGTATTTACTGCCTTATTTCCTAGTGAGAGAGATTTTGTTGCAGGGTTTAAAACACACACCATAAAGTCATTATAAACATACCTTTCATTTTATCTCAGACCTACGTTACACTTAATAACCACCACTGTGATACATGGTAAATCCTCTTTTACAGAAAATGGATTATCTGGTCCAGCTCACTGTACAAATATGATGTAAAATGGATTCTCAGGTCCAGCTCACTGTACATATATGATGTAAAATGGATTCTCAGGTCTAGCTCACTGTACATATATGATGTAAAATGGATTCTCAGGTCTAGCTCACTGTACATATATGATGTAAAATGGATTCTCAGGTCCAGCTCACTGTTCATATATGATGTAAAATGGATTCTCAGGTCTAGCTCACTGTACATGTAAAATGGATTCTCAGGTCCAGCTCACTGTACATATATGATGTAAAATGGATTATCTGGTCCAGCTCACTGTACATATATGATGTAAAATGGATTCTCAGGTCTAGCTCACTGTACATATATGATGTAAAATGGATTCTCAGGTCCAGCTCACTGTTCATATATGATGTAAAATGGATTCTCAGGTCTAGCTCACTGTACATATATGATGTAAAATGGATTCTCTGGTCTAGCTCACTGTACATATATGATGTAAAATGGATTCTCAGGTCCAGCTCACTGTACATATATGATGTAAAATGGATTCTCAGGTCCAGCTCACTGTTCATATATGATGTAAAATGGATTCTCAGGTCTAGCTCACTGTACATATATGATGTAAAATGGATTCTCAGGTCTAGCTCACTGTTCATATATGATGTAAAATGGATTCTCAGGTCTAGCTCACTGTACATATATGATGTAAAATGGATTCTCAGGTCTAGCTCACTGTACATGTAAAATGGATTCTCAGGTCCAGCTCACTGTACATATATGATGTAAAATGGATTCTCAGGTCTAGCTCACTGTACATGTAAAATGGATTCTCAGGTCTAGCTCATTGTACATATATGATGTAAAATGGATTCTCAGGTCCAGCTCACTGTACATGTAAAATGGATTCTCAGGGTTTAAAACACACACCATAAAGTCATTATAAACATACCTTTCGTTTTATCTCAGACCTACGTTACACTTAATAACCACCACTGTGATACATGGTAAATCCTCTTTTACAGAAAATGGATTATCTGGTCCAGCTCACTGTACAAATATGATGTAAAATGGATTCTCAGGTCCAGCTCACTGTACATATATGATGTAAAATGGATTCTCAGGTCTAGCTCACTGTACATATATGATGTAAAATGGATTCTCAGGTCTAGCTCACTGTACATATATGATGTAAAATGGATTCTCAGGTCCAGCTCACTGTTCATATATGATGTAAAATGGATTCTCAGGTCTAGCTCACTGTACATGTAAAATGGATTCTCAGGTCCAGCTCACTGTACATATATGATGTAAAATGGATTATCTGGTCCAGCTCACTGTACATATATGATGTAAAATGGATTCTCAGGTCTAGCTCACTGTACATATATGATGTAAAATGGATTCTCAGGTCCAGCTCACTGTTCATATATGATGTAAAATGGATTCTCAGGTCTAGCTCACTGTACATATATGATGTAAAATGGATTCTCTGGTCTAGCTCACTGTACATATATGATGTAAAATGGATTCTCAGGTCCAGCTCACTGTACATATATGATGTAAAATGGATTCTCAGGTCCAGCTCACTGTTCATATATGATGTAAAATGGATTCTCAGGTCTAGCTCACTGTACATATATGATGTAAAATGGATTCTCAGGTCTACCTCACTGTTCATATATGATGTAAAATGGATTCTCAGGTCTAGCTCACTGTACATATATGATGTAAAATGGATTCTCAGGTCTAGCTCACTGTACATGTAAAATGGATTCTCAGGTCCAGCTCACTGTACATATATGATGTAAAATGGATTCTCAGGTCTAGCTCACTGTACATGTAAAATGGATTCTCAGGTCTAGCTCATTGTACATATATGATGTAAAATGGATTCTCAGGTCCAGCTCACTGTACATGTAAAATGGATTCTCAGGGTTTAAAACACACACCATAAAGTCATTATAAACATACCTTTCGTTTTATCTCAGACCTACGTTACACTTAATAACCACCACTGTGATACATGGTAAATCCTCTTTTACAGAAAATGGATTATCTGGTCCAGCTCACTGTACAAATATGATGTAAAATGGATTCTCAGGTCCAGCTCACTGTACATATATGATGTAAAATGGATTCTCAGGTCTAGCTCACTGTACATATATGATGTAAAATGGATTCTCAGGTCTAGCTCACTGTACATATATGATGTAAAATGGATTCTCAGGTCCAGCTCACTGTTCATATATGATGTAAAATGGATTCTCAGGTCTAGCTCACTGTACATGTAAAATGGATTCTCAGGTCCAGCTCACTGTACATATATGATGTAAAATGGATTCTCAGGTCTAGCTCACTGTACATATATGATGTAAAATGGATTCTCAGGTCCAGCTCACTGTTCATATATGATGTAAAATGGATTCTCAGGTCTAGCTCACTGTACATATATGATGTAAAATGGATTCTCTGGTCTAGCTCACTGTACATATATGATGTAAAATGGATTCTCAGGTCCAGCTCACTGTACATATATGATGTAAAATGGATTCTCAGGTCCAGCTCACTGTTCATATATGATGTAAAATGGATTCTCAGGTCTAGCTCACTGTACATATATGATGTAAAATGGATTCTCAGGTCTAGCTCACTGTACATATATGATGTAAAATGGATTCTCAGGTCTAGCTCACTGTACATATATGATGTAAAATGGATTCTCAGGTCCAGCTCACTGTACATATATGATGTAAAATGGATTCTCAGGTCTAGCTCACTGTACATGTAAAATGGATTCTCAGGTCCAGCTCACTGTACATATATGATGTAAAATGGATTCTCAGGTCTAGCTCACTGTACATGTAAAATGGATTCTCAGGTCTAGCTCACTGTACATATATGATGTAAAATGGATTCTCAGGTCTAGCTCACTGTACATGTAAAATGGATTCTCAGGTCTAGCTCACTGTACATGTAAAATGGATTCTCAGGTCTAGCTCACTGTACATATATGATGTAAAATGGATTCTCAGGTCTAGCTCACTGTACATATATGATGTAAAATGGATTCTCAGGTCTAGCTCACTGTACATGTAAAATGGATTCTCAGGTCTAGCTCACTGTACATATATGATGTAAAATGGATTCTCAGGTCTAGCTCACTGTACATATATGATGTAAAATGGATTCTCAGGTCTAGCTCACTGTACATGTAAAATGGATTCTCAGGTCTAGCTCACTGTACATATATGATGTAAAATGGATTCTCAGGTCCAGCTCACTGTACATGTAAAATGGATTCTCAGGTCTAGCTCACTGTACATATATGATGTAAAATGGATTCTCAGGTCTAGCTCACTGTACATATATGATGTAAAATGGATTCTCAGGTCTAGCTCACTGTACATATATGATGTAAAATGGATTCTCAGGTCTAGCTCACTGTACATATATGATGTAAAATGGATTCTCAAGTCTAGCTCACTGTACATGTAAAATGGATTCTCAGGTCTAGCTCACTGTAAATATATGATGTAAAATGCATTATCTGGTCCAGCTCACTGTACATGTAAAATGGATTCTCAGGTCTAGCTCATTGTACATATATGATGTAAAATGGATTATCAGGTCTAGCTCACTGTACATGTAAAATGGATTCTCAGGTCTAGCTCACTGTACATGTAAAATGGATTCTCAGGTCTAGCTCACTGTACATATATGATGTAAAATGGATTATCTGGTCCAGCTCACTGTACATATATGATGTAAAATGGATTCTCAGGTCTAGCTCACTGTACATATATGATGTAAAATGGATTCTCTGGTCTAGCTCACTGTACATGTAAAATGGATTCTCAGGTCTAGCTCACTGTACATATATGATGTAAAATGGATTCTCTGGTGTAGCTCACTGTACATATATGATGTATAATGGATTCTCAGGTCTAGCTCACTGTACATATATGATGTAAAATGGATTCTCTGGTCTAGCTCACTGTACATGTAAAATGGATTCTCAGGTCTAGCTCACTGTACAAATATGATGTAAAATGGATTCTCAGGTCCAGCTCACTGTACATATATGATGTAAAATGGATTCTCTGGTCCAGCTCACTGTTCATATATGATGTAAAATGGATTCTCAGGTCTAGCTCACTGTTCATATATGATGTAAAATGGATTCTCCGGTCTAGCTCACTGTATATATAATGATGTATTGAATTTCGTCTTGGTAAAGTAGTAGGTAAAGTTCCTGTTAAATTGTCCCATTCTTAAATTTCAAATATTTGTTTACCCTTGTGCTTACAATTAATATTTAAATTGAATTGTTAATCTGAATTTCATTGATGTCATATACCGGTAATCAGAGCAACCATTTTATGTTCACCAAAAGAAAAAAAAACATATGAAAATTGTATTTACAATTATATATCAAAGACTATAATCAATCTTTTCATTTAAATGCCAATAGAAAAAGGCACCTTCCTTCTACAGTTCATTCAGCCGTCACACCTTTAGTGGAACTGAAGTGGGGCTAGAGGAATACTGAGGCAGTCAGGTGGTAGGTCCTGCCATAAGGTGTGAGGTATAGTTACTGGTTCTGTGCCAGTCTGAGTTATACCTTGAACACACGGGGGGTGTTGAACACACCTGGATGGTGTTGAACACACGGGGGGTGTTGAACACACCTGGGGGGTGTTGAACACACCTGGGGGTGTTGAACACACCTGGGGGGTGTTGAACACACCTGGGGGTGTGTAAGTACAATACAAAGCCACCTGCTGCTCTGAGACCAACAAGCTGTAAACTGTGCTATTACCAGCAAAAGGGCAGGAGAATGGGTGAAGGCAGGGATATAAAGATGTGAATCCACAGCAGAGAAGGACCTGTACTCTAAACCCTCGGATAGAAGCCACACATGTCATATTCTACATATGACATGTTACCAAGAAATATTTGAGTTTTGACCGTCTTGAAGAAGGCCTTATGTGTGCAGAAGAAGGCCTCTTGATTTACCTGATTCTATACACCCTGGACACAATTGAACTATCCTGACAGCTTGTATTCTGCTTTGAAAGATGTCTAAAGGAGCCTCTGCCTATGCACTTTGATTCATGAACAATATGCTTCTAACTTCTTTCAGAAACATAAATAAGATGTTGCTTACTGCATGGCATGCCTGACTGTCTGAGGATATCACCCATCACAAAGAACATGGCTATAATATTTTACATACATGGAATCCTACAAAGGGATATGCACACGTTTATAACAGATCCTATTTTAATAGGTTTTCTTTTGTCCAGAAACAGTAGAATTCTGTCAGAGTTTTGACTGTCTCAAAGATGGCTTTTAAGTCTGCAGAGGAAGGGTTTAAGGTTTACCTGTTTCTATCCACCCTGGACACCTGTGAGCTACTCTTTGCACTTGCACTGACAGAGGGGGTTGCTTGGGAGGGGGATCTTTCCTCTCCCGGTCCTCTCCTCTCCTCTCCTTATGCTTCCCCTCTCTCTCTCGCTCTGCCTCTTTATCTCTCTTTCTTTCATCCCCACTAGAGACAAGGTATCTTCATACTGGGATATGACCTAAGATTGCAAGTAGGAAATAAGAACTTTCTGTTGTGAGGATATGAGCAGCAGTCCATATCAAAATAGATAGAAGGCAGGAATGATGTATGTGAATATGTAAATGACTATTTTTGTAATATTGGTAAGGATCTGCATATTGCTGCTGTTGGAACTGATCAATATCTTGTGGATAATAATCTGGATATAGATGAACTATTGGCAAATGAAAACTTTTTAGATCAGAATATTAAGGTTAATAAGTGGGATGTCCATTTTGCTATTAAGGAAAGTGACAAAAATAAGTCATCAGGCATAGACGGAATAAGGGGAGATATACTATATTGTGCATTATTGTTGGTGATAAATCAATTCACTCATCTGATACAAATTAGTCTGGACACGGGAATTTTTCCAAAATGTTGGGCAATGGCAGTTGTAAGACCATTACCTAAGGATGGAGACTTAGCAATGGTAAAAAATTGGAGACCCATATCAATACTACCAATGTCGTCTAAAGTCATTGAGAAAATTATGTATTATTACTTATGTGAAAGTATGAAGAAAAATGGTACTTTTAGTGAAAACCAATATGGTTACAAAAAAGGGACAGGTACTGGTGATGCCACTTTTGACTTTGTTAATGAGCTTTATGAATGTAGAAACAATGGTCTGATAACAGGGGCCCTATATGTAGACTTCACTAAAGCATTTGACAGTGTATTACATTCAAAATTGCTAATTAAACTCAGTAAAGTTGGTTTGAGTAAATCAAATTTTCTATGGTTTAAAAGTTACCTGGAAAATAGAAAACAACAAACAAGCTATGGTAATAAATTGTCCTCAAACCAGGATATTGATTACGGTGTCCCTCAAGGATCAGTTTTAGGTCCCCTGTTGTGTGTCCTATATATTGATGACGTTGTTAAGGTCTTAAAAAATGCAAGATTAAACTGTATGCTGATGACGTTGTGATTTATAGTTCTAACAAAGATGTAGACTTGGTTAATGAGAAAATCCAACTAAAACAAAATTTATGTGGTTTCGTAGTGCTCATAAATTAAAAAGATGTCTGGATTCAACTATAAACTTCAATGGCAGCACTGTGCAAACTGTCACCTTCTTTCCATATCTAGGTGTACATATTGACAGTAAACTTAGTTTTGATTAACAGATTAAAATTATTAAAAGAAATGTATGCAATAAACTATTTAGGTTTGCTAAGTTAAGAAAGTTTTTAACACAAGAGCAAAGTGTAAAGATAGACTGTTGTATAATCAGACCAATTATAGAATATCGTTCATTTATAGGATGGTCTTGTGGCATTACAACAACTGCAAAATAGAGCTCTTAGAGTTTGTCTGAAATACAATATTAGATGGTATAGTGTGAAGGAGTTGCATGAAATTTGTAAGGTCCCAGTGTTAGAGAAAAGATTTGACATGCTATTATCATGCTTAATGTATAAGAAATCAAAGACTGTGTTAAATAGACCACAATCTTATAATACAAGGTCTCAAAAGAAGATTGTTTTTGAACTACCAAGGGTTATAACTAGACACTATAAAAGATTGCCATGGTACAGAGGGGTGGCTCTCTGGACTGCTCTACCTGAGGAGATTCAGAAAGCTAGGATAAAATTAAAATTCAAGGAGGGTGTGATGAGGATAGATAATATAAGGTTGAACCTGAAATTGGGTTATAATTGACAATGAGAAGCAGGTATAGAAACCGCGCCACTTCATATTCATATTCATACTCACATTCATATCCTTTTTCATGTTTACATCCATATTGATATTGTTGATGTTCCCATATGCATATATCAGCATATACCACCTACTCTAGTTATCACTTATTTGAACTCAAAACAAGGTGTATCTAGCTGTAATCATGATGTACTGAAATAACGTGTAGAGACATAAATCTCTATGTTTGACATATTATTTACTTTCTATCTCTTTTTGCTTTCAGTTTGTTTGTCTGTACTTTCTATGTTAGTAACCTTTTGAGTGAATATTGCCAGTCCCTATTTTTCCATCTCCTGATTTTGTTCATATTGACATTTGTCAAGATCTATGAAGTTATTGTACTATTTCATTTGTGACTTTCCTTTGAAAAATCAATAAAACTTGTTCTGCTCTATAGCATTATTTAAATGAACATAGCAGTTCATTAATGCAATGAGCAAAAAAAAAATGATTGAGGGTATGAGGTCTCAATGAGGCTGTGGAGTGAAGATGTACTGGGTGGTTCTCTTCAGTGGTGAAACAGAATCGCCATTCAAAGTGTAGATTAACATTAACCTCTGCCAGTCTCTACCTCATAAGGTTAATGATACTTCTGTGTCACTCAGTAAAACCCAATGAATACTAATGAGGCTATAGAGGGTAGGGGAGAATTGATGAGCTTGCTGTAACATACTGCAACTCCTGAATTATAAAATACAACAGCACAAAAATGTGAATGAGCAACTTGAATATGTCAAGATACCTACGTGTGGAGGTACAGAAGGGGATTAAGTAGAATTATGTCTCCTCATGAATAAATGTAGCCCTATTGCCATGAGTCTGTTGGCCTTTTTAGTGACTATTGTCTGGGAGATAGTATACAGTGTATAAACAAACTGAGGAAGCTCATTGGTAAAGTGAGGAATTTAGATACATGGACAGTCAAAGGGTATGTTTTATTAACATATAATGCTGCCCTGAAGGCTTATTGTATTCATGGTGGTAAGAGGATATATCCATGGCTAATCAGTGGATATCAGTGAATATATCATAAGAGCTCTGATTCGGCAATGTTACCACAGCGCAAAAGTCAGCGGAGTTAGCTCCTTGATTCAGTGTGCCTTTAACATGCCTTCACAGGATTGTCTGCCCCTTACACCTATCTCTAACCACTGTACCAACCTAATACTAACCAAAAACTCAACGAGTGGTGCAAACACAGGCTGTATGCCCATGAGTGGGTTGTCCCTGCTGCCCATTGTGCCCAAAGCAGCCACATATCAATATCATCATCCAAGCAGGACTAATCCCAATACATTTAAATTCTAAACACCTTAACAGTTACATTAAAAATGCTTACATGTTTAGACTGTAAACGGAGAGAAAACTAGGTGTTTAGCTTTTAAACACTAATATTTCTAGGTGTTTATACATAAGATATACACCAGGTGGCAGCTGTATTCTATAATTAACCTTTTGCATGCAGTCACCCGTTACTGCTTGGTTACGTTGGTTATGTTGCAGTATTCTCCTAAATTACAGTTTCACATGATATAGCATGTAAAGCATGTCAACAATAAAAGGTTATGCAATTAAACCCTATGACATTGCAATTAGTACATCAGGGGTGAGCAAGTAGTGCTTGGACACCCATTTTGTGAATTAGGAAAATACATAAGGCAAAATCCTTTCTGTGTCTCTGTTGTACTGGGTTGACAAATTGGCATGACATAGTCATGCATTATTAGGTGTTGAAGGTTTAACCCCAGCCTCCAGTCCTCCTCACCCCAGGTCCCACTTAATCCTACACACAGGGGCAGGTCACGGGGACGGTGGAGGGGAGGTGAGGAGGTGGACCCACTTACTCACGTATCCACATCTCTTACTCCATCCCAGTCCCTCTCATGTTCACCCCGGGACTCATGAAGTACACCTGTCTCCATCCCAGTCCCTCTCATGTTCACCCCGGGACTCATGAAGTACACCTGTCTCCATTAGTAGCTGGCAGAGGGGAAAGAAGATGGGATGGGAGCAAGGAGAGAGGGGAGAACAGATAATGGGGGGAGGGGCAGGCTTAATGCCAGGGAAACCATGTAGCAAGTAGACCTTAAAGAGTTCTTGAACTATTCTCAGGTATCAGATACATAATTGAGCCCAATATCAGAGATGGATGTAAACATTAACTGAGGGTAGAGGGCAGCACCATCAGACGGCTATTTCCTGAGGTGGGGGAGAGGTTTGTGATTCATCATCTTGTGCAGGGCGAAATCCTCTTATTGTCCTTTTCCTATCACAAGCTAGGGTAGTGTGACTTTGAGTTGTCCATGTTCCTTGAGTCAGCCACTTTCCATGTGTGTAGTGCCAGACTTAAATCATCAATGATTGCCTTAGAGGATTTTATACTATTTAAATTGATACAAGATGGGAAGATGCAGCACCTGCTATCCTTCCATCTCTTAATTGTTTGGGTCCATCACCTTCAATAGGCTGTCAATGGTAGCTTGTTTGTGATTATATCCATGCAAAAAGAGATGGGTTTCAGAAGATTTGCAAGTCACTTATATTGAAGTGTAACTAGTTAATGAGGATAAACTTACAATGATGTCCTAGTAGTCAAGGGAGAGAGTTAACCTCAACTAGATATTATATGTGGATAACATTAGCACCCTGTCAATTGTAATTAAACTGGAAATCTGCACTTTCTTTGCATTGAGTACACAATAGACACTCTCCTACACGTCACATCCTGAAGCTTAGTTTCGTGTTCCTCCCCTCTCTCACAGTTGTCATTTTCCCAACATTATTTTACAATAAAATCAAAGAATTTGATACATCCATTGATATGTGCCCTAACATTTCCTATATAAATATAAAAACAAAATTAAGAAAAAATAAACTAAAATAAAGCTACTTACGGACCCTAGCTCCTTGAGCTAGGTTACTGGAAACTGTTATTTTTCTTGGCCTGAGCCATGTTATGCAGTCACATACACGGCTACATCTACTCTGTACTTATTGCCATGTTATGCAGTCACATACACGGCTACATCTACTCTGTACTTATTGCCATGTTATGCAGTCACATACACGGCTACATCTACTCTGTACTTATTGCCATGTTATGCAGTCACATACACGGCTACATCTACTCTGTACTTATTGCCTTAGCCATGTTATGCAGTCACGTACACGACTACATCTACTCTGTACTTATTGCCATGTTATGCAGTCACATTTACGACTACATCTCCTCTGTACTTATTGCCATGTTATGCAGTCACATACACGGCTACATCTACTCTGTACATATTGCCCTGTTATGCAGTCACATCCACGACTACATCTACTCTGTACTTATTGCCATGTTATGCAGTCACATACACGACTACATCTACTCTGTACTTACTGCCATGTTATGCAGTCATATACACGGCTACATCTACTCTGTACTTATTGCCTTAGCCATGTTATGCAGTCACATACACGGCTACATCTACTCTGTACTTATTGCCATGTTATGCAGTCACGTACACGGCTAGATCTACTCTGTACTTATTGCCCTGTTATGCAGTCACATACACGGCTACATCTACTCTGTACTTATTGCCCTGTTATGCAGTCACATACACGACTACATCTACTCTGTACTTATTGCCATGTTATGCAGTCACGTACACGGCTAGATCTACTCTGTACTTATTGCCCTGTTATGCAGTCACATACACAGGTACATCTACTCTGTACTTATTGCCCTGTTATGCAGTCACATACACGACTACATCTACTCTGTACTTATTGCCATGTTATGCAGTCATATACACGGCTACATCTACTCTGTACGTATTGCCATGTTATGCAGTCACATACACGGCTACATCTACTCTGTACGTATTGCCCTGTTATGCAGTCATATACACGACTACATCTACTCTGTACTTATTGCCATGTTATGCAGTTACACACACGACTACATCTACTCTGTACTTATTGCCATGTTATGCAGTCACGTACACGGCTAGATCTACTCTGTACTTATTGCCCTGTTATGCAGTCACATACACGGCTACATCTACTCTGTACTTATTGCCATGTTATGCAGTCACGTACACGGCTAGATCTACTCTGTACTTATTGCCCTGTTATGCAGTCACATACACGGGTACATCTACTCTGTACTTATTGCCCTGTTATGCAGTCACTTACACGACTACATCTACTCTGTACTTATTGCCATGTTATGCAGTCATATACACGGCTACATCTACTCTGTACTTATTGCCATGTTATGCAGTCACATACACGGCTACATCTACTCTGTACGTATTGCCATGTTATGCAGTCACGTACACGACTACATCTACTCTGTACGTATTGCCATGTTATGCAGTCACACACACGGCTACATCTACTCTGTACTTATTGCCATGTTATGCAGTCACGTACACGGCTAGATCTACTCTGTACTTATTGCCCTGTTATGCAGTCACATACACGGCTACATCTACTCTGTACTTATTGCCATGTTATGCAGTCACGTACACGGCTAGATCTACTCTGTACTTATTGCCCTGTTATGCAGTCACATACACGGGTACATCTACTCTGTACTTATTGCCCTGTTATGCAGTCACATACACGACTACATCTCCTCTGTACTTATTGCCATGTTATGCAGTCATATACACGGCTACATCTACTCTGTACTTATTGCCATGTTATGCAGTCACATACACGGGTACATCTACTCTGTACTTATTGCCATGTTATGCAGTCACATACACGGCTACATCTACTCTGTACTTATTGCCATGTTATGCAGTCATATACACGGCTACATCTACTCTGTACGTATTGCCATGTTATGCAGTCACATACACGGCTACATCTACTCTGTACGTATTGCCCTGTTATGCAGTCATATACACGACTACATCTACTCTGTACTTATTGCCATGTTATGCAGTTACACACACAACTACATCTACTCTGTACTTATTGCCATGTTATGCAGTCACATACACGGCTACATCTACTCTGTACTTATTGCCATGTTATGCAGTCACACACACGACTACATCTACTCTGTACGTATTGCCATGTTATGCAGTCACGTACACGGCTACATCTACTCTGTACGTATTGCCATGTTATGCAGTCACATACATGGCTACATCTACTCTGTACGTATTGCCATGTTATGCAGTCAAGAAGCTTCAATAGATAGGAGGTGAAACTCAGAGCTTTACCTATGGACACAGTGTAACAGCCCCCCCCCCCTCTACCCCCCCTTCAAAGTAGGCTCTCTTTTGTGTTCAGCATTGAGTCCTATGTAGGATAAGGGGGTTTATAGAGATGTCAGGAATATTTATCAGAGTTATATCAAATGGAAACAAGGGGCCACCTATACCAGAAAATCCTGCTGAATCCAGAATTTGTGATCTTGATTCTCAAAATTTGACCAAAGGTACCTAAAAAGGAGGTTTGATGATGAGAATATTTTAAAAATGTACAAAAGTTATATTGAAAATGATTGGAACTTTTTATAGATGCAACATGCTAATCCAAGTCAATACCTGAATCTACATATCCTAATGTGTGCCTATCTCAACCTGACAAGTACTCTACCTGTGTATGGCTCTGCCTCTCCCACATACTGCCTATCCCTTAGTCTACCTATCACTCATACTACCTATCCCTTGAAACATCTAGAGTTTAATTAGGTTTTCTCTCAAATGGCTTAAAGGATTAAAGTTCACCCTTCACCTTTGTACCTAATTTTCTCTGTACATTCTTACCATTAGTCTACCTATCCTCAATCTGCCTATCATTCACTTTACCTATCCCTCATGGTGACTATCTCCCAACTCTTCACATCCCTCATGCTTGACTGGCACATCTGTGATATTACCTAGCACCAATGTATCTTTTGAATATGCTCACCTTACAAGGTACCCTCTGTACCTATCTCTTAAACTGTTTATTACCTATCCTCCTTGCTACCCATCCTCTTCAATACCTATCCCTCATGCTCACTTTATAGCTTTCCTACCTATCACAGCTTGATCAGTTGGGATAGCTCACAACCAACCTTCATTTTGATCTCTTAGTCAACCTATCCCCTAAGGAACAAATTTAACAGTCTACCTCACACATACATCTACCTATTGCTCATGCTATATATCATTGAGGTTACCTATCCTTCAGGCTGCCTATCCTTCATCGTATATAGCCCTCAGTTTTTTAACTTGTCAAGTGGGATAGCATGAACGATATGCAGCATGAAGGATAGGAAGAGGGGAATAAACTACATACATGTAGGATAGGAAGTTAGCTAGTCTAATGATAGCCATGGTGAGGCATTTTAGAAAAGCATGATAATTCAATGGCCTGAGGGATATGTAAGGTAAACATGAGTGATATGCAGACTTGAGGATAGGTACAATGAGTGATAGGTATATTTCACAAGGCATAGACTATAAGAGCTACTATAAAGGTAGAAAGAATAGCATACAAGGTGAGAGATACATAGATAGCTGGTTAGGTAGGCAGAGGGCTATATACCATGAAGGATAGGCAGCCTGAAGGATAGGTAACCTCAAGGATATATAGCATGAGTGATCAGTAGATGTATGCTTGAGGTTGACTGTTAAATTTGTTCTTTAGGGGATAGGTTGACTAAGAGATCATAACAAAGGTTGGATGTGAGCTATCCCAGATGATCAAGCTGTGATAGGCAGGAAAGCTATAAAGTGAGCTTGAGGGATAGGTATTGAAGAGGATGGGTAGCAAGGAGGATAGGTAATAAACAGTTTAAGAGATAGGTACAGAGGGTACCTTGTAAGGTGAGCATATTCAAAAGATACATTGGTGCTAGGTAATATCACAGATGTGCCAGTCAAATATGAGGGATGTGCAGATTTGGGAGATAGTCACCATGAGGGATAGGTAAAGTGAATGATAGGCAGATTGAGGATAGGTAGACTAATGGTAAGAATGTACAGAGAAAATTAGGTACAAAGGTGAGGGGTAAACTTTAATCCTTTAAGCCATGTGAGGGAAAACCTAATTAAACTCTAGATGTTTCAGGGGATAGGTAGTATGAGTGATAGGCAGACTAAGGGATAGGCAGTATGTGGGAGAGGTAGAGCCATACGCAAGCAGAGTACTTGTCAGGTTCGGATAGGCAAACATTGGGATATGTAGATTGAGGTACTGACTTTGATTAGCATGTTGCATCTATAAAAAGTTCCAATCATTTTTAATATAACTTTTGTACATTTTTAAAATATTCTCATCATCAAACCTCATTTTTAGGTACCTTTGGCCAAATTTTGAGAATCAAGACCACAAATTTTGGATTCAGCAGGATTTTCTGGTATAGGTGTCCCCTTGTTTCCATTTGATATCACTCTGATAAAGATTCCTGACATCTCTATAAACCCCCTTATCCTACATAGGACTCAATACTGAATACAAAAGGGAGCCTACTTTGAAGGGGGGGTAGAGGGGGGTGGCTTGCACTATAGGACTCTATGGAGTAACATATCCTAGGGAACCTATACTATTCTTGATGCAGTCACATACACGGGTACATCTACTCTGTACTTATTGCCCTGTTATGCAGTCACATACACGGCTACATCTACTCTGTACGTATTGCCATGTTTTTGTATGAATTGATATGAGAGAACTACACCCCTTAACCCTTAATGGTAACATTTCTATAATTATCATAATTTGATGGAACTCCACCTTTTACAGTGGACTCTAATGCTAGCAGCACAGTTCAAAGTGAAATGCTACTAATCCTTAAGTCAGACCAGAGTTAAATCATACAGGTTTCCTCCTGACATTAACAACTTGTAGAAAGGTTCTGTGAAGTTCACAAACATCAACAATCCAGGCCGAGATATTGCCAGGATTAGCGTAATTCTACTGTAGTGTTGTACTTATAGAGAGAAGATGAAGGAGACAACATAACCTTCAATGTTTGTGTGGCTAATAACACGGACCCTTTAGGACATTACCAGGTGGATTTACTAATTCCAATTCTGCTACTGACACACATAATGTAATTGTAGCTTACACCTACTGTAGTATGTGATATCCACTGTGTAAAATGCACCCTGACAGTGAAGGTTATTGTCCAATAGCTCTCAGTCACAGCTAAATGTACAGATATATTACAGATAATGCAGATAGATTACAGATAGTACAGATAGATTACAAATAGTACGGATAGATTACAGATATATTACAGATAGTGCAGATAGATTACAGATAGTAGAGATAGATAACATATAGTGCAGATATATTACAGATAGTGCAGAAAGATTACAGATAGATTACAGATTGTGCTGAAAGATAACAGATAGATAACAGATAGATTACAGATAGTACAGATAGATTACAGATTGTGCAGATAGATTACAGATAGATTACAGATAAATTACAGATAGATTACAGATAGATTACAGATTGTGCTGATAGATAACAGCTAGTACAGATAGATTACAGATAGTGCAGATAGATTACAGATTGTGCAGATAGATTACAGATAGATTACAGATAGATAACAGATAGTGCAGATAGATTACAGATAGTGCAGATAGATTACAGATTGTGCAGATAGATTACAGATTGTGCAGATAGATTACAGATAGTGCAGATAGATTACAGATAGATTACGGACAGTGCATATAGATAACATATAGTACAGATAGATTACAGATAGTGCAGATAGAGTACAGATTGATTACAGATAGTGCAGATAGATTACATATAGGTCACAGATAGTGCAGATAGAGTACAGATAGATTGCAGATAGTGCAGATAGATTACAGATAGTGCAGATAGATTAGAGACAGTGCAGATATATTACATATAGATCACAGATAGTGCAGATAGAGTACAGATATATTGCAGATAGTGCAGATTGATTACAGATAGTGCAGATAGATTACATATAGATCACAGATAGTGCAGATAGAGTACAGATATATTACAGATAGTGCAGATAGATTACAGATAGTGCAGATAGATTACAAATAGTGTGACCTTAGTGAAGGCTTTAACAGGCAGAAATAAACTAAGTTCTCGTATCATGAAATTCATATTCTCTTTACTAGAACAGCTACATCAAACTGAGGTATCCGTATAACACGTGAGAAGTGTAATATAACTTTTTTCGGCTTAAGCATAACAACTTAAGGAAATACATCTGAGTTTTAAATTAGAAATTGATTTTGAGCTGAACTAGTCGAAAACGGTCATCCTTTAGCTGCAAATGCAGACCGTCAACAGTTTCATATGAGGTATTTACAATGAGATGGATTTTACAAATAAAAGGCTGGAAGGGCATCAGGGAGATGGTTAGATCATCAGAGCTCGGAAGGATGGCTTAATAACCAGAGCAAATTGGTGGGGGGAGGGCTTTCATATGAGCAGGAGACACCATGGGGTAGGGGGGTTTGCTGGCGATAAAGGGGTTATGTAACTGGGTATTTCTTTTACCAGCTAGGAAGGTTCCATGCCACTCTCATGTTCTTGAAGGTACATTTGTTTGGGGCTAGCTGCACCTTCAGTGGCAGCTTATTCCACAATAGTCTGCCTTCATAAAGGCAGGACTTTCCATATGCCTGGCATTTTGGCGCTTTAAAGGGAAGTTTCTTTTATAAGTGTAGGGGACCAGAAATCCCTGTGCCCGGTAGATTGACCCTCATGGGCCAGTTACCTGGTAATCACTGCTCCCTAGTGTGTATCATACCACTAAAGGTGTAGTTGGAAGGTGGAAATATCAGGCAAGGGATTGTAATGGTGTAATGGTTAGCATGCTGGTATGTCATCCCATTTTCACCTTCCTCTACATAATCATTTGTGGTCGTTCTTCTATTAAGGGATCCAGGAGGGGGGGAGGGATATCAACAAAGAATACCCCTACAATTATCAACCTTGTTTCAACATTGACACAATGTTGAGACAACGTTGAATCAACATAGAAATACACATGTTGAATCAGCGCTGATGGTTAGATGTTGAATCACGGCTGATTTTGATCATGTTGTGGCAGCTTTCAAATTCAATTTTATTTCAACACTGAATCAACTGTTGATATGCAAACTTTGTCTCAGTGCTGAACCGATGTCCAACTTGACCTTGAAAAAGTATATACCAAAATTTCTAAAAATGCACATGGGTGGTATATACCTATATAATACAAGGCTGATTTGCACATATCGGCACAGGAAGTCCCAAAATCGTGGTATAAGTACAGTTAAACTCATGTACAGATAGACCATAGATATTGATATAATGACCTTTTAATGCTTTAGCATGCAGAAAACAGTTCTGCTATAGGTTCTTGAATCATGTAATTGATATTTTCTTTTCTATTAGAACTGCTACACGATAATGATAAAAATAACTGTAAATGATTGATAGACAGAAATACAAGTAAACCCTTGTTTTCCTGCAAGTCAGCTTCTAAATGTTATGTCAACCATGAGATGTAGTTAATGGTAGAATTGATGGTTAATTCCTGAGGCAAGTCATTGAATCTGCCAATTAGTGAGTGAGTAATTAGCACTCAGGCACCATCAGAGCTTCTTGTCTCCTGCATGGAACCAGGCAGCTATTGGATACCATGGAGGATGGAATCAGTTCTCAGAACGAATTATCCAACAACCTAAAGGTATGAAAGTGCAGCTTTGTTGTTATTATCAGTCTAGTAAATGTGTGAAAGTCCAGTTTTGTTGTTATTATCAGTCTATTGAATGTATGAAAGTGCAGCTTTGTTGTTATTATCAGTCTATTGAATGTATGAAAGTACAGCTTTGTTGTTATTATCAGTCTTTTGAAGGTATGAAAGTCTAGCTTTGTTGTTATTATCAGTCTATTGAAGGCATGAAAGTCCAGCTTTGTTGTTATTATCAGCCTAATTAATGTTAGAAAGTACAGCTTTGTTGTTATTATCAGTCTATTGAATGTATGAAAGTCCAGCTTTGTTGTTATTATCAGTCTTTTGAATGCATGAAAGTCCCGCTTTGTTGTTATTATCAGTCTATTGAAGGCATGAAAGTCCAGCTTTGTTGTTATTATCAGCCTAATTAATGTTAGAAAGTACAACGTTGTTGTTATTATCAGTCTATTAAATGTTAGAAAGTCCAGCTTTGTTGTTATTATCAGTCTATTAAATGTTAGAAAGTCCAGCTTTGTTGTTATTATCAATCTATTGAATGTTAGAAAGTCCAGCTTTGTTGTTATTATCAGTCAATTGAAGGCATGAAAGTCCAGCTTTGTTGTTATTATCAGTCTATTGAAGGCATGAAAGTACAGCTTTGTTGTTATTATCAGCCTAATTAATGTTAGAAAGTACAGCTTTGTTGTTATTATCAGTCTATTGAAGGCATGAAAGTACAGCTTTGTTGTTATTATCAGTCTATTGAATGTGTGAAAGTACAGCTTTGTTGTTATAATCAGTCTATTGAATGTGTGAAAGTACAGCTTTGTTGTTATAATCAGTCTATTGAATGTGTGAAAGTACAGCTTTGTTGTTATTATCAGTCTATTGAATGTGTGAAAGTACAGCTTTGTTGTTATAATCAGTCTATTGAATGTGTGAAAGTACAGCTTTGTTGTTATAATCAGTCTATTGAATCCTACTCTTTGAATAGTATCACATGGGAAAATCCCCATCACTGCATATCCTCAGCATTTGAGGTACCATGATCTAATAAAACCAGAAGTGGCTCATCATGCAACCCCCCCCCCCCAATAGTGATGGGGGACCAAAGTGGCTTCTTGGATACACATCGGGTTGATCTGTAGTTTTGGGTTTCACAAACCTGAGGCAGCTTGACAAATACCTACCTTCTAAAAAACACATTGACATGTTATCAGATTTGCTAACACTGCCTAACACATTTTAAATACAATGCCTGATATAGTTAAAAATTGTGCCTTAGCTTTTTCTGTATGACCTGCAGGTATCAAAGGTACTCACCTGGAATAAATCAAAACAGTGACACATGTAACAGCATGGTAAAAATAGAGAATACATCAGAACAGTGACATATGTAAGAGCGTGATACAAATAGTGGGTTTGATCACACATGTAAGAGCCTGGTACAAATAGTGGGTTTGATCACACATGTAAGAGCCTGGTACAAATAGTGGGTTTGATCACACATGTAAGAGTCTGGTACAAATAGTGGGTTTGATCACACATGTAAGAGCATGGTACAAATAGTGGGTTTGATCACACATGTAAGAGCATGGTACAAATAGTGGGTTTGATCACACATGTAAGAGCATGGTACAAATAGTGGGTTTGATCACACATGTAAGAGCATGGTACAAATAGTGGGTTTGATCACACATGTAAGAGCATGGTACAAATAGCGGGTTTGATCACACATGTAAGAGCATGGTACAAATAGCGGGTTTGATCACACATGTAAGAGCATGGTACAAATAGCAGGTTTGATCACACATGTAAGAGTGTGGTACAAAGAGTGGGTTTGATCACACATGTAAGAGCATGGTAAAAATAGTGGGTTTGATCACACATGTAAGAGCATGGTACAAATAGCGGGTTTGATCACACATGTAAGAGTGATACAAATAGTGGGTTTGATCACACATGTAAGAGCATGGTACAAAAAGCGGGTTTGATCACACATGTAAGAGTGATACAAATAGTGGTTTTGATCACACATGTAAGAGCGTGATACAAATAGTGGGTTTGATCACACGTGTAAGAGTGTGATACAAATAGTGGGTTTGATCACACGTGTAAAAGCGTGATACAATTAGTGGGTTTGATCACACATGTAAGAGTGTGGTACAAAGAGTGGGTTTGATCACACATGTAAGAGCATGGTAAAAATAGTGGGTTTGATCACACATGTAAGAGCATGGTACAAAAAGCGGGTTTGATCACACATGTAAGAGTGATACAAATAGTGGTTTTGATCACACATGTAAGAGCGTGATACAAATAGTGGGTTTGATCACACGTGTAAGAGTGTGATACAAATAGTGGGTTTGATCACACGTGTAAAAGCGTGATACATTTAGTGGGTTTGATCACACATGTAAGAGTGTGGTACAAAGAGTGGGTTTGATCACACATGTAAGAACGTGGTACAATTAGTGGGTTTGATCACACATGTAAGAGCGTGATACAAATAGTGGGTTTGATCACAAATGTAAGAGCATGGTACAAATAGTGGGTTTGATCACACATGTAAGAGCATGGTACAAATAGTGGGTTTGATCACACATGTAAGAGCATGGTACAAATAGTGGGTTCGATCACACATGTAAGAGCATGGTACAAATAGCGGGTTTGATCACACATGTAAGAGCATGGTACAAATAGCGGGTTTGATCACACATGTAAGAGCATGGTACAAATAGCAGGTTTGATCACACATGTAAGAGTGTGGTACAAAGAGTGGGTTTGATCACACATGTAAGAGTGTGATACAAATACTGGGTTTGATCACACATGTAAGAGCATGGTAAAAATAGTGGGTTTGATCACACATGTAAGAGCATGGTACAAATAGCGGGTTTGATCACACATGTAAGAGTGATACAAATAGTGGGTTTGATCACACATGTAAGAGCATGGTACAAAAAGCGGGTTTGATCACACATGTAAGAGTGATACAAATAGTGGTTTTGATCACACATGTAAGAGCGTGATACAAATAGTGGGTTTGATCACACGTGTAAGAGTGTGATACAAATAGTGGGTTTGATCACACGTGTAAAAGCGTGATACAATTAGTGGGTTTGATCACACATGTAAGAGTGTGGTACAAAGAGTGGGTTTGATCACACATGTAAGAGCATGGTAAAAATAGTGGGTTTGATCACACATGTAAGAGCATGGTGCAAATAGCGGGTTTGATCACACATGTAAGAACGTGGTACAATTAGTGGGTTTGATCACACATGTAAGAGCGTGATACAAATAGTGGGTTTGATCACAAATGTAAGAGCATGGTACAAATAGTGGGTTTGATCACACATGTAAGAACGTGTTACAATTAGTGGGTTTGATCACACATGTAAGAGCGTGATACAAACAGTGGGTTTGATCACAAATGTAAGAGCATGGTACAAATAGTGGGTTTGATCACACATGTAAGAGTGTGGTACAAATAGTGGGTTTGATCACACATGTAAGAGCAAGGTACAAATAGTGGGTTTGATCACACATGTAAGAGCGTGGTACAAATAGTGGATTTGACACACATGTAAGAGCATGGTACAAATAGTGGGTTTGATCACACATGTAAGAGCATGGTACAAATAGCGGGTTTGATCACACATGTAAGAGTGTGGTACAATTAGTGGGTTTGATCACACATGTAGGTGTTAAATATATATGAGACACCTTTAAGACCCACACTCAGTGTGTCCGCATCCCTACAGGGCAGCGCATACCAGGCGGCAACCGCCGCTCAGCAGACCCCCATCTGCCACTAAAACAGCCTAACAATAGTGTCCCTAATGCCAGTGTCATACTAGTAATTGGCATGATCAAGTTGTCATATGAGAAATATCATATGACTAGTGGTGTATGGAGTAAATACATCAGGCTCATAATAAAATAGTGTTATTTCCAGTTGTCACTGGTTTATTCAGCTTTAGGCAACATGTAAGAAATATCAATCATACAGTAGTTAGTATGTAGGTAATTTGTACACACAGTAAACATACAGTAGTTTATAAAGTATAATGTTCAGTTCCACTCCACCTGTGAGGTATTAATAATACAGTGTCCAGCATAGTTCTAGGTGGGTTCCCACACCTAGCTCCTGACCTGCTGCTTAGAGGAATAATGTAATAATGGATAACTTTACCCTCTGGTGGAAGTCTTGAAGAAGATAGCCTCTGGCCACTAATGGTAGGAAACCAATGCCTGTCTAGCATAGTTTCACCATAGTGCAGTGGTATAGCAGGTAGCAGGAGATGACTGGAGATGTTACCTCTAGAGCGGTTCTTGGTGATGTGTCTTCCTGGAGGTGCAGACAGGCTATTTGTAGCAAATCTTGGAAAAGCACCTCCAGACTGACTGGAGCCAGCAGCATCTGCCTAACTCTACAATTGTTTGAGGGGACCCTTTCAAGTGTCACAGGGGGACAAAGGACCCCCATGGACGCCGCTATGGCCCCCATTGTCTTGGTCGGTTCTGCATCTTCAAACCCTCATAACTCGGTCGTTTATGCTTGTATAACCGCCATTTTGGGCATGCGCGGAGCTGAATGTGCCAAGATTATAATGCCCGCTGGATAGGCGCGTAACTCCCGCCAGTTTGTCTGTAGCTCACTCGGAGGTTGATTCAGTCTCCATGGCGTAACTTCCTTAATACTGGGAGTTCCGCCTTGATCTTGGGCTCATTCTGACCGTCTAATTATGGGCTTTCCATAGATATTTTGATATTTGACCTAGGTTGCTCAGGAGCGACGCTAGAGCGACCGGAAGGTTATGGCGTCGTGCTTATGTAACCCATTGTTCAGTCCTTAGAGTGCTCAGACACTCATGACGGCGTCAGCGGTGCTCAGGCACCCGTGACGGCCGGTTGCATTCACTTACAAGTTATTAATTTGTGCATTGAACCATGAGGTCGCACACTGAGACCCTCATTTTTATTATATTGTGCAGTGAACCATTAGGTCGGAGCCTTTGATGTCATAAAACTCTGTCTAACTGACTGTGGCTGGTGTGCAGTGGGGCATGAACGCTCTTATACAAAGTTTGAGCGCTCTTATAGCTCTTAGAACCAACCTATGTATTAATTTCATAGATATTTCTTTGATTAATACAAAATATGTTAGAATTTATGGAATAATAAAATGGTATATCATAGAATACTCCCTCTCCCCCGAAAGAATGCGAAACTCCGTCATTTCGCCGAGGGAATGTACAATTTATACAATTTTTACCTTATTTTGGAGTTATATACTGTTTTGTAAGAGGATTTGAAGTAATGGGGAGTGCTTCAAATGCAATTTTTGTGGTAGAGCTTTGTCAGTATAAACAATTTTCTCCTGGGTATAAGTACATTTCCGAGTTTCTATATCTTACCATACCAGAGCTTATTTGCTTATGTAACATCAATTTTGGGTACAATTTTCCATTTTTATGTACAACATACAATTTGGCAAATAGTGTGCAATTTTGGCATCCAATATTCAATTTAGCGTGCAAATTGAACATAAATGACAATTTTAGTGTGCAAATTTACAATTTCGCGTGTAATTGCGTTCAATTGACAATTTCAGTATGCAAATATATAATTTTCGCGTATATTTGGCAATTTTAGTGTGCAAATATATAATTTCGCGTACATTTGGCAATTTGAGTGTGCAAATATATAATTTTCGCGTATATTTGGCAATTTTAGTATGCAAATATATAATTTTGCGTTCAATTGATAGTTTCTGTATGTACATATATAATTTTGCGTACAGCTTGGATACACATAGAAATGTTGATTTTCTAAAAATCTGACTTCAGTGTATGAATTGGGTACAGACATACAGTATAATGTGCAACATATAATTCAAATGTAAATTGGATACAACTTACAATCTAGTGTGCAAACATGCAATCTTTGTGTGCAAAATTGGGTACAAGTGTACAATCTGGTGTGCAAACATACAATTTTAGTGTGCAAATTGGGTACAAGTGTACAATCTGGTGTGCAAACATACAATTTTAGTGTGCAAATTGGGTACAAGCGTACAATCTGGTGTGCAACATATACAATTTTAGTGTGCAAATTGGGTACGAGCGTACAATCTAGATTACACTATTCAATTTATGGGATTTGAGACAAATTTTTCCGAGGGCCGGAAAAACAAAGTACTTCATGTACAATAGGCTTGTTTGTCTCTGAGTTACTCATTGATTTTGCTATATGGGTGTATTAATTGGCAATTTCGGCAGTGGGCCGCTGCTTAATTGACTTTTCCCCTAGCCTTATGAGTATGTCCCTGAAAGAGATTTATTTGGTGAGTATCTTAAGTAAACATGTTTTATGTCAACAATTTTCTCAACAAATTTTTTATTTTTTTTTTTTTCATTCATTTTTCCAACAATTTTCTTGGATACCTAAAGTGTGTTACTTTAAGTAAACCTTGGCATAGTATACAAGTGCTAGTGGGTACAAAAACTGTCTTAGTTATCTACCTGCATTCATGTATATTAATGTTAGATTTGTACAATTTTACAATTTGTAATTTGCAATTTCGCAATTTTGCGCGTATATGTGCGCATTAATCATTGATTTTGTGAGAATACCATAGATTTTCATATTATACATCAACAAGTGGCTGTGTATATAATTTTTTTTTTTCTAATACTTTGATAATTTCATTGACAGTGGAGGTGTGTGTCATGTGTGAGATGTGTCATCTCAGTATCTCCTGGTGGTGGACTGGGGGCAGTCTAGGCTGTGGGCAGCCTAGGCTGTTTCCACAGTCACCGGGGAGGGCTGGTGGTTTAGAAAATTAGCAATAGTCTGCATGTTTGACCTTGCGGTCTCCTCCTGTTGTTCGTCAATAATTATATCTGTTGTATTTTCCAGTGCTGTCATGGTCACCGGGCTGGTGCCACAATCATTCTGGAGAAGCATGGAGTAGTACAGTCCTTTGTTTTTAAGGGCTGGTATAGTGCTGAACCTAGTGCGCCAAGGTAGGTGTATCACCTGAGGGAGGTGATAAGCAAATTCTCCTCTCTGTGTTGTTATAACTGCTGGTCCATTCCAGGTAAATATAGCCTTAGGTAGTGGGAAGGTTTTAACCACTATATCCTTATAGGTAGGGGCAGCTGCTGATTTAATCTCATCAAATTCATGTGGTATTGGCCTCAAGGGTAGCGCGAAGTTTGAGTCTCCACAATATATTTTAAAATATATTGTGGGGTTTGTGCGCTTGGCCACATTTTTCTTGCCACAGTGTGTCTGTGCAAATTTCTTAAGGTACTTCATTATTCTGTAGGCTGAGTAGATGGTCAGGGTGAATAATATAGCAATTATCAGGGTGTGGGTTTCCTGAATTGTGAGGAAAGGGGTGTGGGTTTCCTCTGTAGGGGTTAGTTTGGTAGGATTCTTATCTGGGAGCAATTTGTGTAGGGGCAGCTCGGTGACTAGTCTGAATGCTTTGGCTGTAGGCAGGTAGGCTACAGTTCCTCCTAGTCGGTACAGTTTGAGTAGTATGTATACTATAAAAATGTGAGCTGATATCCCTAGGATGAGTGCTAAGCTTTGGAAGATTGGATGCTCTGTAACTCGACGTAGGTATGATTCCTCGTAGCGCGTTTCCATTTCCTTATTAAGGTTGGAGGCATCTTTTAATACTGTTTTGGCAAAGGGCTCTAAATTTAGTTGAGTAATATCATCCATGATTGGATTTTCCTGTAGTTTTTCTAAGGTTCTAGAAAGGTTTACTACTGGGAAATTTGGAAGATTCTCTCTTTCATCTGGTTTGGTTTCAGAAATTTTGTTAAGTGCTGCCATGAATGGTAAATTAATTGTCTTGAGAATGTAATGAAATGATAAGGTTGAGTTACAGGGCAACCTTGTGTTTGGAAGAGAAAATTCTCCTACACTGATCGTGCACCCACAGGGTACACCAATGATTGAGTATGACTGGGCCTTCCGAGTTTCAGACGTTTTACCATGGCAGTTGATAAAGTAATGGGGTTCATTAGTAGTGACCAGATACTCATCTTCAGAAATGGAAATAGCATGGGTGGTAGGTGCTTGCAGTGGTGAAACTGTAAACTTGCAATGTTCCTTAATCTGTTGAGCCTGGTTAGTAAAAATGGCTACAGGGCATGTAGGCCTGTGTTTATAGATTCTACCATTTACATCTCTGCATACCTTTACTGTAGTACCTTCACATGCCTGCATATCTGCTGAGTCCAATTCGATGAATAATGATTCGTCGTAAGATACTGCTAGAAACTCAGTCGTGGTTTGTAGTTTGGTGACTCCTCTGGTGGGGGTCTCCTGTGTGTCTATAGGCATGGGTGATGTAATCATTTGGTACAGTTTGAAGGTTGAGGTGGTAGATTGTATTATAATGTCCAGATGAATATATATATGGTGAGCTGAGTAAGTGTATGAGGTCAGCTTCTGTGAATAATAGAAATCTAAGTCATTAATTGCGACTTGTGCTCCAGGGTGTGTAATCCTAAGTTTGTTATTAATGTCAACTAGGTATCTAGCGAGGTCTGAGGGTGGTACTATATCAGGGGTTAGGATCCCTGATGATAGCATCCTCAGGGCTGCATTTGTCCTTTGCAGTGATTGAACTGTATTCATTCTTGCTGCTATGATAATTAATGCATCATTTAATACTTGCATTTTCTCCCTTTGAGTTTTCTCGTGCCTTGAATATGAGTCGAGTGACCTGGACATGTTAGAGGCCCACAGGTTGACGGTGTCACCTATGGTGTTGATTGTGCTGTCCAGTACCTTCTTATCTTGGATGTATGCTTTAACAAACTTATCTTGTCTGTCTGTGATCTTTTCAATGAGACTAGCTGCTTCCTGATCTTGTTTAGCAAATTTTCTTAGTATTTCATCTATGTTCTTGAGCTGTCCCATTACTTGGTTTACATCTTCTACTGTGGCTAGACCTAGCACACCGCGAAACAGGGGTGCTAGAAAACCCAGTATGGCCTCTCTTTTGGCCTTGTCCAATGTGTTTATGGGGTTGGATAAGAACAATTTGATGGAGGCTAGTGTTTCATTTATCTCCTTGTCTGCAATTTCCAGCAAGGTGTCTAGCTCCTTAGCTTGTTGGATAATTTGGCCAGAGGTATGATCTTGTAGAGTAGGAGTGGTCAAATGGAGTATTCTATCCCTTATGGATCCTTGGGTAACGGGTGCCCGAGGTATCTTGTAGGGAATAGCTAACAACAGTGTTGTGGTTGTATGTCCATTGACCAATGGTTGAGGGCTAGGTTTGAATACTACTCCTATGTTTTGTCTCACCACAGGTGTATAACCTGCAGTAAGTGGTTCAATAGTATATAATAACAGCATAGTTAGCAGTATGGGTGAAACTCTCCGTGTCCCCATGGTGCTTGTGTAAAGCAAGTTTGCTGTTTAAAGTCTTGTCAAATTTGTAGTGATTTGGTGCTGGTAAAGTCTAAGTGTATGGTGTAACACTTTAAATGAAGTGGTTCAAACTGTACCTTTGCAAGATTGAGCTGTCTTGGCAATATGTCCGGTGAGTCTATAGAGGTTGGCCAGTAAATGGTAAGGTCAGGTTGAAGGTGAAGTAGGTGTGTTCTTTATCCTAGTGCAGTCTCTCCTAATGGAGAAGTGGGCTGGCTAATTCCCAAGTGGGGTCCTGTAGACTTGTGTTCCAGACTGCAGCTGGATGAAGATTGATGGTGGGCTATGGTCCACAGTGCTTCTTATGTAGCCTACCCTACCCACATCCATTGTGGGCCTGGTATTGTTTCTCTGGAGTCAAGGCCTTGATCTCCAGTGTCTGCAACTGTGGGGGTCTATTGTGTACTCTGTGTACTGGTAATTAGCTCCTCCTGTCATCCAGGACAGCCATTCATGACCGTCTAGACAGTTGTCTGAGTGTAGCTTATAAGGTCAATTGATCTCTATAGACTGCTGTGTTGGCATAGCGCGCTCTTTCATGTGGGGATTAGGCTTTAGACACTCCATTGTGTTACCCTTACTCTTCTTAGACTTCATGTCTGCTTTACTTGGGGGGTCCCAGTCTTTGACCCTTTCAGAGGCAATAACCTACTGATATATTTACAAATTTGATTGGCTTTATATACATAGTAATTCATTATCAGTCACACATGTCTTATGTGTGGATGAAGAGAATTTGTAATACATTTTGAAAATCTTATGACTTTGGTATCTCAATCTTGTTTCTAATTTCTTGAAACTGCACCACACCTAGATGTCTTTCTTAGGATGTGGTGTGCAGGCCTAGGCTTGATAGGGCCTATGCCTGTGGTTTCTCTTGTAAGGGTGATATCATTTTTGTTCCTTACAATTTTGCTGTAGTATTTGGCCTCATGTGGAATAAGCCTGTGTGCAAATTCATTATTTCTGACAGCCACAACCTTTTTCAGTCTGTCTATGTGCACTGGTCTGGCCACCAATAGATTGGTGTCCAAGTTTTTGAGTTTGGCACTTGTCAAACTAGGTCTATCTACTACAACATATGGTCCCATAAAAAGGGGTTGAAGTTTCCTACACTCTGTATTGGTCAGGATTCTTGGTATGTTTAGGTACACCATGTCGGTGACCTTGATTTCCTGTGGTGTAAGTTTCTTATCATATCTATCCTTTCTTTCCTTTTGTAGCTTGGCGACCCTTTCTATAGCTTTCCTCCTAGAGGTATCTTGATTTGTTATCATGTTAGCTACATGGTCTGCTACTGTGGATATGTCTTCCTGTATTCCCAGCCCTAAGTCCATTGGGGTGGCTGGGTTTCTTCCATGGAGTAGGAAGAAAGGGGTGAATCCTGTGGTTTGGGATTCGGTGTTGTTTAATGCAAAGGTTATGGGTTCAATAAATGAATCCCAATTGTTTTGGTGCTTTGAGCAGAATGCTCTGAGTGCTGTGCCTATGCTAGCATTGAATCTCTCTACAAGCCCATTTGATTGTGGCCTGTATGGTGAGGAGAATTTATGTTTGATCTTGAGGTGTTTAGTTAACTTTGTGAACTTTGCACCTGTATAACATGTTCCATTGTCTGTTTGAAGAGTGGCTGGTGTTCCATGATGACAAATTATATTCTTGTAGAACTCTGCTGCTGTTGTCTCAGCTTTTAAGTCAGTAGTAGCCCAAGCTGTTGCATATCTGGTAGCATAATCTATGCAGACTTGTATATGTTTGTTTCCCCTGGCAGTTGTGGGAAGTGGTCCCACCGCGTCTAGGTTTAGGAACTTCATTGGTGAAGTCATGTACTCTCTCACTGTCATTGGTGTTTTGTGTGAGTGTACTTGCCTTTTTGCTGTGAGGCATGTGTGGCAGGTGGAAACATATTTTGTTGTGTCTGCTAGCATAGACTTCCAATATACCCTAGGTCGGAGTGCTGACAGCATCCTACTAGAACCAAGATGGCCGCCAGTAGGTGAGTCATGGAAATACTGTAGTGTACTTGTTACCCATTGCTGTGGTATAACAATTTGAAGTGGTACAGTATTGGTTTTTCTCCAATTTATGGGGCATATATGGACTAATGTACCATTTACCAAGGTGTATGTCTGGCCTTGGTTGATGATTCTATTTCCTTGTGCTTTTGGTGCAGGCAAGGTCCCATCCTCAAGATACTGTATGAGGGGCAATAGGTCCTTGTCTTTCCTTTGTTCCAAGCCAAGGTTTGTACCTGAGATGGATGTGTCGGGAATCTGATCCAGTAGTTGATTTATATCTAGCACATGTTGTTTTATTCTGTCTCTTTCTTTTTCTTTTTCATCGACTATTGGCCTATCTTGTGCCTTTTGTTGGGGTGTGTCACTCTTGTTTTGGTGTGTAGGCTCCTTTGGAGGGCCTATTCTCGCCTTGATGGGAGTGGCAACCTTTTTCTTTAAAGGCACAATTTGCTTTTTGTCATTCTTCTTTGTCTCAGAGTTCTTTGACTTAGTAGATGCAGTGTCTTTTGTGACATTTTTCCTGGCAGGTGGGGTTTTGGTAGGTTTGTTTCCTGTGACCTTTTTCTCATTTAGAATAGTTTGTGATTGTGTGGGGGGTTTTGGTGTGCCCTCCTGAATCATTTCTCTAGTCTTTGAGCGTGTGGTCATAGGACACAAATGGTTTGATGTTTCCTCTCCCTGCATTGGTTCAAAGAATCTGACTGATTTAGAAGTTGCTTGAGTAATAGCATATATTGTGTCTTCTGGATCTTCATCATCTGAGTCAGGTGGGGTGAAGGGTGGCTCCTTAGGAGTTGCCTTCAGCATTTGATTGAGTGATGAGAATTCAATAGGCTCGAAGTCATTATCTGGAAAGAGTTGTGAGTATTCTCTCTCACAGTGGCAAAACACATAGTGTGTAGATTGCTTCAAGATACCCCTAATGGGTGTCTCTGGCTTTTCAATGGTGTTGGGTGGATCATCCCTTTTGAATGGTACTTTCTTTGTTACTTTTGCAAACTTGGTTCTACTGGCTGCTCTAACTCTCCTTGGTGGGGGTGGAGGGTTAGTCATGGGTCCAGAGTCTGGGTATTCTCTTCTAGACATAGCATCTGGTGGTGTGTTATCATCACCTTTCACGTGTTGGATGGTGAATGAAAATTGTTGTATGTCTAGAGCCCATCTGGCCCATCTATGTGTGAGTCCTGTATTGGTTAATAGTGGGATTAGGGCTGCATGGTCTGTGTATAGTTGGAAGTGTCTGGTCTCTAGATAGTGTCTGAAGTGTAATACTCCATACACTACTCCCAGTAGTTCTCTCTCTGTGGTATTGTAATTTCTCTCATGTTTGGAGAGGGTTCTACCTGCAAAGGCTACTGGTCTGAGCACTCCTTCATTATCTCTCTGTGAGAGTACAGCTCCTAAACTCACATTGGAAGCATCAGTTGCCAAACTGAACTCTTTCTCATAGTTTGGATATCTGAGAAGAGCATTGGTACAGAGGGCATGCTTTAATGTTTTGAAAGCATTATCTGCCTCTTCTGTCCAGACAAATGCTTTGAGATGTGTCTGTAGATCATATAATGGTCTAGCAATTTGGGCATAACCTTTGATAAACTTTTTGAAGTATTGGCATAGGCCTGTGAAGGATCGGACATTCTTGACTGATTTTGGTGTTGGGAAGGTTTTGATTGACTCCACCTTTGTGGGAGATGGTTGTAGTCCCATGGGTGTGACTCTCATTCCCAAGAAGTCTATTCTGTCTATGAAGTATTCACATTTTGATTTCTTCAGTTTGAGTTTACCAACTCTTAGGCTGTTGAACACATCTTCCAGGTCATGGAAGTGTTGTTCGATTGATGGTGATAATACCAATATGTCATCTAGGTATGGTAGGGCACATTTGTACTTGAGTTTGTTCAGAATTAATGTGACTAGATGGCAGAATCCCGCCGGTGCCGTCGCTAAACCCATCGGCATCCTTTCATAGACATATTTTTTGTCATTTGCTATGAATGCGGTTTTATGCTGATCCTCCTGTCTTATAGGAATTTGAAAAAATCCCTGTTGGGCATCTAGCTTACTGAATACTCTTGGTCTGAGTGACCCTATCATGTCTAGAGTGTCATCGGCCCGGGGTGTAGATAAGGCTTGATTTATCGTGTTCTGGTTCAAATAACGAAAATCTGTGACGAGCCGATGGCCTCCCGATGATTTTTGTACTAAAAAGGATCTGGAAGCCCAGGGGCCTTCAGCACATTCTCTCAGAATGCCCTGTTGTACTAGCCTTTCACACTCTTCCCCTATTGCGGCCTGTTTTTCTGGTGTTTGTCTATATGGTAGGAAATGACATGGTACTGCCTCAGGTTTTACATGTATTGAGTGTGTATACAGGTGTGTGGCACCAATGTCTCCATCTTTTCCTACAAATACATCATCATACTTGGTCAGCAGTGATTTTAATCTATCATGCTGATCTTTGGATGTGAGCACAGATTTTGGTGGAACATTCTCTTCCAATTCTGGCTCGAGGTCATGTGCCTCACTATGTATAGCAGCTATTTCAGAGAGTCTGATTGAGTTGGGTTCAGGGTCAGCATATGTGGACTCACAGTCTGAGTCTGTGTCACTGAATTGAGTTACATCCTCAGGCCGTATGGCTGAGATGGATTGATCAGTGTGTGGGGTTGTGTCTGACACCTGTTGAGGTTTCTCTAAATCAGATTCCTTGACTTCCTGAAATAGAGCTATGATGGCACCCTTTTTGATTTTATGTGGGCGCCTGCTGGTGTTGAGTAACACTAGGGGATGTTTGTTATTTTCCCTGGGGGTTACTGCTGCCCTTTGAACTAGATATGGGGCATTGTTATTTCTTTGGAGGTTATCTACTACTCCAGTTTTCCCTTGCAGTGATTGAGTAGATGTGACCTTACCCAATACTGCGAGTTCAGAGAATGGAGGGATGGTAAAATCCCTCACTGCCCTAATGGGTTTGAGAATTTGTTCAGGATCAACATTAAATTCAATTTGAGATTTTGTAGTGCTTAAGAAATCTGTGCCGAGAACAACGGGCTGTGTGAGGTTGGGAATTACAGCAAATTGGTATTGGAATCTGACACCTTGGATTCTAAAGTTCAGCATAGCTGAATGTCTAACATGACACACCGATCCATCTGCCAAGTGGATGTTGATTTTAGATTTCCTCAGTTGGATATGGAATCTCTTTTGGAGATCCATGAGGAATGATTGTCTGACACAGGTGATAGTAGCACCTGTATCAACCAAACATTGTACATCTGAAACATCATATAGATTTGCATTGATACAGCCATTTTGAAGAAGTACAATAGAAAGCTTGGTACTCTCACCTGTATCCTTTGATGATGAATCTGGTGGGGTGATGTGTATCACTGATGGACGTCTCTGTCTGTTAGATGGTAGATTTGCACTAGCAATTGTCTCTGGTTGGATCTTTGTTAATCCTGATTGATTGTTTGTATTTGGGGTGTCACAGTGCACTGGCCCATCGGCACTGTGACATCCTAGTTTTCCTGGTTCTGTGGGGTGGTTGAGATGCTTGCCACCAGGAGTTTGGTGATTTGATCCATCACATGAGGTGGTATTTGGGGGTTACTTTGTTGGTTCCCCTGGTAACCTCTTGTGTCCGGTTTGTAATCCTCCTGGCGTGGGTTGGAACCCTGGTTATATTGACCAGAGTTGCTGTATTGACCAGATTTGCTGGATCTCTGATTGTTGTAGGCGCCATTGTTGTTGTAGGATCCACTGTTGTAGTTCCTATGTGGACTCTGGCCCCTACTGTTGGATCCTTGACTATAGGATCCAGAGTTGTTTGACCCCTGGCTGTTGTTGTAGGATCCGCTGTTGTTGTAGGATCCAGAGTTGTAGTTCCTATGTGGACTCTGGCTCCTACTGTTGGATCCTTGATTATTATAGGATCTGCCATTACTTGGGGTTCTGTCTCTCCTATCACTGTATGAAGAGTTACCATTGTTGGAGTTGGAAGAGCTGTTGTCTTTCCTACTGTTGTGACCCCCCCGGTTGTTGTTGTTGCCCCCTCTACCTCTACCTCTATTGGATTGGTAGTTGGGGTCATAGTTATTTCCTCTGTATCTACCGGTAGGGTCTCTTGATGCAACCTTAGCTTCCTGTTGCCTTACATGGGCACTAGACATTAGGTTAACATCTTCATCTGAACTAGTGCTGATTTCCTGGACCTTTTTCTTAGTAGGCTGTGGGTTGGTTTCTGCATCCCTTACCTTCCTAGATCTCTCTTGGGTCTCAACCTCTAGGGCTAGGTCTAGGGCTTGGTCAAAAGAGTCTATTTTCTTGTTCTCAAGAGCTATAGAGATCCAGGGCCTCATGCCTTGGGTAAATGCCTTGCTTAGGGTTTCATCGTTCTGGCGTTGGGCATTACACACTTTCCTGAGATGGCATGCATAGTCTAGAACAGGTTCATCTATCTTTTGTGCACGGAGTGCAGTCCTTGAGATTATATTGTCTCGAGTAGCAAAATACTCTTTTAATTTATTCACTACATTGGTCCATGTCAACATATCAGGTGTGGCACTCTCCCTGAAGGATTCAAACCAAGCTAGTGCTTGTCCTTCGAGGTACTTGGGTAAATATGTTACCATGGTGTCACTGTCTGTCACTTTGTACTTATCCTTCAGATATTCTGGGAATTTGTGATCAATAAATAATGCTGTTGACATGAGTGGTGATGGGTGTGAAAAGGTTTTGGGTTTTGTTACCTCATGTATCCTGATCTTTCTGTCGTCCTGCTGTTTATTGTCTATGAGCTTGGTCATGTTGGACACCATGGAGATTATGATGTCATCCTTTGATCCAGAGGCAGATGGTGTGACAACAGGTGTGATGGCAGGTGTGGGAGGCTGTGGGGTCTGGGATGATACCATTTTCATGAGATCTGCTATCTGTTGTTGTTGTCTCTCTAGGGACTTCCGCTGATCTTCCATGGCCTTCTGTTGAGCATCTATTGCTGCATTCCTCTCTGCCAGTTGTTGGTTGAGGATCCTCTCCCTTTCCTCCTGCTGGGACTTGTTGGTCTCTAGGGCAGTAACTGCATCTTGGATGGCCTTCTCATAGGCCCTTATCTTCTCAGCTGTCTGATTAGGTTGGGGGCCTTCATCGGTGTCCATGATGGAGGGTGTGGGGGAGGTGTCTCTGGAGGAGTGGCTGTCAAAGGCTGGGGCTGGGGTGGAGGATCTA
The DNA here is from genome assembly GCA_949317995.1 of Acholoe squamosa. NCBI lineage: Eukaryota > Metazoa > Annelida > Polychaeta > Phyllodocida > Polynoidae > Acholoe > Acholoe squamosa. Next base: position 339,277 of record OX439036.1, read on the forward strand.
GATGAGGGTGTGGATCCACCCCCTGAGGCAGATCCTTCTTCCCCTGAGGTAGATAGCGTGAGTTGGGCGTCCTGTAGAGATCCCTGGGAAATGTTGGATCCCTGAGAACTGGTTGTTCCCTGAGTAGACAGGGTGGGTGGTGTGGGGTCTACTGAGTGTGGGTCTGTTGTATTGGAGGCTGGTTTGCCTCCTGTGGGCCTCCTAGATCTAGGTGGGAGGGAGACCTCTTCAACAGGCCCCTGACTACGTAAGGTCTTTGTGTGTTGTTCTGCCAGCTTGACTGATAAGGCCTTGATGTGTGTGGTGGACCTCACTGACGTGTGGGAGACCTCACTGACGTGTGGGAGACCTCACTGACGTGTGGGAGACCTCACTGACGTGTGGGAGACCTCTCTGACGTGTGGGAGACCTCACTGACGTGTGGGAGACCTCACTGACGTTTGGGAGACCTCACTGACGTTTGGGAGACCTCACTGACGTTTTGGGAGACCTCACTGATATATGAGAGATCTTACTGTTGTGTGAGAGATCTCATTGATGTGTGGGAGATCTCACTGATGTGTGGGAGATCTCATTGATGTGTGGGAGATCTCGCTGATGTGTGGGAGATCTCATTGATGTGTGGGGGATCTCACTGATGTGTGGGAGATCTCACTAGTATGTGGGAGATCTCACTGGTATGTGGGAGATCTCACTGGTGACCTTGGTGGGTTGGGGTCAAGGTCAAGGTCACTGGGTGGGTGGAGTGGGTCTAACTGTGTGTATGCGGTACCAGCTTTAATTTACTGTGTGCATGATTGTTCCCAGTTGCGGTACCAGCTTTAACTTACTGTGTGCATGACTGGTCCTAGTTGTGTTACCAGCTTTAATTTTATGAGCCTGTGAGGGATGGGATCTTAGTAGGATGTTCTCCACCACTTTGTCATACTAGTAATTGGCATGATCAAGTTGTCATATGAGAAATATCATATGACTAGTGGTGTATGGAGTAAATACATCAGGCTCATAATAAAATAGTGTTATTTCCAGTTGTCACTGGTTTATTCAGCTTTAGGCAACATGTAAGAAATATCAATCATACAGTAGTTAGTATGTAGGTAATTTGTACACACAGTAAACATACAGTAGTTTATAAAGTATAATGTTCAGTTCCACTCCACCTGTGAGGTATTAATAATACAGTGTCCAGCATAGTTCTAGGTGGGTTCCCACACCTAGCTCCTGACCTGCTGCTTAGAGGAATAATGTAATAATGGATAACTTTACCCTCTGGTGGAAGTCTTGAAGAAGATAGCCTCTGGCCACTAATGGTAGGAAACCAATGCCTGTCTAGCATAGTTTCACCATAGTGCAGTGGTATAGCAGGTAGCAGGAGATGACTGGAGATGTTACCTCTAGAGCGGTTCTTGGTGATGTGTCTTCCTGGAGGTGCAGACAGGCTATTTGTAGCAAATCTTGGAAAAGCACCTCCAGACTGACTGGGGCCAGCAGCATCTGCCTAACTCTACAATTGTTTGAGGGGACCCTTTCAAGTGTCACAGGGGGACAAAGGACCCCCATGGACGCCGCTATGGCCCCCATTGTCTTGGTCGGTTCTGCATCTTCAAACCCTCATAACTCGGTCGTTTATGCTTGTATAACCGCCATTTTGGGCATGCGCGGAGCTGAATGTGCCAAGATTATAATGCTTGCTGGATAGGCGCGTAACTCCCGCCAGTTTGTCTGTAGCTCACTCGGAGGTTGATTCAGTCTCCATGGCGTAACTTCCTTAATACTGGGAGTTCCGCCTTGATCTTGGGCTCATTCTGACCGTCTAATTATGGGCTTTCCATAGATATTTTGATATTTGACCTAGGTTGCTCAGGAGCGACGCTAGAGCGACCGGAAGGTTATGGCGTCGTGCTTATGTAACCCATTGTTCAGTCCTTAGAGTGCTCAGACACTCATGACGGCGTCAGCGGTGCTCAGGCACCCGTGACGGCCGGTTGCATTCACTTACAAGTTATTAATTTGTGCATTGAACCATGAGGTCGCACACTGAGACCCTCATTTTTATTATATTGTGCAGTGAACCATTAGGTCGGAGCCTTTGATGTCATAAAACTCTGTCTAACTGACTGTGGCTGGTGTGCAGTGGGGCATGAACGCTCTTATACAAAGTTTGAGCGCTCTTATAGCTCTTAGAACCAACCTATGTATTAATTTCATAGATATTTCTTTGATTAATACAAAATATGTTAGAATTTATGGAATAATAAAATGGTATATCATACCAGTCTGCACTGGATATGTGGGATGGCTGTATAAGGCCTAGACCACAATAGGGGAAGACACACACAGACAGGGATACCAGCCAATTACCTGCACTGTTCAAAGGAAGCATCCCTTAACAAACATGTAACTCCATTGTAGTGGAGACATAACAGTTGGATGCAGGACCTAACTTTGTCTGGGGCAATCAGCCCCAGGGTAGGGATATAAGGCCCCCAGTAGGAGGTCAATCCATCTCAGAATCTCCAGCACCACCCTAGAGGTAACATCTCCAGTCATCACTCCTGCTACCTGCTATAGCTCTACACTATGCTGGGTTAGGCTATGCCAGAACAGGCATAGGTCTGAACCACTAGTGGCCAGGGTATACCTGCTACAAGACACCTACCAGAGGGTAAAGTTGAACATTATTATATGATTCCTCTAAGCAGCAGGTCAGGAGCTAGGTGTGGGAACCCACCTAGAAGTATACTGGACATTGTATTATTATTATTATTATTATTATTATTATTATTATTATTATTATTATTATTATTATTATTATTATTATTATTATTATTATTATTATTATTATTATTATTATTATTATTATTATTATTATTATTATTATCTCACAGGTGGAGTGGAACAGAACATTATACTTTATGAACAATTGTATATTTACTGTATGTGGAAATTACCTGCATATTAACATATGTGACACAATCTGCGAAAATGGGGCTTAGTGCAGGGGGTTATAAGACCCCTTCTCCCTGTACTTGTCACATATGTGTGATTGATATTTCGTATATGTTGCCTAAAGCTGAATAAACCAGTGATAACTGGAATCAACACAATTTATGAGAGCTTGATGGTCTTACACTCTATATACCACTAGTCATATGATATTTCTCATATGACAACTTGATCATGCATAATTACTAGTATGACATAAGAGTGTGGTACAAATAGTGGGTTTGATCACACATGTAAGAGCGTGGTACAAATAGTGGGTTTGATCACACATGTAAGAGTGTGGTACAAATAGCGGTTTTGTTCAAGACCTTTCAAGTATCATCAGCTTAGAAAAAAGCAATCTCTTCCTTTAAATCTTCCTTTAAATCTCCAAAATGATAAGAAGCTTTTACCACAAACAAGGGGTCAGTATGTTACTAGTGACACCCTTGGCTATTACAGACAACTAAAGACAAACATGGGGTCAATATGTTACTAGTGATACACACTTGGCTACTACAGACAACTATAGACAAACAAGGGGTCAGTATGTTACTAGTGTTACACACTTGGCTATTACAGACAACTTTAGACAAACATGGGGTCAATATGTTACTAGTGATACACACTTGGCTATTACAGACAACTAAAGACAAACATGGGGTCAATATGTTACTAGTGTTACACACTTGGCTATTACAGACAACTTTAGACAAACATGGGGTCAATATGTTACTAGTGATACACACTTGGCTATTACAGACAACTAAAGACAAACATGGGGTCAATATGTTACTAGTGTTAGACACTTGGCTATTACAGACAACTAAAGACAAACATGGGGTCAATATGTTACTAGTGTTAGACACTTGGCTATTACAGACAACTAAAGACAAACAAGGGGTCAATATGTTACTAGTGTTACACACTTGGCTATTACAGACAGCTATAGACAAACAAGGGGTCAATATGTTACTAGTGATACACACTTGGCTACTACAGACAACTATAGACAAACAAGGGGTCAATATGTTACTAGTGTTACACACTTGGCTATTATAGACAGCTATAGACAAACAAGGGGTCAGTATGTTACTAGTGACACCCTCGGCTATTACAGACAGCTATAGACAAACAAGGGGTCAATATGTTACTAGTGATACACACTTGGCTATTACAGACAGCTATAGACAAACAAGGGGTCTTCTCCAGAAACCACCTGTAGACACTTAAAATGTCCACTACCATGCCAGACTAATAGACCGCCCGGCGGCCTACTTTCTCTAGCCGACCCAGAGCTATAGACAAACAAGGGGTCAATATGTTACTAGTGATACACACTTGGCTATTATAGACAACTATAGCAATTTTAGGTCATGTTTGTCTTTAATGATGTCCTTTTGTCTAACCTGTTTGATGCATGGTATATTTAATTTGTAACCTACAGGTAAGTCAATGTAGTAGTTCTTGGGGACAAAATGTGTTTGAGGGAGTTTTTGTGGTAATTAACTGTACGCACTGAAACGAAGCACCACAAGCAAGTATTAACTAATAACTACCCACAACTATTCTCACTCCTTCTCCAGAGGTAAGTCATGTGGTTTCAATAAACATTGTAAATCTGACCTAACCTCAAGTAGTAGAGTTAGAGTAACAGCAATTCACTACAAGTACCCATACGGATACACACCTATGGCAATCAACTCCAATCACCAGCCTAACATGAACTACTACTAACATAATATACCTGACCTAACCCCCAGTAACAGGTTCAGTTACAGTAACCACCCACACCTACTGCCATCACCTACATCATCACGTCCAATCACCAACTGGTGTAAACTACCATTAATGTTGACAATGTTATAAACCTGACCTAACCCCTGGTAACACATCAGTAACAGTAACTACCCACACCTACTGCCGTCCCCTACATCATGACGTCCAATCACCAACTGGTGTAAACTACCATTAATGTTGACAATGTTATAAACCTGACCTAACCCCCAGTAACACATCAGTAACAGTAACTACCCACACGTACTGCCATCCCCTACATCATGACGTCCAATCACCAACTGGTGTAAAGTGGCATTAGTAATTGTTAACACCATGATGAGGGGGCGCTGTAGTCACCTACAGACACCATTAGTCACACAGTGTGGGACATGTTGTTATACTCTAACTTACTGCCTTCTAGTTCTACGGGCCCAATCACCAACAACGCTTTATGTGCATTATCAAATGCAGTGAAGATGTAAGATGATGATTAGATGTGTTTATTAGATCTGTCGTTAGGTTGTGGGAAACTGTTGTTCATGTTTGATAGACATGGAGTTTGAAGGGACTGCATCATGGTCATTGGACATTATCTGATACACCAATGAAGTTATTTTGAGACTGTTCACCAGCACCTCATTCCACCCCTTCAGGCCACATACTCTGATGGCATGTTAAAGTGCAATGACTGCAACTCTGGGGATCCCTGAGGTATAACTGCCCATGACCTGATACGTTATTAGCTGAATTGCACTTATTTGAGATCGTTCAAAGAATCTCTCTCAATTTCAATATAAATCTTTACTCATTTACACTTTATTCAGTTAGCAACTGCAATGGATTCATTTGGCTGGCCTAAGCTCAATAGTGCACTGAACACTGACAGAGATTGACATACTGAGAGACTGTCACAGACTGTAACCCAGACGCATCACTACCTGTAACATAAAGACTACCAGTGACAACATAAGATACAGTAATTGTAAACTTTGGGCTGACAACAGAACAGAAAGACTACCAGTGACAACATGAGATACTGTAATTGTAACCATTTGGCTGACAACAGAGCATAAAGACTACCAGTGACCACATAAGATAGAGTAATTGTAAACATTGGGCTGACAGCAGAACATACAAACTACCAGTGACAACATGAGATACGGTAATTGTAAACATTGGTCTGACAACAGAGCATAAAGACCACCAGTGACAACATGAGATACGGTAATTGGGCTGACAGCAGAACATAAAGACTACCAGTGACAACATAAGATAGAGTAATTGTAAACATTGGGCTGACAGCAGAACAGAAAGACTACCAGTGACAACATAAGATAGAGTAATTGTAAACATTGGGCTGACAGCAGAACATACAAACTACCAGTGACAACATGAGATATGGTAATTGTAAAGCAGAAATCACTGACACAGGCAAGTGGGAAAAATTCAATATCGCTGCTGGCCAATCTAAAGTAACCACTCTCTGACTGCTTGATCAGTTATCTGTGTGTGTTTTTTAAGTCCCCCCATGGCTGTTGTTGGGTAAAAATAACTGATAGTATCCCATATAGAGGAACAGTCCTAGAGGCTGTGAAATTAATCTCTTCAAAAATTCAAAAATCTCAATTAAAATTTCTCTTTTCCATCATTGATAGAACTACACATATCTCAAGTTCTAAATATTGAGTAATATCAACTAAAAGGTTTCCTGACATTGTGTGTGTGTAAGTCTGGTCGGTAAAGTACTCTGCACCATACTGTGTGGATGGTAAAGTACTCTGCATCATACAGTGTGGCTGGTAAAGTACTCTGCACCATACAGTGTGGCTGGTAAAGTACTCTGCACCATACGGTGTGTCTGGTAAAGTACTCTGCACCATACGGTGTGGCTGGTAAAGTACTCTGCCCCATACGGTGTGGCTGGTAAAGTACTCTGCACCATACGGTGTGGCTGGTAAAGTACTCTGCACCATACGGTGTGGCTGGTAAAGTACTCTGCACCATACGGTGTGGCTGGTAAAGTACTCTGCCCCATACGGTGTGGCTGGTAAAGTACTCTGCACCATACGGTCTGGCTGGTAAAGTACTCTGCACCATACGGTCTGGCTGGTAAAGTACTCTGCACCATACGGTGTGGCTGGTAAAGTACTCTGCCCCATACGGTGTGGCTGGTAAAGTACTCTGCACCATACGGTGTGGCTGGTATAGTACTCTGCACCATACGGTGTGGCTGGTATAGTACTCTGCACCATACGGTGTGGCTGGTAAAGTACTCTGCTCCATACAGTGTGTCTGGTAAAGTACTCTGCACCATACGGTGTGGCTGGTTAAGTACTCTGCACCATACGGTGTCTGGTAAAGTACTCTGCACCATACTGTGTGGCTGGTAAAGTACTCTGCACCATACGGTTTGGCTTGTGAAGTACTCTGCACCATACGGTGTGTCTGGTAAAGTACTCTGCACCATACGGTGTGGCTGGTAAAGTACTCTGCACCATACAGTGTGGCTGGTATAGTACTCTGCCTCATACGGTGTGGCTGGTAAAGTACTCTGCACCATACGGTGTGGCTGGTATAGTACTCTGCACCACACGGTGTGGCTGATAAAGTACTCTGCACCATACGGTGTGGCTGGTATAGTACTCTGCACCATACGGTGTGGCTGGTAAAGTACTCTGCACCATACTGTGTGGCTGGTAAACTACTCTGCACCATACTGTGTGGCTGGTAAAGTACTCTGCCCCATATGGTGTGGCTGGTTAAGTACTCTGCACCATACAGTGTGGCTGGTATAGTACTCTGCACCATACAGTGTGGCTGGTATAGTACTCTGCACCATATGGTCTGGCTGGTATAGTACTCTGCCCCATACGGTGTGGCTGGTATAGTACTCTGCCCCATACGGTGTGGCTGGTATAGTACTCTGCACCATACGGTGTGGCTGGTATAGTACTCTGCACCATACGGTGTGGCTGGTAAAGTACTCTGCACCATACAGTGTGGCTGGTATAGTACTGTGCACCATTAGGTGTGGCTGGTAAAGTACTCTGCACCATACGGTGTGGCTGGTAAAGTACTCTGTACCATACAGTGTGGCTGGTAAAGTACTCTGCCCCATACAGTATGGCTGGTATAGTACTCTGCACCATTAGGTGTGGCTGGTATAGTACTCTGCACCACACGGTGTGGCTGATAAAGTACTCTGCACCATACGGTGTGGCTGGTAAAGTACTCTGCACCATACTGTGTGGCTGGTAAAGTACTCTGCCCCATACGGTGTGACTGGTAAAGTACTCTGCACCATACAGTGTGGCTGGTAAAGTACTCTGCACCATACGGTGTGGCTGGTTAAGTACTCTGCCCCATACGGTGTGGCTGGTATAGTACTGTGCACCATTAGGTGTGGCTGGTAAAGTACTCTGCACCATACGGTGTGGCTGGTAAAGTACTCTGTACCATACAGTGTGGCTGGTAAAGTACTCTGCCCCATACAGTATGGCTGGTATAGTACTCTGCACCATACGGTGTGGCTGGTATAGTACTCTGCACCACACGGTGTGGCTGATAAAGTACTCTGCACCATACGGTGTGGCTGGTATAGTACTCTGCCCCATACGGTGTGGCTGGTAAAGTACTCTGCATCATAAAGTGTGGCTGGTAAAGAACTCTGCACCATACTGTGTGGCTGGTATAGTACTCTGCACCACACGGTGTGGCTGATAAAGTACTCTGGAACTATAAAGGACAACTGATTGAATTGTTTTGGTTCTTTGTCTCATTGTTAGAAAAATCCATTATCCTCCAAAATGGAGAAATGTTTGTACAGCAGTGTCCTGTTTCTTACAGTGCTAATGGAGTCTCCTTGAGAAGCGCAGCAGTCGTAACTAGTTACACCCAGAGTGTACAATGCAGCATCAAAATGAATACTTGTCACTTATTTCTACTGACATCATATTATATGTCTTACAACTTAAAGGCACTCTGAATGGAGGAACCGATTCAGAGCTCCTTTAACATAAGTAGACAACATTGACAGGACTGATAAAGACTGAAATATTTATACAATGCAAATCTTAATGAAGCCCCTTCAGCAAGTTCACACTTATTCCAGCCAAGCCTCAGATCATCAAAGCTGTACGATTAAGGTGATCACCACTGAGTGTTTTGTCATCCTCACAAGTGTCACAGATCGGTGGTATTGTCGTTGTCTTTGTTGGTGTCATTATGGACATCGAGGGGATTTTTATCATCATCACAGTGTGAAATGGAATAACTCCCTTCACTCTGGTTCAACCTAAGGGGATAAATGAGTAACGTAGCAGGAATGTCTCACTGTTGCCATCCAATAGAAGGGGTTGAATAGTGAAAGAGGCTACTATGAGCTTATCTTACTTAAACCTTATTTCAACACTCAGAACCTTACCATATAATTATGAATTTAAGGTTTCACCACATCTCTAATCAACGTTAGAACATTGTTCATCCTATGAAGAAGAATGGCACTTGAGGCCCTAGTTTACAGTAGTATTATATCATTAATAAGCACAAGGAGTATTGATACAATTATAAGACTAAAAGCCTGTCCATTAGAAGTTCATCCTATCCATAGTAACATTATCCTACAGTGTACAAATCACACAGTGTAGGGGTGTCTAATGGGCTACCTCCACTGTTCCGGTCACTTCCATCTTCTGCTATTCTGAACGATTTTAAATAGGAAATATTAGGGGGAAAATTATCAGATTAGCGGAAAGTTGGCATGACCGACGCAGTGGAACTAGGCCTTTTGGCAGGACATCTGCTGGTACACAAGTCATATATAACATGCAGACAGCAGAACAGGACATCACCTGGTACACAAGTCATATATAACATGCAGACAGCAGAACAGGACATCACCTGGTACACAAGTCATATATAGCATGCAGGCAGCGGAACAGGACATCACCTGGTACACAAGTCATATATATATATATATATATATATATATATATATATATATATATATATATATATAACATCCAGACAGCAGAACAGGACATCACCTGGTACACAAGTCATATATAACATGCAGGCAACAGAACAGGACATCACCTGGTAGACAAGTCTTATATAACATGCAGACAGCAGAACAGCACATCACCTGGTACACAAGTCATATATACATGCAGACAGCAGAACAGGACATCACCTGGTACACAAGTCATATAACATGCAGACAGCAGAACAGGACATCACCTGGTACACAAGTCTTATATAGCATGCAGACAGCAGAACAGCACATCGCCTGGTACACAAGTCATATATAACATGCAGACAGCAGAACAGGACATCACCTGGTACACAAGTCATATAACATGCAGACAGCAGAACAGCACATCACCTGGTACACAAGTCATATATACATGCAGACAGCAGAACAGCACATCGCCTGGTACACAAGTCATATAACATGCACAGAGCAGAACAGCACATCACCTGGTATACAAGTCATATATAACATGCAGACAGCAGAACAGGACATCACCTGGTACACAAGTCATATAACATGCAGACAGCAGAACAGGACATAACCTGGTACACAAGTCATATAACATGCAGACAGCAGAACAGGACATCACCTGGTACACAAGTCATATATACATGCAGACAACAGAACAGCACATCACCTGGTACACAAGTCATATATACATGCAGACAACAGAACAGGACATCGCCTGGTACACAAGTCATATATAACATGCAGACAGCAGAACAGGACATCACCTGGTACACAAGTCATATATAACAAGCAGACAGCAGAACAGCACATCACCTGGTACACAAGTCATATAACATGCAAACAACAGAACAGGACATCACCTGGTACACAAGTCATATATAACATGCAGACAGCAGAACAGCACATCACCTGGTACACAAGTCATATAACATGCAGACAGCAGAACAGGACATAACCTGGTACACAAGTCATATAACATGCAGACAGCAGAACAGGACATCACCTGGTACACAAGTCATATATACATGCAGACAACAGAACAGCACATCACCTGGTACACAAGTCATATATACATGCAGACAACAGAACAGGACATCGCCTGGTACACAAGTCATATATAACATGCAGACAGCAGAACAGGACATCACCTGGTACACAAGTCATATATAACAAGCAGACAGCAGAACAGCACATCACCTGGTACACAAGTCATATAACATGCAAACAACAGAACAGGACATCACCTGGTACACAAGTCATATATAACATGCAGACAGCAGAACAGCACATCACCTGGTACACAAGTCATATATACATGCAGACAGCAGAACAGGACATCACCTGGTACACAAGTCATATAACATGCAGACAGCAGAACAGCACATCACCTGGTACACAAGTCATATATAACATGCAGACAGCAGAACAGCACATCACCTGGTACACAAGTCATATAACATGCAGACAGCAGAACAGGACATCACCTGGTACACAAGTCATATATAACATGCAGATAGCAGAACAGCACATCACCTGGTACACAAGTCATATATAGCATGCAGACAGGAACAGGACAAGAGATTGCAGGAAGGAAGCTTCAGGAAATGAGACAAATCTGACAATGACCATCATGATAGAGATGAGATGGATCAAGGATCCCCATCTCCATTTCCTAGAAGAAAGACTTAGTAACTAATTCTATGTGCCACTCAATTCCTTGAACTCATGTCTCAGACCTTCTTAGATTAATCCACCATGAGATGTAGTTAACAGCAGAATTGAGAGGATAGTTGATTAATTCCTGAGGTGAGTCACTGAATCTGCCAATTAGTGAGTGAGTAATTAGCTCCCCCAGTCCATCAGGCACCATCAGAGCTTCTGTTCTCCTGCACAGGACGAGGCGAATATCGATTGTTACGTAGATTAAAGACAATAGCCTGGTGTGCGGTCTAACGTTAAGCTTTTTCATGCTGTATTAATGGATGATAATAGGAAGGGGTTCTAATTCTCATCTCCTGTACATGGAGGTTGGTATAAAGACATAAAACCAATCATTCACACTGCATTATTTATATAATTTGATGCCCACTATGGGGATAAGCACAACCCACATTGATATAAGGAAATATTCTGACTATTTTAATTGAGATAAATGACAATATGAGTTAAGACCTTTTTCTATAGCTAATGACCTGCAGGTATGAATCAAAAACACCTGGGATAGATTAGAGTGGTAAGAAGAAGGAACATAGTAAAGTAAACACAGACATGATATGGTAACTGGGTATAAAGGTGACTGATCAGTAACTGACACCTGCTACGATCCCCCCTCCATAGTGCCTCAGTCAAGTATTAAGGTGTCAATCAGGAACACTGCAATGTTGTATCCACTAGTTCAACCAAAGGTTTTAACCTTACACTTACAGGTGGAACAGCTATAGCAATCAACTGTTATCAGTACTGCCACAGCCAGAGTAACAACTACCAACTACCCACATTTTCAGTCCTACTGCCACCAGGCAGTCATGTGGTTTCTATTTGTGCATTGTAAAACTGACCTGACCCTGTGAGTACAGATACAATAACCGCTAGTCTCTACTAATTATGGGCTTCCCTAGCCAACTTAAAAGGGTCTATTTCTCCTTTTTCTATCCCCTCAGGATGTGTGTGGTGCACATTTGCAGGGGCACTGACACATACCCCTGTGAAATTGTGTAATGTAGTTCTCGCCATGAATGACCTTAGCTGTCGAAATGGCGTTAAACATCTATTACTCACTCACTCTCTACTAATTAGCACACCTACTGTAAGACACTCCACCCAACCATCCAATCACCAACTGGTATAGAGTCACATTAGTAACGAGTTACCTCTTGTTACCACCATGATGAGGGGGCGCTGCAGTCTGTTACAGGTGCCATGGTTCACAGTGTGCTGCATGTTGGTATGACTGAATGCTGAGTTAGCGTGGTTTTACGTCTTTACCCTTCTAATTAGCACTCAGCAAACAAGGCTTTATTTGTATAAAGTCTGTATGTCCTTGTCACAAGGGGGAAAGTACAAGCATGTCTAATTGTGGGACACTGGCCATCCAATGATGATTGTACTAGTGGAATATTGGGCTGCTGTCTTTCACCTTGGTGTACATAAAGACCACTGACCACTGATATGAGTGCATCATGCAGGATGCACCAGCACTTTATTGGAGCATCATGCCAACCCTGCTGGCCTATCAACCCCATAGGGTCGTCATGAATCAGATGCATAAATGTAGCGCTGCCAAGTTACTCGCCACGGCTGCATTCAACCATCATGTTGACCAAAGTGCACGATGCCTCCTCTCACCAGGTCTGCATTCAACCATCATGATGACCAATGTGCATGATGACTCCTCTCACCAGGACTGCATTCAACCATCATGTTGACCAATGTACATGATGCCTCTCACCAGGGCTGCATTCAACCATCATGATGACCAATGTACATGATGCCTCTCACCAGGGCTGCATTCAACCATCATGTTGACCAATGTACATGATGCCTCTCACCAGGGCTGCATTCAACCATCATGATGAGCAATGTGCACGATGCCTCCTCTCACCAGGTCTACATTCAACCATCATGTTGACCAAAGTGCACGATGCCTCCTCTCACCAGGTCTAAATTCAACCATCATGTTGACCAATGTGCACGATGCCTCCTCTCATCAGGTCTGCATTCAACCATCTTGATGACCAATGTACATGATGCCTCTCACCAGGTCTGCAGTCAACCATCATGATGACCAATGTGCACAATGCCTCTCACCAGGGCTGCATTCAACCATCATGATGACCAATGTGCATGATGCCTCCTCTCAGCAGGGCTGCATTCAACCATCAGATGACCAATGTGCATGATGCCTCCTCTCAGCAGGGCTGCATTCAACCATCAGATGACCAATGTGCATGATGCCTCCTCTCAGCAGGGCTGCATTCAACCATCAGATGACCAATGTGCATGATGCCTCCTCTCAGCAGGGCTGCATTCAACCATCAGATGACCAATGTGCATGATGCCTCCTCTCAGCAGGGCTGCATTCAACCATCATGATGACCAATGTGCATGATGCCTCTCACCAGTTCTGCGATCAACCATCATGATGACCAATGTGCATGATGCCTCTCACCAGGGCTGCATTCAACCATCATGATGACCAATGTGCATGTTGCCTCTCACCAGGTCAGCATCCAACCATCATGTTGACCAATGTGCATGATGCCTCTCACCAGTTCTGCGATCAACCATCATGATGACCAATGTGCATGATGCCTCTCACCAGGGCTGCATTCAACCATCATGATGACCAATGTGCATGATGCCTCTCACCAGGTCAGCATCCAACCATCATAATGACCAATGTGCATGATGCCTCTCCCCAGGGCTGCGATCAACCATCATGATGACCAATGTGCATGATGCCTCTCACCAGGGCTGCATTCAACCATCATGATGACCAATGTGCACGATGTCTCTCACCAGGTCTGCATTCAACCATCATAATGACCAATGTGCATGATGCCTCTCCCCAGGGCTGTAATCAACCATCATGATGACCAATGTGCATGATGCCTCTCACCAGGGCTGCGATCAACCATCATGATGACCAATGTGCATGATGCCTCTCACCAGGGCTGCGATCAACCATCATGATGACCAATGTGCATGATGCCTCTCACCAGGGCTACATTCAACCATCATGATGACCAATGTGCATGATGCCTCTCACCAGGTCAGCATCCAACCATCATGATGACCAATGTGCACAATGCCTCCTCTCACCAGGGCTGCATTCAACCATCATGATGACCAATGTGCATGATGCCTCTCACCAGGTCTGCATTCAACCATCATGATGACCAATGTGCACGATGCCTCCTCTCACCAGGGCTGCATTCAACCATCATGATGACCAATGTGCACGATGCCTCCTCTCACCAGGTCTGCATTCAACCATCATGTTGATCAATGTGCATGATGCCTCTCACCAGGTCTGCAGTCAACCATCATGATGACAAATGTGCATGTTGCCTCTCACCAGGGCTGCATTCAACCATCATGATGACCAATGTGCACGATGCCTCCTCTCACCAGGTCTGCATTCAACCATCATGTTGATCAATGTGCATGATGCCTCTCACCAGGTCTGCAGTCAACCATCATGATGACAAATGTGCATGTTGCCTCTCACCAGGGCTGCATTCAACCATCATGATGACCAATGTGCACGATGCCTCCTCTCACCAGGTCTGCAGTCAACCATCATGTTGATCAATGTACATGATGCCTCTCACCAGGTCTGCAGTCAACCATCATGATGACCAATGTGCCCAATGCCTCCTCTCACCAGGTCTGCATTCAACCATCATGATGATCAATGTGCACAATGCCTCCTCTCACCAGGTCTGCATTCAACCATCATGATGACCAATGTGCATGATGCCTCCTCTCAGCAGGGCTGCATTCAACAATCAGATGACCAATGTGCATGATGCCTCCTCTCAGCAGGGCTGCATTCAACCATCAGATGACCAATGTGCATGTTGCCTCTCACCAGGGCTGCATTCAACCATCATGATGACCAATGTGCATGATGCCTCTCACCAGGTCAGCATCCAACCATCATGATGACCAATGTGCACGATGTCTCTCACCAGGTCTGCGATCAACCATCATGATGACCAATGTGCATGATGCCTCTCACCAGGGCTGCATTCAACCATCATGATGACCAATGTGCACGATGCCTCTACCAGGGCTGCATTCAACCATCAGATGACCAATATGCATGATGTCTCACTGCATCCGTAGCCCATCAAGGCTTAAACCTGTCTATTACATCAATGTTGACCTGACATCAGGTCCTCCTCTATCCTCATTCACAAGTAGGAACAGGACTGGAAGCGGGGCAGCAGGCACCTAGTTACTCACATGTTCACAGTCCATCCCCTCTTCAGCTGGTGACCAATCAGTTACATCTGTCCCATCATGAGCTACGTTCCGCTCCTCTGGGCCACACTCTCACAGGCTGATTGAGTGCAACTTACCATTCTCTTGTTTCACATGTGACATGATGTTTTCTGGTCAACATCAGTCCTCTACTATTTCTCTTGGCACAAATGTACACTGCAAAAATGGTGTTTAGATTCTAAACACAATTCTAAACATATTCTTGCAACGTTTTGGTAATCACATTGACCTCCTAAACATGTTTAGTCAAACAATATGCTTAGTTTAAGTGTTAAGATATCTAGATGTTTAGGTTTAGATTTTTATTTTATATGAAATTTTTATGTTTAGATGTCTAAATGATTAGATAGAAATTTAGGTTCACAAATGAATGCAGCAAGAAAATGAAGGATTATCTTTTTTTCCATTTACTTTCTGGGGGACATATATTTACAAGTACAAAGTCTCTACAGAAGTCAGCCACAGGTGTACGTATATATGTTTACGCTGCATTAGAATGAGAGACTTGTGAAAGTACAACAGCTTGACATAGAGGACATTACTTTCGAAATACCATGAAATAGGTGTCCACCATGGAATGTGTTAATTAGTTTGCCTAATATGCTGGTGTAAGGCGAATTTAGTCAATTCTGTATTGCTGTTTCTATTCTTAAGACATTCAATGAAATGATACCATGTTTAACATGGGGGTTGGGGACATTCTGCCACAGCAATTGACTGTGATTGTATACAGAATGTCCATTTAAAGGTAGTGCTGCTACCTGGTGTGTGATTGACATTCAAGTATCTAAACATGTTTGTATTTAAATCTAAACACCTATTATTCGGTATGTTTAAATTCTTAACATCTAGACATGTTTAGCAAAAATGTTTAGGTGTTTAGAAGAAAAGTGGTTAATTCCTAAGTTTGTAGTCGATGAGACACCTAACTGACCTATATGTTTAGGTTTTAAACATGTTTAGACCTAAACACGTTTAAAATCTAAACACCATTTTTGCAGTATAAATATAGTCTTATGACCTGTTTATTGCAATGAGATTACATAATATTTTTTTTGTATAAGCATATAACAAACCAAAAATGGTTCATGTTTCTATAGTGATATTTAAATAAATGTGAAAATTTACGAAATAAACACATCTACAAAAATAAAATTACCATTACCGAACCACTAAAACCAGTCTTGCACTAATTTGAGATCTTTTTGGGAGGATTTTTGAGTTTCGAATTATACCTTCCCCCATTTGGGACCCATTGACGGAAGCTGTTTGATTACCTTGATTTTAATTGACATGACTGCATTACATGTTCACTTAATAACGGATTTTGGCCCTACCCCATTTCACTAAAGTTAAGGCACAACATACATGTACAGGTGATAAACAGTTTTTAAAACTGACAAATTTAGACAGAAAATGAGTCAGTGCTCAACAAAAATATATAATTACAAGTTGAAAATACTACAACACATAGCTATGTATACAATTTTGTAAACGGATTCCCCTTTAGATATTGTCAATGCTGAATTTAAGAAGTCAAAGGCAGTCATTCAATCTTTCTATCAGTCTCTGTGATATCTTGTAAAGCTTTCTATCAGAAGTGAAAACTGCTTGATTCATAAATGAGGGGATGGTATTGGTTATTGGTGGGTTTCTACTGTAGTGACTGAGTGATAGGGAGACAGAGCGTCTACATCCAGCCTCCAGCCACATAGTTCCCTCCAACACTACTAGAGGCTGTTTAGGACCTGACGTAATTCTGTTACACTTTACCTGAGACCATAATGATCAGCTGTATATTATATTCAGATGGAGATTGACATACTGAGAGACTGTCACAGACTGCAACCCAGACACATCATTGCCTGTTACATAGAGACTGCCAGGTTACCAGCAGAAATCACTGACACACACAAGTGGGAAAAGTCAATATTCCATCTAGCAAATCTCATGGAACCATTCTCTGACTGCCTCATCATTTATCTGTGTGAGTACCTCAGTGGCTATTGAAGAGGAAAACGCCAGTGTTGAACCATACAATGACACTTGGCTGATATAAGAGGAAGACACCAGTGTTGAACCATACAATGACACTTGGATGATATAAGAGGAAGACGTGAGTGTTGGACCACACAATGACACTTCGCTGATATAAGAGGAAGACACCAGTGATGAACCATACAATGACACTTGGCTGATATAAGAGGAAAACGCCAGTGTTGAACCATACAATGACACTTGGATGATATAAGAGGAAGACACCAGTGTTGAACCACACAATGACACTTGGCTGATATGAGGAAAACATGAGTGTTGGACCACAGAATGATACTTGGCTGATATAAGAGGAAAACGCCAGTGTTGGACCACACAATGACACTTGGCTGATATAAGAGGAAGACACCAGTGTTGAACCATACAATGACACTTGGCTGATATAAGAGGAACACACCAGTGTTGGACCACACAATGACACTTGGCTGATATAAGAGGAAAACATGAGTGTTGGACCATACAACATGAGTGTTGAACCATACAATGACACTTGGCTGATATAAGAGGAAAACATGAGTGTTGAACCACACAATGACACTTGGCTGATATTTTATAAGAGGAAAACGCCAGTGTTGAACCATACAATGACACTTGGCAGATATAAGAGAAAGACACCAGTGTTGGACCACACAATGACATTTGGCTGATATAAGAGGAAAACACCAGTGTTGGACCACACAATGACACTTGGCTGATATAAGAGGAAAACATGAGTGTTGGACAAACAATGACACTTGGCTGACATAAGAGGAAAACATGAGTGTTGGACCACACAATGATACTTGGCTGATATAAGAGAAAAACGCCAGTGTTGAACTCCAACAACTCCAACACTCATGTTTTCAACTTATATACAAGTTGTACATCTTGTGCATGCTTTAAAACCTCACATTATATAGAAGTTGTACATCTTGTGCATGCTTTAAAACCTCACATTATATACAAGTTGTACATCTTGTGCTGTAAAACCTCACATTATATACAATATGTACATCTTGTGCTGTAAAACCTCACATTATATACAATATGTACATCTTGTGCTGTAAAACCTCACATTATATACAAGTTGTACATCTTGTGCTGTAAAACCTCACATTATATACAATATGTACATCTTGTGCTGTAAAACCTCACATTATATACAAGTTGTACATCTTGTGCTGTAGAACCTCACATATAAGGGGTATCTTACATGCAGGAATTTAGTTCAATTATTAACTCAACATTGACTCTTCAAGGTGTTCCAGGGGAGCCCAGACTACACTTATCTTTTTAAATTCAGAAAATGGATTGAGTAAAATAAAAAGTTATGAAACTCCACAAACTCTAAGTTGGTATTATGCACAGGCATGCCTTATATGTGGGTAAGTGCAGTAGTTTCTGCAAAACTGTCACCCGCCATTACAGCACACCCCATCAGGTGTGTCTACATCACACCCCATCAGGTGAGTCTACATCACACCCCATCAGGTGAGTCTACAACACACCCCATCAGGTGAGTCTACAACACACCCCATCAGTTGAGTCTACAACACACCCCATCAGGTGAGTCTACAACACACCCCATCAGGTGAGTCTACAACACACCCCATCAGGTGAGTCTACAACACACCCCATCAGTTGAGTCTACAACACACCCCATCAGTTGTGTCTACATCACATCCCATCAGTTGTGTCTACAACACACCCCATCAGTTGTGTCTACATCACACCCCATCAGGTGTGTCTACAACACACCCCATCAGTTGTGTCTACATCACAACCCATCAGGTGTGTCTACAACACACCCCATCAGTTGTGTCTACATCACATCCAATCAGGTGTGTCTACAACACACCCCATCAGTTGTGTCTACATCACATCCCATCAGTTATGTCTACAACACACCCTATCAGTTGAGTCTACAACACACCCCATCAGGTGTGTCTACAACACACCCCATCAGGTGAGTCTACAACACACCCCATCAGGTGTGTCTACAACACACCCCATCAGGTGAGTCTACAACACACCCCATCAGGTGTGTCTACAACACATCCCATCAGGTGTGTCTACAACACACCCCATCAGGTGAGTCTACAACACACCCCATCAGGTGTGTCTACAACACATCCCAGCAGGTGTGTCTACAACAAACCCCATCAGGTGTGTCTACAACACACCCCATCAGTTGTGTCTACATCACATCCCATCAGGTGTGTCTACAACACACCCCATCAGTTTTGTCAACAACACACCCCATCAGGTGAGTCTACAACACACCCCATCAGGTGAGTCTACAACTCACCCCATCAGGTGAGTCTACAACACACCCCATCAGGTGAGTCTACAACACACCCCATCAGGTGAGTCTACAACACACCCCATCAGTTATGTCTACAACACACCCCATCAGTTATGTCTACATCACACCCCATCAGTTGTGTCTACAACACACCCCATCAGGTGAGTCTACAACACATCCCATCAGTTGTGTCTACAACTCACCCCATCAGGTGTGTCTACAACACATCCCATCAGGTGAGTCTACAACACACCCCATCAGTTATGTCTACAACACACCCCATCAGGTGAGTCTACAACACACCCCATCAGTTATGTCTACAACACACCCCATCAGTTATGTCTACATCACACCCCATCAGTTGTGTCTACAACACACCCCATCAGGTGAGTCTACAACACATCCCATCAGTTGTGTCTACAACTCACCCCATCAGTTATGTCTACATCACACCTTATTACTTATGTCTACATCACACCCCGTCAGGCGAGTCTACAGCACACCCCATCAGGTGAGTCTACAACACACCCCATCAGGTGTGTCTACAACACATCCCATCAGGTGTGTCTACAACACACCCCATCAGGTGTGTCTACAACACACCCCATCAGGTGTGTCTACAACACATCCCATCAGGTGTGTCTACAACACACCCCATCAGGTGAGTCTACAACACACCCCATCAGGTGTGTCTACAACACACCCCATCAGTTGTGTCTACATCACATCCCATCAGGTGTGTCTACAACACACCCCATCAGTTATGTCTACAACACACCCCATCAGGTGAGTCTACATCACATCCCATCAGTTGTGTCTACATCACATCCCATCAGGTATGTCTACAACACACACCCCATCAGTTGTGTCAACAACACACCACATCAGGTGATTCTACAACACACCCCATCAGGTGAGTCTACAACACACCCCATCAGTTATGTCTACAACACACCCCATCAGTTATGTCTACATCACACCCCATCAGTTGTGTCTACAACACACCCCATCAGTTGTGTCTACAACACACCCCATCAGTTATGTCTACATCACACCTTATTACTTATGTCTACATCACACCCCATCAGGCGAGTCTACAGCACACCCCATCAGGTGTGTCTACAACATGCCCCAACAGTTGTCTCTACAACACACCCCATCAGCTGAGTTTACAACACACCCCATCAGCTGAGTCTACAACACACCCCTTCAGCTGAGGTTACAACACACCCCATCAGCTGAGTCTACAACACACCCCATCAGTTATGTCTACAACACACCCCATCAGGTGAGTCTACAACACACCCCATCAGGTGTGTCTACAACACACCCCATCAGGTGTATCTACAACACGCCCCATCAGGTGTGTCTACAACACACCCCATCAGGTGAGTCTACAACACATCCCATCAGTTATGTCTACAACACACACCCCATCAGTTGTGTCTACATCACACCCCATCAGTTGTGTCTACAACACTCCGCATCAGTTGTGTCTACAACACTCCGCATCAGTTGTGTCTACTTCACACCTTATTACTTATGTCTACATCACACCCCATCAGGTGAGTCTACAACACACTCCATCAGGTGTGTCTACAACACACCCCATCAGTTGTGTCTACAACACTCCGCATCAGTTGTGTCTACAACACTCCACATCAGTTGTGTCTACTTCACACCTTATTACTTATGTCTACATCACACCCATCAGGTGAGTCTACAGCACATCCCATCAGGTGAGTCTACAACACACACCCCATCAGTTTTGTCTACAACACACACCCCATTAGGTGAGTCTACAACACACCTTATTAATTATGTCTACATCACACCCCATCAGGTGTGTCTACAACACACCCCATCAGGTGTGTCTACATCACACCCCATCAGGTGAGTCTACAACACACCCCATCAGGTGAGTCCACAACACGCCCCATCAGGTGTGTCTACAACACACCCCATCAGGTGTGTCTACAACACGCCCCATCAGTTGTGTCTACAACACACCCCATCAGATGTGTCTACAACACCCACCCCATCAGGTGAGTCTACAACACACCCCATCAGTTGTGTCTACAACACACCCCATCAGTTATGTCTACATCACACCCCATCAGGCGAGTCTACAACACACCCCATCAGCAGTGTCCACATTTCTGTTTGTCTGTGTTAACTAGAGCTACACTGTGGGTTTTTCATAAGTACAATGTTACATTGCGGGGTCATTGTTTTTCTTGTGGGGTCAACCCGACAAGCAATGTCCTTAAAATGGTTTAAAATGACCTTGTGGGGTGCACGTGAAGAGATTGTGGTACAACCCCACAATGATCGTCTCTGTCAGACAGACGCCATTTCTCTGTGCATATTATATATGGCATATTTGAAGATTGCCTAATAGCCCTTGCGATAAGCTTTGGTTTGCACCTGGTCCCATGTCTCTAAGTGCAACGGTTCACAGGTTAGAGCAAAAACAATTCTTTGACGGGCCCCATGACGCATCGGAGGCATTTTTTCCCGAATAGTCCTACAGTGAGCAGATGAAGCCTGCATCATTTAGGTGCAAGAGTGAATGCCCACTGAACCATGATCCAGTCTCCACCCCCAATAGCACAGCCAGAAACTAACATTTTGATTAGGGACTCTTTCACGATACTTCTGCTAAAACTTTCAAAACTGAATATCTCAGCAACTGCTGGTCCGATCAACTTGATCTTAGGTGCGTTTCGCAGCCCATGAAAACTACAGTCTTGTGGAGTTCCTGCCCTTGCCAGGAACTTGGGATTTTAGTCAGGCAGAGAGCTCACTCTACCCCAAAGTGCTTGATATAGTTTTTTTTCTTCTGATTCTCAAAGATATATCATCATACAATAAATTCCAGGTGGGTGGCACATTGCCAGCCTTGAGCAATTTTAATTATTCATGGTTGCCTAGCAACCAGCTGATTTAAGCCAAATATGCTGTACAATAGGGGTACTTTATCATCCCTATGAATGTTCTTAAGCCCTGGCATTGATTTAGGGGGGCTATGAAAAGTCTGATTCACATTATTTTAAGTGTAAACACCTGTTGTTAAGCATTTTTGGCTGAAATCAGCTGGTTGCTAGGCAACCATGAACAATTAAAATTGCTCAAGGGTGGGAAAAGCCCACACACCTGGAAAACATTGCCTGATAGTATACTATTGATAATCAGGAATGAAAAAAAATATATCAGCCGCTTTGGGGTTAGAGCATTTTCAGGGACTAGCATGTCCTGACTACATTCAGACATTTTAACCCCATAATGTACATATGTACATGTTGGAAATGTGCACCCAACAATGATCGATTTTACCCATTACCCAACCCCACAGTACCCAGACCAAATTTTTCCCCACAACGTAACTCTCGCCTGTAGGGCTGTCTGGAAAAACCCTGAGCACCATTAGGTGTGGCTGTATAGTGGCTGGTATTGTAGGGCTCACTAATGAATCCTGTAGAGCCTGGTACCTATAGATGCCATCAGTGGTCTGGTGTTTTAAGCACCTATTACTAACTCTTGCAGTATCTTGTGCCTATATGTGCAGGCAGTGTTTAATGTCATGCATTAGCTCAGCGTCTCTTACATAGCTTTATTACTATAGTCTACACAGAAGCTGTCTGTGCCTCTACACACAGTACTGCAGGTAGAAAACATGATGCCACCACACCTGAATGGGAAGATATAAGTATCTACTTCACTTATTGATTAATGTTTGAAGGGAGGGGTATAATTCTCAATGATCAGCGGTAAATGTTGTAAATGAATGTAGGTTTATATAAAGTAAGAAGAAAGAGGAAGAGGCAAAGTGAGGGAGAGCCGGTAGTTGAATAAAACCCCCAATTAAGAGAACAACTGATCTTAGGTTATTATTTTGTCTTATGTTGACTTCTAGGAAAGTATAGTTTATGTGTTAATGGTACCGAATGCTCTCGTAATCATGAAATAAACAGATGATGCGAGCATCAGTTACAAAGATATGCCCTTAGTACACAATAAGGGTGGTAAAATGCAAGAAAAACTGAGTCAATTGAACAGATTTGTTTAGTAGGTAAGAGGCTAATGTAGGCCTAAAGGTGCTCTGTTTTCTCTTTGTTCTTTCTGAAAGGGACTTTATTTACCTATAAAATTGAGTAATTATTCAATTTGAGTAGCTTTGTCTCGTTTTTAAAAGGCTTCCTAATTAGGTTAAAAGGGAACAGCTCCAGTTGCTTCATACACTTTGTGATGGCTGTGGAACTTTAGGGGGAAAACTGAGTGACTTGTTTTGACACTTTTGTTATGTTCCCAGAATGTCAATGCAATAACAGTAAATGCTATTATTTTTACAGTCATCTTTAACCAAATAACACCTAGTTAGTGCGTCTTGCCCATTGGTCATGATAGAGCAAAGAGTGCAGCTGTGCGAGTGACTACATCCATACACAATGATAACTTGACATGGCTCCTTTCAGACTATTTCTGTGTAATGCTCATTTATAACACATCCCTCTGATGTACAGGATCAACTTTGAGGTAGCTTGGGGTCATCTCCAATACATGGCATTCAGAATGAGATTCACCTTATCCATTTTTTAACACCGACATCAGTATTCATCAAGTTTCCTAAGGTCCCTGTAGGTATCCTTAATGCCCTTCATTGCACAATGGTTTCTTGTACAAAGTTATACATTAGATTGAAATATGCCTGATCAGATTTTCAACTGTTTGAGTTTTAATTAAACTACCAGGGACCCCCCTGATGTCACAATGTCGCCAAAATTCAAGGCTTAAGGTCACATGTCACTTTTTTAGGGGAAATAACATGTCTAAAAATCTCAAAACTAAAGGCCTCAGATCACATGTCGCTTTTTTTAGGGATTGGACATGTTACTTTTAAAAGGGTAAATATGTCAGAATATCACCTCAAAATGGCCAAATGTCGCCATGTTGTTTTTTACCCCTTACGGGCCACAATATACGAAATGAATGAAAATAATGAGTACTCCAGGACATGATTTGGGAAACAATGAATATCATAAAGCTAGAATATGCTTTCTATTTTTATCATAATTAGGATTCATGAAATTCTGAAAAAAAACATAAAATGTCAAGTGATTTTTATTTTACACTGTAAAAACCTTAATAATGGTCTGATCTGAATGCCGTAAAATCTTAGATGTAGTTCAAGGTCTGGAGACATTCAGTCGGCTATAATACATGTAACGTGCAGGCTTTTTCACTGAAAACAGGTGAAATTATTTTGACCCCCCTGCCCTGGTCTAGGAGTCAAAAGAATTCTGTCCCCCCCGGTCAAGGAGTCGCAAAGAATTCTGAGCCCCCCTGGTCAATGAATCGAAAACATTCTGAGCCCCCCACTCAAACCCACCAGCCACCCCCCACACCCCTGTTGTTAAAAAATGATCACTCCCTTAGATGGCGGTAGTCCTGAGGACTATGCCCCCTGACTGTGCAACTACTGCTTAGCACGGCAGTCTCCGCATAACGTCCACGTATCTAGGTCGGTGCGGACGCGGCAGGCGCTGTAGCCCTGAGGACTAGTTAAACTGCTGTCATTGGTATCCTGCTTTCAACCTGTAGTACATCATGTGGACCCATGACAAAACGATGCTAGTGACATGTAGTTTATCGTGTGGACCTAGGACAAAATGATGTTAGTAACCTGTAGTATATTGTGTGGACCTATGACAAAACAATGCTAGTGACATGTAGTATATCGTGTGGACCCATGACAAAAACAATGCTAGTAACCTGTAGTACATCGTGTTGACCTATGACAAAAATGATGCTAGTAACCTATAGTACATCATGTGGACCTATGACAAAAATGATGCAAGTAACATGTAGTATGTCGTGTGGACCTATGACAAAAACGATGCTAGTGACATGTAGTATATCGTGTGGACCTATGACAAAACGATGCTAGTAACATGTAGTATATTGTGTGGA
Organism: Acholoe squamosa; assembly: GCA_949317995.1. Taxonomy (NCBI): domain Eukaryota; kingdom Metazoa; phylum Annelida; class Polychaeta; order Phyllodocida; family Polynoidae; genus Acholoe; species Acholoe squamosa. The sequence goes on from OX439036.1 coordinate 365,361, forward strand.
CCTATGACAAAAACGATGCTAGTAACCTGTAGTATATCGTGTGGACCTTTGACAAAACGATGCTAGTAACCTGAAGTACATCGTGTGGACCTAGGACAAAATGATGCTAGTAACCTGTAGTACATTCTGTGGACCTATGACAAAATGATGCTAGTAACCTGTAGTATATCGTGTGGACCTAGGACAAAATGATGCTAGTACCTGTAGTATATCATGTGGACCTTTGACAAAAACGATGCTAGTAACATGTAGTATATCGTGTGGACCCATGACAAAATGTAGTATATCGTGTGGACCCATGACAAAACGATGCTAGTGACCTGTAGTATATCATGTGGAACCATGACAAAATGTAGTATATCGTGTGGACCTATGACAAAACAATGCTATAAATGTAGTACATCATGTGGACCTAGGACAAAACAATGCTAGTAGCCTGTAGTATATCGTGTGGACCTATGACAAAAACGATGCTAGTAACCTGTAGTATATCGTGTGGACCTAAGACAAAACGATGCTAGTAACCTGTAGTATATTGTGTGGACCTAAGACAAGACGATGCTAGTAACCTGTAGTACATCGTGTGGACCTATGACAAAAACGATGCTAGTAACATGTAGTATATCGTGTGGACCTAAGACAAAACGATGCTAGTAACCTGTAGTATATTGTGTGGACCTAAGACAAGACGATGCTAGTAACCTGTAGTACATCGTGTGGACCTATGACAAAACGATGCTAGTAACCTATAGTACATCATGTGGACCTATGACAAAAACGATGCAAGTAACATGTAGTATATCGTGTGGACCTAGGACAAAATGATGCTAGTACCTGTAGTATATCATGTGGACCTTTGACAAAAACGATGCTAGTAACCTGTAGTATATCCTGTGGACCCATGACAAAATGTAGTTTATCGTGTGGACCTATGACAAATACGATGCTAGTAACCTGTAGTATATCATGTGGACCTAGGACAAAACGATGCTAGTAACCTGTAGTATATCCTGTGGAACCATGACAAAATGTAGTATATCGTGTGGACCTATGACAAATACGATGCTAGTAACCTGTAGTACATCATGTGGACCTAGGACAAAAAATGCTAGTAACATGTAGTATATCCTGTGGACCCATGACAAAATGTAGTATATTGTGTGGACCTATGACAAAACAATGCTATAAATGTAGTACATCATGTGGACCTAGGACAAAACAATGCTAGTAGCTTGTAGTATATCGTGTGGACCTATGACAAAAACGATGCTATTAACATGTAGTATATCGTGTGGACCTATGACAAAAACAATGCTAGTAACATGTAGTATATCGTGTGGACCTATGACAAAATGTAGTATATCGTGTGGACCCATGACAAAACGATGCTAGTGACCTGTAGTATATCATGTGGAACCATGACAAAATGTAGTATATCGTGTGGACCTATGACAAAACAATGCTATAAATGTAGTACATCATGTGGACCTAGGACAAAACAATGCTAGTAGCCTGTAGTATATCGTGTGGACCTATGACAAAAACGATGCTAGTAACCTGTAGTATATCGTGTGGACCTAAGACAAAACGATGCTAGTAACCTGTAGTATATTGTGTGGACCTAAGACAAGACGATGCTAGTAACCTGTAGTACATCGTGTGGACCTATGACAAAAACGATGCTAGTAACATGTAGTATATCGTGTGGACCTAAGACAAAACGATGCTAGTAACCTGTAGTATATTGTGTGGACCTAAGACAAGACGATGCTAGTAACCTGTAGTACATCGTGTGGACCTATGACAAAACGATGCTAGTAACCTATAGTACATCATGTGGACCTATGACAAAAACGATGCAAGTAACATGTAGTATATCGTGTGGACCTAGGACAAAATGATGCTAGTACCTGTAGTATATCATGTGGACCTTTGACAAAAACGATGCTAGTAACCTGTAGTATATCCTGTGGACCCATGACAAAATGTAGTTTATCGTGTGGACCTATGACAAATACGATGCTAGTAACCTGTAGTATATCATGTGGACCTAGGACAAAACGATGCTAGTAACCTGTAGTATATCCTGTGGAACCATGACAAAATGTAGTATATCGTGTGGACCTATGACAAATACGATGCTAGTAACCTGTAGTACATCATGTGGACCTAGGACAAAAAATGCTAGTAACATGTAGTATATCCTGTGGACCCATGACAAAATGTAGTATATTGTGTGGACCTATGACAAAACAATGCTATAAATGTAGTACATCATGTGGACCTAGGACAAAACAATGCTAGTAGCTTGTAGTATATCGTGTGGACCTATGACAAAAACGATGCTATTAACATGTAGTATATCGTGTGGACCTATGACAAAAACAATGCTAGTAACATGTAGTATATCGTGTGGACCTATGACAAAAACAATGCTAGTAACATGTAGTATATTGTGTGGACCTAAGACAAAACGATGCTAGTAACCTGTAGTATATCGTGTGGACCTTTGACAAAACGATGCTAGTAACCTGAAGTACATCGTTTGGACCCATGACAAAATGTAGTATATTGTGTGGACCTAAGACAAAACGATGCTAGTAACCTGTAGTATATCGTGTGGACCCATGACAAAATGTAGTATATCGTGTGGACCCATGACAAAATGATGCTAGTAACCTGTAGTACATCATGTGGACCCATGACAAAACGATGCTAGTAACCTGTAGTATATCGTGTGGACCTATGACAAAAACAATGCTAGTAACATATAGTATATCTTGTGGACCTAGGAGAACAGTGCTCTATCGTAAAATGCATGGCTTATACGTGAACCCATGCAGGAAAGTAATTAACAGTGGAATGGGGAGGAGTGAATAGGGGAGAACAGCTCATGACCCTCAGTTCACTGTTACCGACCTCTTCCTGCCCTCAGGCCATACTAGCCCCCACTCCTAATTTCACAAAAAAAAGATTAAAAGATGCAAAGCAGAACTTACTTAAATCAATTGGAAAGGGGAATCGGTACGTTGATGAATGAAGGGGCATATTAAAAGAACAAAATCATTGTAACTTTCCCTTGATATAAGAAATACTGCAAGTGAGCTACACCCACATACACTAATGGTCTGTTTAAGCTCCGGGGTCTCAAATGAGTGCCGGTCTCGAATAAGTGCCGGGGGTGTAGTAGTATTGAAATCACTCTTATGCACTAAAAGCAGTATTGAAATAAACACCTGTCTCATATAAGCACTGGGGGTACAGTGGGAATGAAATCAATGAGCGCCCAGGCGCTAATACAGGCCACTACGGTAGATAATATTCTTTAATTAGATAGAATATGCTTAATAAAGCAATAGATCATTTTCATGGGGTTCCTTTTAAATGATATCATCTAGAGTTCGAGATAATAGCATGAGATCTGTGGTACATGGGACATGTCATCCAATCTCCCAATTAATATTAATCAATGATTACTTAGCCCAATAGGCTGCTGCTGGAGTAGGTGGGTCCTGTTAATAATGGGACCTAGCAGCTATGTAAATTGGCACAATATCCGGTGTGTAGCCTACAGCTATGGTGCCATTCATTGATCTAGCTCTAGTGGTTCTGTAGTAGGTGATGAGTGGTGATAAGGGAGTCTTTATCCATGCCTCAAGATATATAGTTCTCTCCGCAGCTACCACGGGTTGGTCTGTTACATTGTAGCTGGAGCCGTATTGGAGACTGGTGAGTTTTCAACCCCAGGGTGTTTAAACTGTTAACTGACCGTGCACATTGCTACCTTATAGGTCCAAATAGATCACCCGGGTGATCTATTGGCCTATTGACTTTGAGACACTGTACCACCTCCACCTGGTGTAGTTTAGAACAGTTACCCCCTCACACTCTCCCCCCACAGCAGGGGTGACAGCAGTTCAGCAAGCAGCAGCAGCATATGGCAGGCAGGACAAGAACTTTGATTTGTTTGTTAATTTTCTTCATTATGGGAGTCATTTGTGACTCCTGCGATGAGTAGTACCGTGGAAACTCCAGGTTGTGTCCTGCGTGCAAGCACCCTAACCCCAAATGGGACCCGCAGCAGCAGTTAGGGGCCCTAAAGGAGCAAGCAGGCCATGGGGAACCACCGGCTACCATGGAGTCAGCCAGCCATGACCGACCCGGGACCACGCAGGACGCCGGGGCACCTGGACAGGATGGCCAATCGTTCATTGAAGGAAATGGACTCCGGGGAAAAGGTTTGAAGCAGTATGATGGCTGCGTTCAATCAAAACGATCCAAGTACGGATCGACATAAATATTCGCTGGTTCTGGGAGAAGCAGGTTCACTAGGTGCCGGGCAGCAAGGTACAGATGCCATAAAATTACAGTATGCTACTGAAGTTCATCAGAGGGACCTGAACACACCCAAACACCACAACAAGCAAAATGGCAGACCGGGCCTTCCGGTTCACAGTCCTACGGCCTCTACATCGATGGATTCAGGGAATATTGGCCACCCACGGGCCCCTACAGGCCCCCAGCAGCTCATATCAGGTATGAACAATGTTAATTTGCAAAATGTGGGCAATGATTTCCTCCCTGGGAGCCGGGCGGTACCGAGTAGTGGCCACTGGGTACCCGGTATAAACCAGCAGGCGCGCACGAACATTGTGAGTTCTGGTGGTAGTTTTGTGGGTCCAACAGCCATGTCCAGTGTCAATGACATTAATGTAGGTGTACCCCCAGGTACACTGACCCTTTAATCCACCTACTCCCAGGCTACTTTGAATGAATATCAGCAGTTTGTGGCCTGGAGATTGCAACAGCTGCAACAGCAGCAGGGACCTGCCAGCACCAATACCCAGGTTGGAAATCAACATGTACCAGTCAACACCACTAACCAGGATGGTCCACAGCAGCAGCTTTTTGATCTACTCGCTCAACATGTACCAGTCAACACCACTGCCCAGGGTGGTTATCAGCACGTACCAGTCAACACCACTGCCCAGGGTGGTCTACAGCAGCATCTACTGGATCTACTTAAACAGCAGACGTCTCTCAATACCAATGTCCAGGTTGGTTCACAGCAGCAACCATCTCTCCACACCCTGCAGACAGGACTAGCTTCTGCTGGTCTAGGTCTGGGTAACATTGGCATTCCGAACGGGGCTGTAGAGAGTCTGTTCAACACTACGACAGGTAAACTTCAAGGGGAGGATGACCTGTTAACCACCTTACATGCAGCTAGTGTAGCAACTAAGAGGAAAAGGTCTAAAATATTGTTACGTCCTGATTACCAGTTTCCTACGGATAAATCCTATGACAAGATGAGTTACAGGGAACTAATGTATGGTATGCTTAATGTGCTTCAGAGTTAATTGCTTGCCAACAACCCGCCATTAACTGCAATGTCCTACCTGCAGCATATGAAATTTATTGCCCACAGAGAAATTAAGCCACATATTCTATGAAAGCCATGTGCCAGTATGAATATGATGTGACTGATAAAGTTCTGAAGAAAGAAATCCCGGGTTTTGTAGCAGCGGAGCATCAGTCTATGGCGGAGAATCTTGGTATTGAAAAAACATTAGCTTATATTAAAATGCAACAAGAATAAGACAAATCCATGAAGTTCCCGCAGCAGTTGAAATTCGCCAATCAGTCTTGCCAAGTTCAAGGTCAGGGTTGCTCACAGTCAAAATTCATGATCCCCTGTACGGAGCATTTGTGCAAGATATTTAATTTCACTGTTTGCGATTTTGTCAACTGTACCAAGCAGCACTCATGCGCAGTTTGTGGGGACGCTCGCACCCGGCGAAAAATTGCTACCAAAACCAGTCTGCCAACCCGTATCAGGGCACATCAGGGAACCAGACACATTATTTTAGTCAGCAGCAAAATTACCAGCAGCTTGGTTACCAGGCCTCCCCAGGTTCCCAGAGACAAGCCTGAGTGGAGCTAGCGGATGTGAATTTTTGCCCCTTTGATTCCATCCATGTGCATAATTGTGAGGAATTGCTATGTTCTGACAGTTTGAATGCCTTATTAGCCTTGTATGATAATTATGTGCCTTTGTGGGACTGTAACTATGTTCATGTGGTCGCAGGTGTCCGTTCCCAACTCAAGCCGGCAGGTTGGAGAGACATGTTATTATTTGATGCGGACCCTGATATTGATAGTCACTTCATTCTGGATGGGGTCATGAACGGTTTAAAAATAGTGGATCCCCATGCAGAAGTGGATGGTTATGAAACCACCAACTATAAATCCGCCACTGTCCAGGCTTACTCTTTTATTGACAACTTATTGCATGACGAGTATACAAGGGGTAAATTAGACATTGTGTCGGACAAACCCTTATGTGTTCACGCCTTGGGGGTGGTCCCTTAGGCGTCAGGGGGCTTTCGCACTATCACCGATGCAAGTCACCCGATAGACAGATCGATTAATTCTTACATGAAACAAACTTTTCAACATTTTCAATTCACCAAAATTGAGGATGTGTGCGATCAGTTATGCCGCGGCATGTTTCTGGCGGTGACAGATATCTCGGCGGCTTACCGTTCAGTTTTGGTTAGGCCGGAGGACAGGAAATTTCAGGGGTTGCGTTGGTCAATTAATGGAAAGGACAAGTATTTTGTGGACAATTTTCTATCATTTGGTACCAGAGCTGCCCCTTACATCTTTAATCTCCTGATGGATTTATGTGCAAGAGAGGCTTTATTTGTTTCAACTACCTTGATGATTTTTTATTAATGGGGCATTCATATGAACAATGTCGAGTGGCACAATTGACCCTACATTCTTTGCTACTGAAGCTCGGCTTCTATGTGCCATACAAAAAGATGGCAAGCCCTTCAAGAGTTGACCGGTACCTAGGAATCGAGATTGATACGATCTATTTGAAGCTTAGATTACCAGAGGAGAAATTAGCGAAGTTGAAGCAGGAGATTGCGTTTTTCAATGGTCGCCGCAAGGCAACACGTAAGCAACTGCAAAGACTTTGTGGCATTCTGTTGCATTGCTCCTCTTTGGTAAAAGGCGGTCGTACATTCTCACATCGAGTTATTAAGATGCTAAAAGGTTTTCAGAGTAAGTGGTATCCTTGACTAAGGGTTTTCACAATGATTTAGATTGGTGGAAATCATTCTTTAGATGGTTCAACGGGGAAGCCTGTATCATTACGTCAGACACTGAGCAGGAGTTAACTCTATCCATGGATGCTTCAGGCAAGGGTTATGGAGTGGAATGTATGGGGGACTGGTTGGCCGGAGCATGGCACGGTTCTTTGGAAACGTCATATGCGACCGGAACCGGATATGGCCATTCCAGACAACATAAATGTGCAGGAGTTCTACCCTCTAATCGAGTCTCTCTGGAGGTGGGGCACTATATTCAGAGATAACAAAGTCATTGTGAACTCAGACAATACCCAAGTAGTGGCAGCATTAAACTCAGGGCTCAGTGAAAATAAGGTTGCTATGGCAATCTTGACGCAGGTCTTCTGGCTATCAGTGTTGTACAATTGCCATGTAGTAGCATGCCACATTCCTGGCCGCCTCAATGTGGTAGCGGATAAGTTATCAAGATTGCTGGATGGTAGCACAGATTTTCCTCTTATTTTTATGTTGTAGTGGTTTCCCAGCGGTGTATGAAGTTGAATAGGCTAGCGGCAGAGGCCAGAGCCTTCGTTTGGTCTCCGTCAACCTAGTGCACCAAGTCATCTCAGTGGAAGCGCTATATTGTGTTCTGCACTTGGCTCGGAGTGAAAGTTCTCCCTACGGACATGCTAACTATGACTCGTTATATTATGTACCTTTGTGACTGTTTGAGCTACAGCACTAATGATAATTATGTGAGCGGTGTAATTAGCTTAAACCGCTATTTCGGATATGAGATTCGACAAGAATTTGCTTTTAGTGTGGTGCTTCACGGTTTGCGCAGGATATTGGGCCATCCAGTCCCTACAAGAGTTAGATTAACTTTGGCAAACTTGTGGGATATGTTCAGGTAGGTGGATTTATCAAACAGTAACAATTGTGTTATGCGGGCGTGCATAGTCCTGAGTTTTCGCTCCTTGCTGAGGAAAAGTAACCTGGTACGTAATTCAATTTCTGAGTTGTCAGGCCACTTCCTGAAAAGGAAGTCAGTCACCTTTCACCCATGGGGCATGTTGCTTGAGATAAGCAGTTCAAAGACAATCCAATATGGGCAGAGAGTGCATCTGGTTCCCATAACCTACACCCTGGGATCACCTTTCTGTGGGACCTCATTGATCCAGAAACATATGATTGACGTTCCCGCCTCACCAGACTCACCATTATTTATTATTCATAAAGGAGGGCGAGAAGTTCCCCTCAGTTGCTCGGTCCCGCTCAAGTTCCTAAAGGGACTAATTAAGGGCATTGGGGTGAACCCTGATAGGGCCGGAGTGCATAGTTTACGAAGGGCAGGTGCAGTTTTCTTCCATGAGTCGGGCATTCCATTGGAGGATGTTCGGCAAGCAGGAGATTGGGCAGCATTGACAGCGCTCATATACCTGGCAAAGCCTATGGTTACGAGAATCAAACTTGACAATGTTATATCGTCCACATTATTGAAATGACCTTCGAATTGTGTATACTTAACTTGGTCTCGTCGAAGTTCTGGGTATACCGGTCACTTGTGACAGTCGGCTAAACGGCAGTGGCGACTTTGTTTATCCTTTCCCAGAGTTTCGACGAGTCAATGGTCTAAATAGATCACCCAGGTGATCTATTGGCATATTGACTTTGAGACAGTGCACCACCTCCACTGGTGTAGTTTAGAACAGTTACCTCCTCACACTTTCCACCCACAGCAGGGGTGACAGCAGTACAGCAAGCAGCAGCAGCATATGGCAGGCAGGACAAGAACTTTGATTTTTTTTTTTTTCTATTTCTCTCTTAATAAAGGGCCGGTCACTTGTGACAGTCGGCTAAACCGCAGTGGCGACTTTGTTTATCCTTTCCCAGAGTTTCGACAAGTCAATAAGCAGAAAGCTGCCAGTTATGCTGATAAATGTATAACTATCTTTTAGACAGCTTGGGGTCTACAAAAAGACACATCTTGCAAGATCAACACATATCCTTTGTCTCAAGTATTTTTGATGATCTTTGTTGCAACCTGACCTCCCTACAGACACACACATACACATACATACACACACACACACACACACACATATATATATATATATATATATATATATATATATATATATATATATATATAAAATGAAAGAAATGAAGAAATGGTGGTGTTCAATGACATGTAGAGCAGAAGTTATTTAGAGAGTCCTTTTCTGTACCTAAATGCTAAATGATGGTGATGTCTGTGGGTGATTTGCATTTGCTGCTGCGTTAACTTTCTCTATTCTTTTCCTGTCTGAAAGCTAATAACCTCTTTGTGATTGCTCTACAATGATTCTCGAAAATCCAAGATTTACAAATGCTGTATTAATGGATATAGTTTTGTCTGCGTTGCTAATAGAATAGCTATAGAGGATGTGAGTGTGGCTATATTACATATATTTCATTTCATTATACACTTGAATATGGGAGAGTCATTGTGTGTGGATATCCATAGATTTGGGCTTAGAGAGTATTTCAACAGTGAATATGAACTATTCCCAATCCTATTGAGGTTAGTGATAGAGGTCAGTGACAGGACACAGGTCATGTTCCATAGAACTAAACAGGCAGATGATGGGGTATAGAGGGACACACAGGTCAATGATAACTGAGAGGTGACGATCATCACTAGGACCCAGGATGATATCTTATCTACCAGATGAGGGGAGGAGGAACTGGCACTCATACATAGAACTGAATGACTGTGGGATCCATTATCATCAATCCACCTGGGGGCTGTCTCCCCGAGGGGTGGAATGATGAAAATGTATCACAGGGAGTGCAGTTCTGTATTTTAGAGTCATGTAAAACTGAATTCAGCATCTAAACAGGTCATGTGACCAAGGGTGGCGTTCATGACATGTTATGCCACTGGGAGTTTGGTGACCGGCCCTGTAATATTATGTCTATGGGGAACTTATGTTATTCACATGAAATAAAGCAGAGAGGATTCAGGGTATGTAAAAGGAGGAAAGGGTCACACTACGGATTGTGAAAAAAAGGGTGTTAAGCAATTACAAGAGGGGAAGGTGCATATGGCAGGGTATGAGTGGGAGATCTACAGAATAGGTGTAAGGGGAAGGAGTCATAAGTAGTGAGTAGTGCATATATTCACAAACCTGTACAAAGAGCAGACGGTGCCTGGGAACATCGTGATATATTCACAGACCTGCACAAAGAGCAGACGGTGCCTGGGAACATCGTGATATATTCACAGACCTGCACAAAGAGCAGACGGTGCCTGGGAACATCCTGATATATTCACAGACCTGTACAAGGAGCAGACGGTGCCTGGGAACATCCTGATATATTCCCAGACCTGTACAAAGAGCAGACGGTGACTGGGAACATCCTGATATATTCACAGACCTGTACAAAGAGCAGACGGTGCCTGGGAACATCGTGATATATTCACAGACCTGCACAAAGAGCAGACGGTGCCTGGGAACATCCTGATATATTCACAGACCTGTACAAAGAGCAGACGGTGCCTGGGAACATCCTGATATATTCACAGACCTGTACAAAGAGCAGACGGTGCCTGGGAACATCCTGATATATTCACAGACCTGTACAAAGAGCAGACGGTGCCTGGGAACATCCTGATATATTCACGGACCTGTACAAAGAGCAGACGGTGCCTGGGAACATCCTGATATATTCACGGACCTGTACAAAGAGCAGACGGTGCCTGGGAACATCCTGATATATTCACGGACCTGTACAAAGAGCAGACGGTGCCTGGGAACATCCTGATATATTCACGGACCTGTACAAAGAGCAGACGGTGCCTGGGAACATCCTGATATATTCACAGACCTGTACAAAGAGCAGACGGTGCCTGGGAACATCCTGATATATTCACGGACCTGTACAAAGAGCAGACAGTGCCTGGGAACATCCTGATATATTCACAGACCTGTACAAAGAGCAGACGGTGCCTGGGAACATCCTGATATATTCACGGACCTGTACAAAGAGCAGACGGTGCCTGGGAACATCCTGATATATTCACGGACCTGTACAAAGAGCAGACGGTGCCTGGGAACATCCTGATATATTCACGGACCTGTACAAAGAGCAGACGGTGCCTGGGAACATCCTGATATATTCACAGACCTGTACAAAGAGCAGACGGTGCCTGGGAACATCCTGATATATTCACGGACCTGTACAAAGAGCAGACAGTGCCTGGGAACATCCTGATATATTCACGGACCTGTACAAAGAGCAGACGGTGCCTGGGAACATCCTGATATATTCACGGACCTGTACAAAGAGCAGACGGTGCCTGGGAACATCCTGATATATTCACGGACCTGTACAAAGAGCAGACGGTGCCTGGGAACATCCTGATATATTCACGGACCTGTACAAAGAGCAGACGGTGCCTGGGAACATCCTGATATATTCACGGACCTGTACAAAGAGCAGACGGTGCCTGGGAACATCCTGATATATTCACGGACCTGTACAAAGAGCAGACGGTGCCTGGGAACATCCTGATATATTCACGGACACTCATAAATCACAGTTGAATACAGTTTTCTCAGGTTTAAAATCATCACTTATCTGTTTCTCATTGATCTCTTTGAGCTCATGACCTGCAGGTATCAATCGTACTCACCTGGAATAGAACATAATGTAAGAACAGTGAGGTAAACACAGACCTGATAATAGGTAAAGGGCACTGAGTAGCAACTTAGCACCCTTTCGTAGAGACTGATTTTACATAGATTGATAGCTTTCCCTCTTAATTTGTATTCCAACAATGGTATATAGATCTATCAAGCTGCCTAGGACCAACATAAAGCGATTTCTGCAGTGGTGGTAACAAGTCTAGATGAGCTCAGAGTCTGAAATCTTTATGTAGAGCACAACCATACCCAGCCCTTTCAATAACTTTAAGAGAAATTCACACCAGTCCCAGCCAACTCTCAGATCATGAAATCAGAATAATTAAAGTGATTGCTTGTGTGGTTACAATTACAGCAAGAGGAGTTAAATACCAGCGTTACGACAGATTGATGTCCTGTGGCAGTGACATTATGGACATTGAACACTTTTTTATTCCAATCAAGGTGTGAACTGAAATAATTGAGGAGGTAATAGAAATGCTGTCAGAAATGTAATCCAATTGTGGATCGGATATTATAAATATGAAGATTCCCTCCATTATGATTCATCCTGTGGGATCAGTTGTCAATGTCCTAGAAGTCTCTCCTGTTGCCATCCAAGATATGACCATAAGGCTATATATATATATATATATATATATATATATATATATATATATATATATATATATATATATATATATGAATTCCATGCCCTCACTGACACAACACTGGTCATGTAGAGTTAGACACAGGGAGGAAGGTAGAGTATAGAGGGAAGCACAGGTCAGTGGTAACTGAGAGCTGATGATCATGTCTGCCACCTAGGTTGAAGTTTTATTTAGAGGGACTAAAAGACCATTGAGGCTCCAAGGTTTGTAAAGGAACAGTAGAGAGTAAGAACCATGACCGGCTTGGCTAAAATAACAAGGTGTGTGGGAGAAAGGGATAGTAAAGGGTGGGGGTTGGGATGGAGATCAAGAGAATTGGCCTGGGGATGTGTGAATGTGGGGAGATGGGAAGAAGATCTGAATAAAAGGGGTAGGCAGTGCCTCGCGGTATGCTGATATATTCACTGACATTCAGATACTGTGGCTGATTAACCAAACAAATAGTTTTAAAGTGACACATGACACCTCTCTGGCTATATAGGCGCATTGTTGTATTTAAATATCCATGTCCTACTCACTACAAACAGATATAACATGGTTATCGAGTTAAGGCACTGATTTCAGTTCCTAAAATGGATAATATGAGTTCTGATATTTCAGGATAAGGAACCGAAAATTGACAGCGGACCGGACATACCTTGACAATGAGTTGACACGAAAGTAAATCCTCCATTTTTGAAGCTTATAGACCAAATCTGATGAAATACTTTCAGCAGCATATCCTTTACATGTTATTCTAACTCCCTGTCGGGTAGATTACTTGATATTATGGCTGTATTTAACATAAAAAAAATCATAAAGATTTTAAGCTGGCGACTGGCCGTGCGTGTTCGTCATTCTGTCAACACTACAGGTGCCACCGCCTGGTGTGTACAGAATGGATTAGGCTATAGATTGGCGCAGCTCTGTCTCAACGTATTCGCAGTACTAGACCTACAAGAATGGGAGTTGCAGGAGGTCGCAAGCTTAACCATACATTAACATGAAACCAAGATGGCAGAGGGCCATCTTGTCGACTCGCAAAAGAAAACAATGGATTCTATCCATTTTAAGGGTAAATACTTAGAATTAATGGTGGAAACCATGTTATATATGCAATATGTAATGAATAGAGGTTTGATAGAAGCATTTACCTCCGGCTCATGCTTCTATCACCCCCTGAAGCCAACTAGTGCAAGTCTATTCATTATACATTACATTCATACGGACAGGGTCAGGGATATCCATGGGTTTCTTTAAGACACTTTTAGCTCACTTGTATCCTGTTCATCAACAACCACAGCCCCACCAGTACAGAGGTCCTTCAGGTATCTTTTATACATTTCAGGTATTTTATGTTTCAGGAGTTACTGCAGGTTGAAGAAAGATGGTTTCCCTCTGACCCTCATTGCCTATCTGTATTCATGGAGCTTTACTTAAGGGACCTGACGTTCCCTGAACGTCATTTAGATGCTACGTGCCGGTATAAATGCACACACTACATGAGAGTGTCTCAACTGTTTCAGGAAGGTTTTAGATTAAAACTCCAACTACCTTCTCTCGTGCTTTGTCCCCATGACACTGATGACAACATACTATGATTAACCATTTAGGCACACCTATACCAGTTTTAACTGCTTGCTTTCCCCTTTGCTATATCCTAAACTCATTTTAGATCTTTAGAAAATTAATTTCTCTGGGGTTCAGGGTAATACCCCTGTGATTAACTGAGAGCTGCATTCATTTGAAATATTTGATATAAATGAGCTATGACAGTTCATCATTGAAATGTCTTTTGAAAAGAAAAAGCCTTCAAAATGACACAGCAATTTACAGCAACCAACTAGGTATACACTATAGCTTTCCTTGCTTTCCCCCCTAGATAAACCTAACCACCATTGCTTATAGTTCTCCCAGTCCTCTTCAAAACTATGTCCAAAATCACAAAGAAAACAAGAGACCAGCAGATGGCTGCTGTAAAGAGAGACAGAGACAAACAGAGAGAAAGAGGGAGGAAGTAATGATAAGACAGAGGGAGGTGCAGCATATTGCACAGGTTGCAAGGGGGGCTTCTAAGGTGAGAGTGCACATGTCATTTACACAAAACTCCTTTTACAGAATGTGCCTGCCGGACCCACCAGGTGGTAGCATGTCCAGGGACTGCAGGTTAACAGGGCGTGTACAGCTCATGCCGGACCCACCAGGTGGTAGCATGTCCAGGGACTGCAGGTTAACAGGGGTAGTACAGCTCATGCCGGACCCACCAGGTGGTAGCATGTCCAGGGACTGGGGGTTAACAGGGGTAGTACAGCTCATGCCGGACCCACCAGGTGGTAGCATGTCCAGGGACTGCAGGTTAACAGGGGTAGTACAGCTCATGCCGGACCCACCAGGTGGTAGCATGTCCAGGGACTGGGCATTAACAGGGGGTGTACAGGGGGTGTACAGCTCATGCCGGACCCACCAGGTGGTAGCATGTCCAGGGACTGGGGGTTAACAGGGGGTGTACAGCTCATGCCGGACCCACCAGGTGGTAGCATGTCCAGGGACTGGGGGTTAACAGGGGGTGTACAGCTCATGCCAGACACACCAGGTGGTAGCATGTCCAGGGACTGGGGGTTAACAAAGGTGTACAGCTCATGCCGGACCCACCAGGTGGTAGCATGTCCAGGGACTGGGGGTTAACAGGGGGTGTTCTGCTCATGCCACTGGTACAGACTTCTCCCTTCCCGCAGGCCACACTAGGAATAATGGAGAGAAAGGAAAGATATATTATGTACAAGTTAAGGAAAAGTATACATCCCCTGTGCTGTTCTATGACTATAGGTCTGAGAGTTGAGAGAGAGAGGGGCACAATAATACTCTGCAGGTAAGCAGGGACTATGTGAGAGTGCACATGTCATTAACACAAAACTCCTCTCACAGAAATGTGCCTGCTGCAGCCAGACCCACCGGGTGGTAGCTGGGATAGGGAGTGGGGTGAACAGGGACTGAACAGCTCACAGCCCTCAGTACAGACTATACTGCCTGCCTTCAGGCCATACTAGCTCCCCACTCCTAGTGTCACAAAAAAAAACTAGGTAACTGGGAAGGGGAAAATGTATGTCAATGAATAAAGAAGCACATTTATCATAATAAAATCAGTTTTTATATGATAGCATACCGTCTGTGGTATATGGGATGTGTTATCCAGTATGCTAGTATCAATAACTACGAAGCTCCATAGGCCTGTGCTACTGTAGGTGGTCACTGTTTGTATTGGTGAGGAGGTGTCAGATTGGTTCAGTACCCAGTGTGTGGCCTACAGCTATGGTGCCAGTCATTGATTGAGGTCTAGTGGTCGTGTAGTAGGTGATGAGTGGTGATGAGGCAGTCGGTATCCATGCCTCAAGGTATATAGTTCTCAACACTAGCTGCCAGAGCTACCACAGGTTCATCTGTTGACATGTAGCCTGCGCTATATTGGAGACTAGTGAGATATCAACTCAAGGTGTCTAAAACTGACAAAACACATTGGTACTTTAAAGAGCACTTCACAGCCACTTATGATTACAAATGTACAACTCGCCATTAGACAGTTTAGGGGCTACAACTGGATGATGGTACATGTTGTGACATGAGCAATTGTCCTTCATCCCAAGTAATCATAACACTCTTTATCAGGGGGAGTATTTATGTCTTGTTTATAAGACAAGTATAAGTCCCATTCAGGTTGTGGTCAATGCTTGTACATGAAACTCACGAATAAAGAGTAGTAACCTGTAGTATATAGTATATACCCCCTAATATAGTCCCTAATACCATCCTCAACCCTCTCAACAGGTCTGTAATCATGACACTATTTATAGCAATCTACACTCTTTATGGAATATAAGACAAGTATAAGTCCCATTCAGGTTGTGGTCAATGCTTGTACATGAAACTCACGAATAAAGAGTAGTGAAGTATAGTAAAATTAGATTTAAAGACGCCTGATAGGGTTTTGTGAAGTGTACAGAGGGTAATACATCTATTCTAAAAAGCTAACAATTACCATAAATTACTAAAATGCTAAATGATGGTGATGTCTGTGGGTGATTTGCATTTACTGCTGCGTTAACTTTCTCTATTCTTTCACTGCCTGGAAGCTAATAACCTCTTTATGATGGCTCTACAATGACTCTCTGAAAATATGAAATGGACAAATACGGCACTAATGGATGCAGCTTTGTTTGATTTCTAAACGTGTGATAGAAAAACTATCGAGGGAGAGGGTGTGGCTATATTGCATTGTAGTTATTGTCATTTTAATTGCTGATCATTCAGAATTGTGGAATACCACACTTGATATGGGGGAACAATCGTTGTATGTGGATGTGAATAGATTTGATAGATTGGGGGTCACAGAATATCTGAATAATGAATATTACTAATTCCCCGCCCTGTAGAGGTCAGTGATAGAACAAGTCCATGGAGTTAGACAAGATGATGGAGTATGGAGGGAACCATGGTAGGTTATAAGTGTGGAATCTGGGGAATAGGGGATGGTAGGTTATAAGTGTGGTATCTGGGGAATAGGGGATGGCAGGTTATGAGTGTGGAATCTGGAGAATAGGGGATGGTAGGTTATAAGTGTGGAATCTGGGGAATAGGGGATGGCAGGTTATAAGTGTGGAATCTGGAGAATAGGGGATGGCAGGTTATAAGTGTGGAATCTGGGGAATAGGGGATGGCAGGTTATAAGTGTGGAATCTGGGGAATAGGGGATGGTAGGTTATAAGTGTGGAATCTGGGGAATAGGGGATGGCAGGTTATAAGTGTGGAATCTGGAGAATAGGGGATGGCAGGTTATAAGTGTGGAATCTGGAGAATAGGGGATGGCAGGTTATAAGTGTGGAATCTGGAGAATAGGGGATGGCAAGTTATAAGTGTGGAATCTAGAGAATAGGTGTGTGTATGTGTGTGGGGAAGGAGTCACTGTGTAGTGCGCATGTTTACAGATCTGTATAAGGGGGGCAGACAGTGCTGGGAGACATGCTGATGTATTCACTGACATTCAGACTCTGAGAACTGATGATTACCAGTGGTCATTTAATATTCCATATTTTACCAAATAGCTGTATCTTAAAACTCAGACTTGGCCAAGTTCCTGTGCCAGGATACACCCACACTAATAAGGCTTATAAATGGCAAAGAGAATGTCAATACCACTTGACCCCTTTTAGGTCATCTATACCTTTCAATGGTACTTTCTTCTGTGGTGTATCAAGTTGCACATTTACCTTTTACTCCTCGGGCATTTTATAATTCAGGGCTTTCAATATGTCTGTGTAAAATAGTTCCACCCTGACTTGTAGCTACATGTATATTCATGGAGATTCTACTACAGGGCCCCAGTGTGCCATCAACTCCATTGGTTAGGCTCCACCTACTGTAACGTTAATCTACACTAGGAAAGACATTTCTGTATGATGACTGTGGAATGAGAATCCAGGGCCCGCCCAGGTGTTGGATGGTACACTGTGCTACACTGTACAGCCTGGCCACTCATATCTAAGACGCAGTACCTTGTGTGTATAGTCCACCTATAAGGCATAACCGCAAACGGTGATAACCCTTTATTGTGCACATGGGTCAATTTCTGACCAGTCGCTATATAAAGCCTGTCTCTATATAAAGCCTCGTCTATATACAAAGCATGTCTGTATATAAAGCCTGTCTATATATAAAACCTGCCTATATATATAAAGCCTGTCTATATATAAAGCCTCGTCTATATATAAAGCCTGTCTATATATAAAGCCTGTCTATATATAAAGCCTGTCTATATATTAAGCCTGTCTATATATAAAGCCTGTCTATATATAAAGCCTCGTCTATATATAGAGCCTTGTCTGTATATAAAGCCTGTCTATATATAAAGCCTGTCTGTATATTAAGCCTGTCTATATATAAGCCTGTCTATATATAAGCCTGTCTATATATTAAGCCTGTCTATATATAAAGCCTGTCTATATATAAAGCCTGTCTATATATAAAGCCTGTCTGTATATAAAGCCTCGTCTTTATATAAAGCCTGTCTATATATAAAGCCTGTCTATATATAAAGCCTGTCTATATATAAAGCCTGTCTATATATAAAGCCTGTCTATATATAAAGCCTGTCTATATATAAAGCCTGTCTATATATAAAGCCTGTCTATATATTAAACCTGTCTCTATATAAAGCCTGTCTCTATATAAAGCCTGTCTGTATATAAAGCCGGTCTATATATAAAGCCTGTCTATATATAAAGCCTGTCTGTATATAAAGCCTTGTCTTTATATAAAGTCTGTCTATATATAAAGCCTGTCTATATATAAAGCCTCGTCTTTATATAAAGCCCCTTATATATAAAGCCTGTCTATATATAAAGCCTGTCTATATATAAAGCCTGTCTATATATAAAACCTGTCTCTATATAAAGCCTGTCTATATATGAAGCCTGTCTATATATAAAGCCTGTCTATATATAAAACCTGTCTGTATATAAAGCCGGTCTATATATTAAGCCTGTCTCTATATAAAGCCTGTCTATATATAAAGCCTGTCTATATATAAAGCCTCATCTCTATATTAAGCCCCTTATATATAAAGCCTGTCTATATATAAAGCCTGTCTATATATAAAGCCTGTCTATATATAAAGCCTGTCTGTATATAAAGCCTCGTCTATATATAAAGCCTGTCTATATATAAAGCCTGTCTATATATAAAGCCTGTCTATATATAGAACCTGTCTACATATAGAACCTGTCTATATATAAAACCTGTCTAAATATAAAGCCTGTCTATATATAAAGCCTCGTCTATATATAAAGCCTAGTCTATATATAAAGCCTGTCTATATATAAAGCCTGTCTGTATATAAAGCCGGTCTATATATTAAGCCTGTCTATATATAAAGCCTGTCTATATATAGAACCTGTCTATATATAGAACCTGTCTATATATAAAACATGTCTATATATTAAGTCTGTCTATATATAAAGCCTGTCTACATATAAAGCCTGTCTGTATATACAGCCTGTCTATATATAAAGCCTGTCTATATGTAAAACCTGTCTATATATAAAGTCTGTCTATATATTAAGCCAGTCTATATATAAAGCCTGTCTATATGTAAAACCTGTCTATATATAAAGTCTGTCTATATATTAAGCCAGTCTATATATAAAGCCTCGTCTATATGTAAAACCTGTCTATATATAAAGTCTGTCTATATATAAAGCCTGTCTATATATAAAGCTTCGTCTATATATAAAGCCTTGTCTATATATAAAGCCTGTCTACATATAAAGCCTGTCTATATATAAAGCCTGTCTATATATAAGCCTGTCTATATATTAAGCCTGTCTATATATAAAGCCTGTCTATATATAAAGCCTGTCTATATATAAAGCCTGTCTGTATATAAAGCCTGTCTATATATAAGCCTGTCTATATATTAAGCCAGTCTATATATAAAGCCTGTCTACATATAAAGCCTGTCTATATATAAAGCCTGTCTATATATAAGCCTGTCTATATATTAAGCCTGTCTATATATAAAGCCTGTCTATATATAAAGCCTGTCTATATATAAAGCCTGTCTATATATAAAGCCTGTCTGTATATAAAGCCTGTCTATATATAAAGCCTGTCTACATATAAAGCCTGTCTATATATAAAGCCTGTCTATATATAAGCCTGTCTATATATTAAGCCTGTCTATATATAAAGCCTGTCTATATATAAAGCCTGTCTATATATAAAGCCTGTCTGTATATAAAGCCTCGTCTTTATATAAAGCCTGTCTATATATAAAGCCTGTCTATATATAAAGCCTGTCTATATATAAAGCCTGTCTATATATAAAGCCTGTCTATATATTAAACCTGTCTCTATATAAAGCCGGTCTATATATTAAGCCTGTCTGTATATAATCCCTGTCTATATATAAAGCCTGTCTATATATAAAGCCTCGTCTATATGTAAAACCTGTCTATATATAAAGTCTGTCTATATATAAAGCCTGTCTATATATAAAGCTTCGTCTATATATAAAGCCTTGTCTATATATAAAGCCTGTCTACATATAAAGCCTGTCTGTATATACAGCCTGTCTATATATCAAACCTGTCTGTATATAAAGCCTTGTCTATATATAAAGCCTGTCTATATATAAACCCTGTCTATATATAAAGCCTCGTCTATATATAAAGCCTGTCTATATATAAAGCCTGTCTGTATATAAAGCCTCGTCTTTATATAAAGTCTGTCTATATATAAAGCCTGTCTATATATAAAGCCTTGTCTTTATATAAAGCCTGTCTGTATATAAAGCCTGTCTATATATAAAGCCTGTCTATATATAAAGCCGGTCTATATATAAAGCCTGTCTGTATATAAAGCCTGTCTATATATAAGCCTGTCTATATATTAAGCCTGTCTATATATAAAGCCTGTCTATATATAAAGCCTGTCTGTATATAAAGCCTGTCTATATATAAAGCCTGTCTATATATAAAGCCTGTCTATATATAAAACCTGTTTCTATATAAAGCCTGTCTATATATAAAGCCTGTCTATATATAAAGCCAGTCTATATATAAAGCCTGTCTGTATATAAAGCCTGTCTATATATAAGCCTGTCTATATATAAAGCCTGTCTATATATAAAACCTGTCTGTATATAAAGCCTGTCTATATATAAAACCTGTCTGTATATAAAGCCGGTCTATATATTAAGCCTGTCTATATATAAAGCCTGTCTATATATAGAACCTGTCTATATATAGAACCTGTCTATATATAAAGCCTGTCTATATATAAAGCCTGTCTATATATAAAGCCTCGTCTATATGTAAAACCTGTCTATATATAAAGTCTGTCTATATATAAAGCCTGTCTATATATCAAACCTGTCTGTATATAAAGCCTTGTCTATATATAAAGCCTGTCTCTATATAAAGCCTGTCTATATATAAAGCCTCGTCTCTATATAAAGCCCCTTATATATTAAGTCTGTCTATATATAAAGCTCGTCTATATATAAAGCCTGTCTATATATAAAGCCTGTCTATATATAAAGCCTGTCTATATATAAAGCCTGTCTATATATCAAACCTCTCTATATATAAAGCCTGTCTATATATAAAACCTGTCTCTATATAAAGCCTGTCTATATATAAAACCTGTCTATATATAAACCCTGTCTATATATAAACCCTGTCTATATATAAAGCCTCGTCTCTATATAAAGCCTCTTCTATATATAAAGCCTGTCTATATATAAAGCCTGTCTATATATAAAGCCCGTCTATATATAAAGCCCGTCTATATATAAAGCCTGTCTATATATAAAGCCTGTCTATATATAAAGCCTGTCTATATATAAACCCTGTCTATATATAAACCCTGTCTATATATTAAGCCTGTCTATATATAAAACCTGTCTATATATAAAGCCTGTCTATATATAAAGCCTGTCTATATATAAAGCCTGTCTATATATAAAGCCTGTCTATATATAAAGCCTGTCTATATATAAAGCCTCGTCTTTATATAAAGCCTGTCTATATATAAAGCCTGTCTGTATATAAAGCCTGGTCTATATATAAAGCCTGTCTATATATAAAGCCTGTCTATATATAAAGCCTCTTCTATATATAAAGCCTGTCTATATATAAAGCCTGTCTGTATATAAAGCCTGTCTATATATAAAACCTGTCTATATATAAAGCCTCGTCGTCTGAGATTTGCTCAGCTATAAAGCACTCCTGAGTCCACCCTGGTGTACAGACCATGCTGTATTGGGTTGTGGCTTATACTTTACCAAGGTCCTTTGTTAATACAGATCTGGAGGATAATTTATAAAAATTCAACATGCATCTGGAAATATGGATATGGTGGTGAGTATGGAAATTATGATTCACAAAGGTTTTCTTTGTAAAACATAAATTTATATATGGTACATGCTTTCATTTAGATGGTCAATATATATGTTGAGTTCCGTTAGTGACCTATTTCAAATGATATAAACATGTAAAATCCATTACCGTAATAGCTTAAAAATAGATGTTCATAGTGATATGACCATTAATAATTGTAATGCCGTGAACCATTTACGGAAGGGTCTTAAGCTCATCCTAAGTGAATCAATTTTTTCAATATTAATAATTAATAACTGGGCATAACTTCATATTAAAGGTATTTTTTGTATTCATTTTATCATATATAGAATTGGATTTAATCAATTATTCATCATAATATAAAGGTTATATTGTTAGATGTTCATAAATCCATCTTTAACATGTAAGGGGTACAAGGGTCTTATTTATATACACACAGGGGGCCTTTCCGCTACTCTATTTCTTGAAGCACAGTTGAACCTACCATATACATCACAATATATACTTATTTTCTGCCAAAACACAAACGAACAACTACAATATAGTTATCTGGGTCTATGTTCAACTTCCGACATTACCATATTGGCTTGTATAAGCGCCGGGTCTTTAAATAAGTGCCAGGGCTACAGGGGTATTGAAATTTGAAAATTATTATAATTAAAGTTTTGAATAAGTGGCGGTGGTATATCCTTGTCGAAATCAATGAGCGCCCTGACACTTATCCAGGCTAACATGGTATTTGTAGGTGCACAATGCCGGTGATGAAAACCAAGTACTCGATGCAAAAGTCTACAATCACAGAATTCATCCCCTTAGTGCCTTTGCTGGGTTAACCTTTTAGATTAGCCTATTTTATATATGATCGCTATAATTAACTTAGGAATAGAGACCAAACAGTGAAATAGTTTGTGACAATTGACGCTCTTAACGCCCTTAATTTATTAAGGAAAAAGAAAAATATTGGGCACCAACCAAACAATATGGTGGCCTCCTTGTGTGTGTGTGGTGGCTACCTGGGGGACAGGTGACCTAGATGAGACTATGCAGGCCTGCCCCCTATGTGAGTCCCAGGGTAGCACACACATACACAGTAGCAGAACTGCTACACATATATACATACCGTTATAATAACTAGTACCAAGATAATTATAACTCTCTTATGACAAATTTCATAAATATAGCACCCTTTTTGAGCCTGGACAAATTTACTGTAAGTATAGGCAACCTCCTAATTATTATCTAAACACCCTATGCCTAGAGTGGAGAAAGGGGGGGTCTGGGATTTCCCACATAATTCCTTATATTACATCTTACTTTGACGGGGAATCCCAAGAACTTAAGCAATAATGTACTCTTCTGTCCACCAACATGCCAAACATCTCTGTAAATGATTGATGCAAACTAGTGATTAACTCACATTGATGAACCATGCCACACATAGAAACATCACCAAACTAGTGAGTAACTCACATTGATGAACCATGCCACACATAAAAACATCACCAAACTAGTGATTAACTCACATTGATGCACCATGCCAGACATAGAAACATCAGCAAGCTGGTGAGTAACTCACATTGATGCACCATGCCAGACATAGAAACATCAGCAAGCTGGTGAGTAACTCACATTGATGAACCATGTCAGACATAGAAACATCAGCAAGCTGGTGAGTAACTCACATTGATGAACCATGCCAGACATAGAAACATCAGCAAGCTGGTGAGTAACTCACATTGATGCACCATGCCAGACATAGAAACATCAGCAAGCTGGTGAGTAACTCACTAGTGGTTCATTGATGGTGAGTAACTCACTAGTGGTTCATTGATGGTGAGTAACTCACTAGTGGTTCATTGATGGTGAGTAACTCACTGGTGGTTCATTCATGGTGAGTAACTCACTGGTGGTTCATTGATGGTGAGTAACTCACTGGTGGTTCATTCATGGTGAGTAACTCACTAGTGGTTCATTGATGGTGAGTAACTCACTGGTGGTTCATTCATGGTGAGTAACTCACTGGTGGTTCATTGATGGTGAGTAACTCACTGGTGGTTCATTGATGGTGAGTAACTCACTAGTGGTTCATTGATGGTGAGTAACTCACTGGTGGTTCATTGATGGTGAGTAACTCACTAGTGGTTCATTGCTGGTGAGTAACTCACTGGTGGTTCATTGATGGTGAGTAACTCACTTGTGGTTCATAGATGCACCATGCCACACATAGAAACATCACACCGTCCATGACCCTATGGTGTTTTGCCTAGGCCCTTTTCGGGGTGGGTTTTGGGATCTGCCTAGGTCAGCAAACAGATGCCCCATGGGCAGGGGGATCATTAACTAGTTACTCTCTGATGCTGGGTTGATCATGCCAAACTGCCAGATCCTGTGCCAGTTGAACAGACATGTGGTAATAGCTAACAACATGTCCCATGACTTAGGGACATCATTAGGCAGATCTCTTGGCCTGGAGGGATGGGTCCATGCCATGGGTGAGATACTGGGGTAAGAGCTCTGGGTAAGGGGACAAGGGCCAGGAAATTCACAGGTAGTCTTCAGTATTGTAGGATTGTGGAGGGCGTCATTAGATAGCTGTCAGTTTCCTAAGTTTGAGTGCCAAGGAGTTTGCCCCTACTGAACACCTCCCTGTCACAGACCCTCCCCATCCCTGTGACTGCTAGGATGGTCTCCGGCTATGCTTGATACAAGGTGCATCTTACATGCGAGGATAGACCTTTGGTGTGCCTTAAAGAAGCAGCAAGAGTGAGGCGAGGTTTTCCATAAAACCTCCCAAATATTACCTCAACCCCTCTTACCCATCCAGGGGGACTGGGGAAGCTATGAGATGGCCATATGTCTTTGAATTTTGCAATTCCAATGATTAGAACAGAAGTCATCTCAGTTTCTATTTTCAGTCTCATGCCCACAAAGTGTGAGTGCATCTTGTATGCAGGGTATCACGGCACTTTATTTTGGAGGTTTAAATGTATGATGTTAAAATTGCTACACTACTCTTTGACATTTTTAGGATGTTTGGTTGATCAGAATTAATGAAATATAGTATTAATTGAAATCATATGGCATTGATTTGTATTGATTCCATAGTTATACATCTATGGGAATTCTGTCAACCACTATGCTTCATGAGTTAGGACCCAGTGAAACCCCTGAACACATCCCCAACATAAAGAGCTATGACTCTTTCACAATTTTCTTGACCATGTATTGTCCATCCGGAGGGGGGAGACTTTAATTATATTTACCCGGATGTGTGGTCATGAGCCTACTCGTCATACCCATAATGGTTTACCGTATTCGTTTTAATTAGCGCACATGTGCGGAAATTTAGTTGTTAGATTCTCAAAACATCAATATAAAATTAATTCTATTAAGCCCACCCCCTAAATTGATGTTTTTGCCCTCAAAATTGATGTTTTTGCCCTCAAAATCGATGTTTTTGCCCTCAACATCAATGTTTTTGCCCACAAGTTACACTGTATTTACATAATTTTAGGTCCCAATAGGTAGGGTGTGCGCTTATTACAGCATGTGTGCTTATAGACCTAGTCTATACCCATATTGGTGTAGGCTAGTATTGTTTTTAAGGGTCTAACAGTCATAATTAAGAAAAAATGTGACATTGTTTTTTCCTAAAATTGACATGTGACTCCATGGCCAGTTTGCCCCTCCCACCTCCCCACTTGTCACTGTAAAGTGCCAGGATAACTGCAAGAACCTGTGATGAAATGTAAAACTATTGGTCAATATAGTATCATAAGGCCAAATAAAAAAAAGGTTTGTTTCCAGCTACCCAACCGACCCTAGCCAGACAGGGGCAAAAAAGGTTCTTTTTTTTATTTTGAAGAATTTTGTCTCATTTTTCTTAAGCTACCTATATGTGCGCATAAGTCTATTGGACATCACAGTGGATGGCTGAAGCTACAGAGCGTACTAGGAAAAGTCAATGGAACTCTTATATGGAATTTTGCATATTATATGGTGTGCTTGTTCCATTCCCTGTTAGTATAGAAGGCGTGTTGTTTTATGTCACACACCTACCTAAAAAAAGATTGCGCAACAGCTCCATTAGACAATACCTAGGAGGATTTTTGATGTTGCACAAGGTCCTAGGATATTCACATGTCAACCCTGATACATTTGAACTGTACATCACTATGAGATGTATCCGAAGGGCGCTAGGTGATCATGTAGACCAGGCGCGACCAGCTTCAGTACAGGACTTAAAGTGTATTTATAAACTATTGGATATGTCCTGTTCTGAGGATGTGGCATTTTGGATTGCTGTTATCATGTGCTTCAGGGGCTTATTACGTAAGTCCAATGTTGTCGAACAAGGACTGGCAGTCTGCTTGTCAGACTTGACCTGGGAAGTGTGGGGTGTCTATTTCATTAAAGGAGCGGGTCTTGTTCATACCTTTCACACTCATCAATGACTCAATCTTCTGCCTTTACTATTACCTGATCTTGCTGTTATCTATGGTGTTCTACCCATCCAGTGACTCACAAGTAGTGTCATACATGAAAAATGGGCACTGGTGTCGTGGCAGTTACTCATGGTACTTGGGCGAGTTGCGCAAGTTGTGTTCCAAGTCAGGCATTGATAAGTTGTCTTCACACTCGCTACGCAGAGGAGGTGCATCTGCCTTGGCAGATACAGGTTTCAGTCTATTGGACATCAAGAACATTGGTGATTGGAAATCATTGAGTGTGTTGCATTATTTGACAAAATCAAAACAAGCTCGTATCCATCTTGATCAGCGTATAGTTAGCGCCTTATTCATGTAATATCTGGTTTTCTTTTTTTCTCCATTCTGTTTGGTGTGTTGGCCTGGTTATGTATGTTTATTGACCAGGTCCAATAAAATATTCGCCCAAACTAGTTTGGAGTTGTTGTATGTCTATTTATAAGCTACTTATATGCGCGCATATAAGTGGTGATAAATGGGCAGTAGCAGTTCCCAATTGTATGACTAGATGTCACCACTTCCATTGAGGTGTTATGTAACAGGTTCCTTCACTGGGGCCATATTGCCTAGCCCCAGGAAGGACCAACGGTCTAACATTGGAGATTTTTTTCTTCTTCTTGTGTTACTTAGGCCTGGTTATGTATGTTTATTGACCAGTTCCAATAAAATATTTGCCCAAACTAAATTGGAGTTGTCGTATGTCTATTTATTCATATTTTGAGGAAAATTTTCAATACTTTTTGAGGCTTTTCCCTGTACCTCTTTGTGTACTTCCCCTCTCTCACAGTTGTCATTTCCCCATCATTATTTTACAATGAAATCAACAAATTTGTTACATCCGTTGATATTTGCCCTAACATTTCCTATATAAATGTAAAAAAATTAAAAAAAATAAAAAAATTTTAAAAAAATCCGACCTATCGACCCTACCTTTTCAAGTCATGTTACTGGAAACACACCTTTATTTTTTTTTGGCCCAACCATTTATACCCCCTTAAAGATTATTGCTAGAATTAATTTACTCGGTTGTCAAAACACAAACAATACATGTATGCAACAGCATGTAATTAGATTGTCTATCACTTTTTATGTATCTATACCCTCACGTTGGTGTAAAATGCTACCTCATGCCTTTTGGATAGTCTAACAACCTACCCCCCTCCCCCCTTTACCCCAACCCCAGCCTAAATATGACATCAATAATTGTCTAGCCACTAAAAAAAACACCAATAAGGGAGTATGCCATCCCCCTTCCTGAGGGCTGAAAAAACACCCATATCCCTCCAAATCATGACCACATCCAGGTGTAGATGGAGGGGAGTGCCCCCGACTGCCCACATGGACCTCCCCCAGTGGTCACTTCAACATGGGAGACCACATAATTATATAGGTTGGGGGAACCCCAGTGACCACTGAGGAAGGTCCATAGAAGGGGGAACCCTAGCCTACATGATTATGTGGTCTCCCATGGTGAAGTGACCACTGGGGGAGGTCCATGTGGGCAGTCAGCTCTATAGCAACCCAATATATTATGGTTTTGTAACTCTCTGAGTAATAAAGATGTAAAGTATATATATAAAAATGTCCCTACAGCTGGTAGCCACACTTTCTGATACACAGAAAGTAACCAGCAGCATTTAGGAATCCCAATGTGGTTATATTTCATGGTTGACCAATCATGAGAGGTTGGGGTTTCCCAAGATGTATCTGAAATTATGACATCATACCTGGCGCGTTCGACCATGGGCGTGGAAAGCAGGGGGGACAGGGGGGACATGTCCCCCCACTTTTGGCCAACTCCTCAAAAGGTCAAAACTAAAAGGTCAAGCAAAGGGCCATCAAAAATTGCAGAAAACCCCCCTGGTCCCACCCACTTTGAAATTGCTTCCAATGCCCCTGCTATAGAAAGTGGTACAGTAAGGGATTCCCCCATTTCCATGGTGAAAGAAGTCCGTTGAGTCTGAGAAGAAAAAG
Source organism: Acholoe squamosa (assembly GCA_949317995.1). Classification (NCBI taxonomy): domain Eukaryota; kingdom Metazoa; phylum Annelida; class Polychaeta; order Phyllodocida; family Polynoidae; genus Acholoe; species Acholoe squamosa. The sequence continues at coordinate 394,132 of OX439036.1, forward strand.
CAAATTCATGGTGACAGTTAGATACTGTTAATTTAATATTTTATTGAAGATGTAAAATGAGGAGCATCTATAAAAGGTGTGACCATCTGACATAATTCATCTTCTATGACCTTGTGATCACCTCAGAATTAATCTGTGAACATTTTACTTTTAGAATAACAAATTCATACTGAAAAGAAATCCATCTTTAGCAGTTAGGTGGTCAAAGTAGATCTATGCATGTCGACTTTTTATGAATCAGCCTCCTGGTGGTGGAAACTCCATCCTATGTTTTTATCTTGATGCATTCTCTTACTTCCTCAGCTTTATATTCAGCCCTTGTTAAGTCTCTATCAACCTGATGCACCAGGAGCCTGATCAGATAAATGTAGCTAGAATCACTGCCTATCACTCTGAAGGTAAAGTTAAAGCAGTTAGTTAAATTACACTAAAGATGATCCAGACTACACTTGTAATCCAGTGAGCCATCTTGATGGCAGCATTGAGTTGGTAGGGTACCGAAATGTATGAGTGAGACATGGACAGACAGGCAGAGTGAAGAACCCTCCCCCCCCCTTTCCCCAAGCAGCCCCCATTTTGCTGGTTCCACAGTATTACTGGCATATCAACATTAAATAAAGTGATATATTCACAAAAAGGTGTAACATAATCTGTTCCATATGATGGGCACACTGGCTCTATCAAGCATATAACCTTCAGGTCAGGAGCTTTCATTTTTTCATGACAAACGATTCATATAAGTCCAATCTGTAAATAGTTAGGATTCTCTTGGTGATAGATTAATCAGTACCCAGATCTGTAAATGAATAAGATTCTCTTGGTAATAGATTAATCAGTACCCAGATCTGTAAATGAATAAGATTCTCTTGGTGATAGATTAATCAGTACCCGGATCTGTAAATGAATAAGATTCCCTTGGTAATAGATTAATCAGTACCCGGATCTGTAACTGTTCAAACATGTGACCTTAATCAGAATACAGTGTACAAACACATGTAGAGTAGCTTTAACTGTTCAAACATGTGACCTTAATCAGAATACAGTGTACAAACACATGTAGAGTAGCTTTAACTGTTCAAACATGTGACCTTAATCAGAATACAGTGTACATAAACATGTAGAGTAGCTTTAACTGTTCAAACATGTGACATTAATCAGAATACAGTGTAAACCTAGTGATCAGTAAACCCGTAAACCTCACGAAGTAGGATCAGGTATAAACCATCTTCAATGTAAACCGTCAAGGGCCTCTTGGACTTTATTTAAAATTCATAAGGTTGTAAGCCCCCTAATTCCCTTTAAATCCCCTGAGCATGTTAACTGTAGGCTATGTGTGAGCAGGCAAGCAAAAAGGATCATCCATGCAGCCTAGTGTGGATGTCCCTTTCTGCTTGCCTGCTAACATGTTACTCTACACCCACATTAATCTTCTGTGCCTAAGTGTTTAAATTAGGCCTTCATTAAGTTTAATTACTCATTAACCAGAAGAGCTGAGTAATGAAGGTCCCTGTTTGAGCTAGTTGTAAATAGCCTATGTGTACAGGAATAGCCAGGCAAACTGAAGCACTGATTCGGTTCCTACTTTAATAAGGGGAAATACTTTGACAACTCAAAAGGCAAGTTTAAATATCTTTGATATGTTTAGTAGTAGTGTATAGGGGCAAAATCAGCATATAGTGACTATAGAAATAAACAAGCTACAGCAGCAGGCAGTGTTTACCTTGGGTAAGACTCGGTTTGTGTTTGTGTATGTTTTCTGGTGTGATGACCACATGGAAAATGGTAACAACATGAGATACAGTAATTGTAAACATTGGGCTGACAGCAGAACATAAAGACTACCAGTAACAACATGAGATACAGTAATTGTAAACATTGGGATGACAGCAGATCATAAAGATTACCAGTAACAACATGAGATACAGTAATTGGGCTGACAGCAGAACATAAAGACTACCAGCAATAACATGAGATACAGTAATTGTACACATTGGGCTAAAAGCAGAACATAGACTACCATTGACAACATGAGATATGGTAATTGTACACATTGGGCTGACAGCACAACTAAGACTACCAGTGACAACATGAGATACAGTAATTGTAAACATTGGCCTGACAGCAGAACATAAAGACTACCAGTAACAACGTGAGATATAGTAATTGGGCTGGCAGCAGAACATAGACTACCAGTGACAACATAAGATACGGTAATTGGGCTGGCAGCAGAACATAAAGACTACCAGTGACAACATGAGATACAGTAATTGTAAACATTGGGCTGACAGCAGAACATACAAACTACCAGTGACAACATGAGATACGGTAATTGGGCTGACAGCAGAACATAAAGACTACCAGTAACAACATGAGATACAGTAATTGGGCTGACAGCAGAACATAAAGACTACCAGTAACAACATGAGATACAGATAATTGGGCTGACAACAGAACATAAAGACTACCAGTGACAAAATGAGATAAGGTAATTGGGCTGACAACAGAACATAAAGACTACCAGTGACAACATGAGATACAGTAATTGGGCTGACAGCAGAACATAAAGACTACCAGTAACAACATGAGATACAGTAACTGTAAACATTGGGCTGACAGCAGAACATAAAGACTACCAGTAACAACATGAGATACAGATAATTGGGCTGACAACAGAACATAAAGACTACCAGTGACAAAATGAGATAAGGTAATTGGGCTGACAACAGAACATAAAGACTACCAGTGACAACATGAGATACAGTAATTGTAAACATTGGGCTGACAGCAGAACATAAAAACTACCAATAACAACATGAGGTATGGTAATTGTAAACATTGAGCTGACAGCAGATCATAAAGACTACCAGTAACAACATGAGATACAGTGATTAGCCTGACAGCAGAACATAAAGACTACCAGTAACAACATGAAATACGGTAATTGGGCTGACAGTGGAACATAAAGATTATCAGTAACAACATGAGATAAGGTAATTGGGCTGACAGCAGAACATAGACTACCATTGACAACATGAAATACAGTAAATGTAAACATTGGGTTGACAGCAGAAATCACTGACACAGACAAGTGGGAAAAAGTCAATATTACTGCTACCCACTCTGTGACTGCCTGATCATTTATCTCTGTGTGTTTAATGCAGTCCCTCAGTGGCGGCTGAAGAGGACAGCACCAGAATTACTGGGAGAGAAAACATCAAAGTCAGACAATGACTGGGCTGTTAAAGGTGGATAACATGAGTGTTAAATCACACAATGACACACAATAAAAAGGATATATATATATAAGCTAACTTTGAAACACAGCGACAACTATATGATTGCAAGCCTTTTCCATCTACAATACACCTATCAACATGTCATCAATCTGTCTCTGGTGAAAAGGGAGAGAGAGAGACAGACAGACAGACAGAGACAGAGACAGACAGACAGAGACAGAGAGAGACAGAGATACAGAGAGACAGAGAGACAAAGAAAGACAAAGACAGACAGAGACAGAGACAGAGAGGGTGCAAGAATGAATACTTTACAGTGATTTTCCTTCAATGAATTAAAAATTCCAATGCATTCAGTGACATTCAGACTGAGAGACTTTTAGTAATAGAATGTCATCTACTGCTTTTCTACCCTAATAGACACTAAGACTAATAGGACCTGTCCATTGCTATAATAATGCCTCTTGCCAATGGACCATGGTGGATCTCTTACAAGGATTACATCTATTTGCAATGATAACTTGACATGACTCCTTTAAGCATATATCTAACACATTCTAAACTATTTCTTGTGTCTTTACTTCCACTTCAGTATTCATGAAGTTGTCTTGGAGTCTATGTAAGTATCCTTAATCCCCTCTATTGGACACCTTTTTGTCGCACAGATTTTCACAGTAGATTGAAATGTGTGAATTGTAACTTTTAAACTGCATGGGTTCTGATTAAACTTTCTGATCAACTTAGTACTCTTTCATGACCCAAATGATTAATATGTACCTCACTAGAATGTTTACTTTATATTTTCTGTACATTTTTATCACATTCCTCTGGTGAAGGTCACCCTGTCTTAGAGGGGGATCTTATGTCAAATGATGGTGTCTCACCTTAATTTGTAATCCAACCATGGTATGTAGATCTATCAAGCTGCCTAGGACCAACATAAAGCGGTTTCTGCAGTGGCTGTAACATGTCTAGAGGAGCTCAGAGTCTGAAATCTTTATGTAGAGCACAACCAAACCCATCCCTTTCAGCGAGTTTAAGAGAACAACCACTTGTGTTGTTTTGTTATCCTCAGATGGTTCATGGATGACACATCTTGTTGCAATTACAGCACGCAGAGTTAAATACCAGCATTAGGACAGATTGATGTCCTTGTTGTTGTCTGTGGCAGTGTCATTATGGACATAAAGCATATTTTCATTACCATCAAGGTGTGAACTGCAATAATTGAGGGGGTCGTAGAAATGCTCTCAGCACTGTGTTGTCATCCAATTGTTAATATGGTTTGAAGTGGAGTATTAACTCGTTATCATTCATCCTGCAGGATCAGTTGGAATTGTAGTAGAAGTCACTCCTGTCTGCAGGATATGGCCACAATGCTATGTATAATGGCAGTTGATCATGATTACAGCCCCATGGGCTGATAAGAGGTCAATAAAGACTTGTCACAAATGATGGTATTAAATAATAGGATTCAGGTCACCGTGTTCATTCTGTGGAAAATAGCAGAGAGATATAATGATCCCGACATCAATTGAATAAATAGAGGTGTTCTCAATGATGAGCAGAATATTATTGGCCAGTTATTTGGATTGTTCCGTTCCATTTCCAAAAGCTAATGTAACTAACAGTTGCACCTTTAACACAGGGAGAGGCTGTGGGTGCTCTGTAATTGCTACCATTTCATTTCTATCTATATTCTGTCACCACCTGAAAGCTAATAGCCTCACTATGATATAGGCCTATAAAGCATCTCTGTAAACAAAAATAAAAGTAAAATGTAGAATTGCAGCTTTGTCTAGTTTCTGAATAAAGATTATATTACATTGGTTTTCTATTTGACCATTTTGTTAAACTATGGGAAATTGTACGTGGAGAAAAAGGTCATCCCTTTTATACATGTGGAAATGTCAATATATTTCATGAATAGTCTCAGAATATTAAGAATAGTTTGAGCAGAATAAAATTCATGACTTGGGATTCCCTGCCACACAGAGGTCAGAGATAGGACATCTGTCATGTTCCATTGGGTTCGACCTTGGGATGATGGGAAATGGAGAAAGGGCATTGGTCAGTGATAACTTCAAGGTGACAATCATGTCTGCCACCCAGGTTGATGTTTTATTCGGAGGGACAAAAATACACCAGTAAGGATTTAAGAATGATAAGTACAGTTGATACAGCACAGTGAACGTATTCTATGACTGTGAATTCCCTGGCCTAGACAGGCCAGTGATAGAACACAGGTCATGTTCCACAGGATTACACGGGATGATGGAGGATAAAGGGAAGCAGGGCCAGTGATAGAACACAGGATTACACAGGACGATGGAGGATAGAGGGAAGCAGGATCAGTGATAGAACACAGGATGATGGAGGATATAGGGAAGCAGGGTCAGTGATAGAACACAGTATAAAGTTGGAGGGGTTCCTCCAAGGCTGGTCCAGTCCTGTTAGGCTACTGCTGCATGGTAGAGAAGGTGAAGTAACAACTCAAGAGAGAGGCTGGTGGTAACTTAACTTTATTGCTCAAACTCAGGGGCTTTTATACAAAGTCAGAGAGCAGTTCCCCCTAAAACTGCCCACACACAATACCTGGAATCATGGTCCTTCATTGGTGATTCTTAGAAAACACACTTTACCTAAAAGAAGTCAATCACTGACATATATCTGATACCATATAAGAACAGTACTAAAAGTAAGTGACACACTTAAGCAGTTGTACACAATTCAATGGAATATACCCTTAATTCCAAGTATACCCCCTCCCACTTTGGGATACCCACAATAACAAGACAGGCTAATTCTAAGAAAACCCAGTTCTATAAGTAGGTGTAGCACCCTTACTACTAAATGGCCCCACACCCATACAGTCTTACTCGGAAATGACCCTACCCTGGATCCTTAACTAGAAACCCAGATACATCACAGCGAGCTGCTCCATCAAACCCACAGTAAACAACCCACATACCACACTGACACCATACCAGGGGTGTGGTGGACCACCAGTACACGACCCTTTAAGGGGTCTGCACTCTACATACCTCCCCCCTTTAAAGATTTTTATCCCTCTGGATCAAAATCTCCTCAAATGATTAGTGATATACATATATGTGATATAATACTCGGATACATGTATATAATCCTATATCTAACATGCATATTTATCTTGTCAGATCTATTCAGACATTATTGCCAATTCTACGGGGTCTATTTGAACTCCATGATTCTCGTTTACAGTACCGGCTTGTGGTTGTCTAGACTCTGCGGTCTGTGGTCTAGATAGACACAGTGGCCTGTACTTACATACTACAATGATAATGACAACAATGATACACAATACTACAATGGATGTGACTGGACCATATACCACACCTTCCTGTGCTCTTATTCCACTACTATAATCTTGTGCCCAATTCTGCATCTCCACAAGTGGAACTTCCGCCCGCTCTTTGTACTTAAGAACTCTCCCCAATTTCTGATTAACATACCTCGGCCAAGTGAAATTGATCCTCCTATTAAAGTGGATAGTTTCTGCCCCTTTTACTAATCTACCTGTCCCCTTGCGGATTCCACTTACTCTCCAATCTTTGGTCTCTAACTTACATTCTGGTGGCACAAGTATGTGGGTTGGTCCAATCATCTCTCTAACAACAGCGCGTTTACCTATACACCTGAGGGTTACAGGCATCTTCTTATATGTCACAACCACATTCTCCCCAAGGCCAAGAGAATACACCTCTGAGTTCTGTCCATCACGTTTCATGATCTCGATAGTGCAGAGCCTCAGGGAGTTGTTTGTAACTATACCCCATTCACAAGTTGGTGTCAACAACTCCTCATGAGATACACATACCCGGGGCGTCTTTCCAAAACAACTATCTGGCCAAAAGGTTGCCCCCGTATCAGTGTTAATAGCTACATTTCTCTTGCCCTTGATTCTCCTTAGATATTTCCCATCTATAGCTACAGGAAAGTAATGAATTCTATACTCTAAATAGTGAACCCTGCCCAATGCCGGTAAGACTACTCGAAAGACCAATGTGCCTGCATTATTCCACAGAGGTTCAATATGTACATTCTCATAATACCATTCTTTAGGTGGGGTGTCATATCCCCAGTCTCTGACCTTTATAAGAATAGATTCAAGTTCAGGAGGTGCTAGAGTTTCCTCTGTGAGCCAACCTCTCTCTAGTTCATGTCTCTGTTCATTGAAACGGTTCCACTGATCAAAGTACTGTTCATACACCATTTCAAGTTCAGTAATTGTACGGTCCACAGACCTTGCAAGAGACAATCTCTGTACAAAGGTATCCAAACGCGAGACCCGCCGGCTGTAATTACTTAGCTCATCCTGCAAGTCTAATTGATACTGCTCAAGTATTTGAATGTCTTGTCTGTTTTCACGTACAAACTTCCTGGTACGGTTAACTATACTCATCATTTTGTCAAGTCTATGTACTATAATGCCTTCATTATGCACTGTCCCTTTAATTATCGTCTTGATCTCCTTCACCTCATCATCGGTGGCCAAGCCGAATAGGCTCTTCCCAAGGTACCCAATCGCGTTAATTAGGCCTCTCTTGACCCTCTTCTTCCGGCTCTCAGGTTGCGCATGGGGCGGCCGTGACTCAGACGAATCCATGACTGCGGGCCCTTGCAGATCAATGGCACTAAGTCTAGCCTCCCAGGTGCGTTGGTCATCTGCCGAGACATGAGGGGCCACTAGCTGTATCCCGGTTCTCACCTCATTAACCCAGAACTTGATTGGCAGAGGCTTTGGGGGATTGATGACAACTAGAGTGGTCCATATTGCTTCGATTGTCCTGGATCGTCCTACCTTCTGAACTAGGACCCCATCATCCTTGAAGAGATCCCCACAGCTAAGGTGGACTAGACAGACAACAAGGAGGCAAGCTCGGGATGCTGATCCACCAAGCATTGCCGCTTCTGTCTATCAATGTCTTTTCTATCTTCGTCAGTCACCTGTGGTCTCCTCTTGCCCCTAATCGTAGGTCCCAATTGAAGTGCGTCCTGAGGAGAGGTAGTAGGCTCAGTAGAGGGAGGGGTGACTGATAGTGTCTCTGGCTCAGGTGTTATTTCCATGGGTGTTTGCCTGAGCTCGGCTAGCCTGGTACTCCTGCGTACTGGGATAGGATTAAGTTCAGTCTCCCCAAGGCTGTCTACACGTCGCCGTTTGGAGGCTGGAAGCCGTTCCCTAGTTTGAGTTGCTGGGGTGTCAGGTTGAGTCCTTGTGGGTAGCTCCTGTTCCTCTGAAGTCTCAGGCTCTACTGGCTGGAGAGGAGGCAGGGGTACCCTTATATGCCTCCTCTGAGCCCGGGTAGGACGGGGTCTGACATCATCCCACACACAGTCAGGATCCACCAGCTTAAGTTTGTCACGATTAACCACTCTTTGTTTTCCTGTCCTCTGGTTAATCACAGTGACCACAGGACCTCTAACAGCAGTGACTAAGTACCCATGGTCCCATTTGGCATCAAGAGGAGCTCTCTCCTGGGCCACAAGTACAACAGTGTCTCCCGGATGTACTTGACCTCCTCGGGCTCTTTTCATCAGTGGGGTGCGGTGATCGGCTCGACATAGCCCCATCCAAAATTGTTCATTGATTAATGTTCTGCAGGCACCAGTGTCAACCAAACAGTTAGCTGTGATACTCCCAAAGGGAATATTCACACATGCTCGGGTGTCCGGTGCCCCTAAGCGTTTCCCGACACCCCATGTACAGGTAAAGCTGAACATTGTTTGGCGATATGGCCAGCCTGGCCACATTTAAAACAATTGGGTGAGCCGTCCTCATTATACGCAGGCTTGCCAAACTTCCTTCCAGAGTTCCTCTCCCTTTGAGGTTGCTGATGTCCTGACGAGTGCTCCTCCTGGGGGTCTAGTTTCTTCTCCACCCGTCCTAATTGCTTCTGCATCCCGCGGATGGCACCTGTCAGTTCCTTTAATGTTTTTGACAGCTCATCATCCATGGTAGCTGATGCCTGGGCTAAAGGTAAGGCCGCGATGTCCATTGGTTCATCTTGGCGATGACCAGTTTCTGCCATGGCCATGGCACGGGCGGATGCATTAGCATGGTTGATGGCTTGCATTATGGTGTTTGGTCGTTGTAGATGAACTTGGGCTCTTACCTCCCTGTCTCGGAGCCCACTAATGAAGTTCCGTACCAATCTCTCCATAACCAGGGGTACAGCCAGCTCTTGGAGAGTGTAGGCCTTCTGAACATGGCTGATGAACTTAAGGCCATACTCTCTGCTATCTTGATACGGGAGTTGTTTCAGGAGGTCCACTTTATTCCGTTTGTGCTCGGGCTCATCTTCATCCAGAAATGCCTCTACGATATGGTCCTTCACCACAGCCCAGGTGACAGGTAATGGTGGATGGGCATTAGCATGTTGATCGATGAGGTCGGCTATACTATTTCTCAATGGTCCTTTGCTTATATAGCCAACCATCTCCATGACCAGATTATCACCTGCATTTGTCCATCTCTGGGCAGCTGTGACAGCCTCCATCCAATCTCTCAGGTGATCCCTCTCTGACCCATCACAGCTCTCTATGTGCCTGCCATGCTGCTCCAACTTCTTCCTTATATTCTCTTCCTGTCTCTGTGCATTACGCTCCTGTTGAGCCTGGATTAGTTGCTGTGCTTCAGCCATTGTAGCTTAATGGTTAATTAGGTCAGTTAATAATCACCTCTTCATTGTCTGACTCTCTGTGCGAGGGCAGGTAGGTCTCTGATGGGGATGAACTGTGGTGCAGCCAGGGTGATCTGTATAATGATGCGTGGCCTGCGATCAATAATTAGGCACCTCTCTTCACATACTTCTATTCTCCTTACTGTATCTACAGCCTCTCTCACCAGCTCGGGATCCACCTCCTCTATATAATATTCTGGAGCATACTCTTCTTGTTCTTCTCGGTCTTCAGATAGCCCATCTACTATCTGTCCGTCTATGTCATCTAAGGTGAATCTTCCAGCCATCTTCAGGACTACAGCCAATGTAAGGTGCTGTACTGTTCTGGAGTCTGCTGTAGTTAAACCAGCATGTTGAGTCTCGTCCGGGTCGCCACTATAAAGTTGGAGGGGTTCCTCCAAGGCTGGTCCAGTCCTGTTAGGCTACTGCTGCATGGTAGAGAAGGTGAAGTAACAACTCAAGAGAGAGGCTGGTGGTAACTTAACTTTATTGCTCAAACTCAGGGGCTTTTATACAAAGTCAGAGAGCAGTTCCCCCTAAAACTGCCCACACACAATACCTGGAATCATGGTCCTTCATTGGTGATTCTTAGAAAACACACTTTACCTAAAAGAAGTCAATCACTGACATATATCTGATACCATATAAGAACAGTACTAAAAGTAAGTGACACACTTAAGCAGTTGTACACAATTCAATGGAATATACCCTTAATTCCAAGTATACCCCCTCCCACTTTGGGGTACCCACAATAACAAGACAGGCTAATTCTAAGAAAACCCAGTTCTATAAGTAGGTGTAGCACCCTTACTACTAAATGGCCCCACACCCATACAGTCTTACTCGGAAATGACCCTACCCTGGATCCTTAACTAGAAACCCAGATACATCACAGCGAGCTGCTACATCAAACCCACAGTAAACAACCCACATACCACACTGACACCATACCAGGGGTGTGGTGGACCACCAGTACACGACCCTTTAAGGGGTCTGCACTCTACAACAGGATGATGGAGGATAGAGGGAAGAAGGGTCAGTGATAGAACACAGGATAACACAGGATGATGGAGGATAGAGGGAAGCAGGGTCAGTGATAGAACACAGGATTACAAAGGATGGTGGAGGATAGAGGGAAGCAGGGCCAGTGATAGAACACAGGGTTACACAGGATGGTGGAGGATAGAGGGAAGCAGGGTCAGTGATAGAACACAGGATTACACAGGATGGTGGAGGATAGAGGGAAGCAGGGTCAGTGATAGAACACAGGATTACAAAGGATGATGGAGGATAGAGGGAAGCAGGGCCAGTGATAGAACACAGGATTACACAGGATGATGGAGGATAGAGGGAAGCAGGGTCAGTGATAGAACACAGGATTACACAGGATGGTGGAGGAGAGAGGGAAGCAGGGTCAGTGATAGAACACAGGATTACACAGGATGATGGAGGATAGAGGGAAGCAGGGCCAGTGATAGAACACAGGATTACAAAGGATGATGGAGGATAGAGGGAAGCAGGGCCAGTGATAGAACACAGGATTACACAGGATGGTGGAGGAGAGAGGGAAGCAGGGTCAGTGATAGAACACAGGATTACACAGGATGGTGGAGGATAGAGGGAAGCAGGGTCAGTGATAGAACACAGGATTACAAAGGATGATGGAGGATAGAGGGAAGCAGGGCCAGTGATAGAACACAGGATTACACAGGATGATGGAGGATAGAGGGAAGCAGGGTCAGTGATAGAACACAGGATGATGGAGGATATAGGGAGGCAGGGCCAGTGATAGAACACAGTGTGATGGAGCATTGAGGGAAGCAGGGTCAGTGATAGCTGAGAGGTAAAATCATGTCTACCACCCAGGTTGATGTTTAATTCAGAGCAGAGGAGGGACCAAAAGACACCAGCGAGGATTCAGGGTTTGTAAAGGGACAGTAGAGCGTAAAAATCATGACAGGCTCAGCTAAGATAAGGTGTATGGGAGAAAGGGACAGTGAGGTGGGGGGTTAGATTTGAGATCAGGAGGACTGGTGTGAGGACGGGGAGATAGTCGGAAGGTCAATATAGAGGTTACACATCTGTATCAAGTAGTAAGGTACCTGAGGGTATGCTGACATATTGATTCACCGACATTCAGATAAAATGGCTGATTACCTCTACACCCTCTATGGAGGTATTGGTGCATCATTATTTCTATTTATGCCTCTATAAGCTAATTGCACTCACTACAGATTGATGCAGATAGGGCCATGAATATCCATGAGTGTCCTGATGACACTTTTATACATCTCATTTGTATTTGTTCACCAACACCATATTTTGTCAGCTAACATTAGAATACTACAGCCCTACAGGTAAGGATGTCTGTTCAGGTACCTCATAGAATACATCAAATATTTTGAGTTTACGTAGGTTGAAGAAGATTGCTCCCCTCTCGGCCTCATTGCACCACATCTGTATTCATGAAGCTTTAACAAAGGAGCCCGATGTGCCTTTAACCACATCAGTGAGACACTGTGGTTTCGTATCAACTCATGGACTATACATAGCAAAGTTAAAACTGTTTGGGCATTTCAGAAGGGTTTTAGATTTTTCCAACTGACGATTTTTACTTGGGCTATGACCTCATGATACTGATGATTACATAATATTTAAGGGGACCTTTTCTGTAATCTTTCCTTGCTTTCCTCCAAGATTAAACTAAACAGCGTTATCCATACTTCTTCCGATCCTCTTCCAAATCACAGTGAAAATGGAGACCAGCAGATAAAACAAGATTTCTGCTGTAATTGGATCACGTTCTGGTGTCCACGGCCACATGACCACACGTAACATCTGATCTTTTTCACCTTGATTTAATAGTTTACATTCCGTTACCTTGGTAAGTCCCTCTGAAAATGTCACTGCTTGACCCTGGATCTCAGGATTCAATGTCACAGTGTGTGGTGTTTGTAAAATTTGTGCCACACCTGCACATTTTATATTTGTCTCTTCCATCATATCTGCAGATTTCAGCCTCTGATATGTTTCAATTAAAAATAATGGAAGATGTGTCACCAAAAGCCTGCAATATCAGTTCTAGCTACACAACTATGCTCTTAAGGGGTCAAATACCTTGCGGGAGAAGTTATTAAAAACTAATTAGCAGAACAAGTAAGTGATGGTTTGATATTGTCATATCTAGCTATGGGTAACTACAGCTACTATATGAACATAGTGATAACAAGAAGTTGGCAATTAGTGGATAATTGATGATAGCTTTATTGTACAAAAGAACATGCTGAAGAGATGTTAACTCAGCGAGTAGCTAGTTGGTAATGCTGGCAGGTGTACTAGCACCTGGCTGTATATACATAATGACCATAAGGTGTACCACTCCTAGTGACAGAGTGTGGTACTACTGCGTACATCATAGGCGAGTATAGCATAGTGAGCGATAACGGATATCGTATCAATGGTATAATGTACCATTTATAAATAAGGTAAAAGCGGTCGAGTTCTCTACTTATCACAATATGAGAAGACATTAGGGACATCTATAATATAAAGCTCAAGGACAGGAAAAGTAGTGGTAAGAAAAAGGATGGGGAGGCATAATGGCTTGTGTGCAGGTTCTATGTGAGAGTGCGCATGTCATTAACACAATACTACTCTTACAGAACGTGCCTGCTGCAGCCTCACCCACCAGGTGGTAGCACGTCCAGCAGGGGGGGGGGTGAACAGCCTAACATTGGGTTAAGAGCCCATGACCACCAGTACAGAATACTCCCAGAATACCGGGAAAGGGGGGTATTGTAAAAATCATTGTTAGATGATATCAGCTATAGCTTAGATGATAGCATAAGATCTGTATTAGACAGGATGTGTCATCATCCAACCTGCTAATTGATTAATGATTACTTATGTCAATAGGCTGGTGGTGGAGTACATAGCACTGTTCATATTGGAACCTAGCGGTGTGTAAGATTGGCCCAGTACCCAGAGTGTAGCCTACAGCCATCCATTGATTTAGCTTTAGTGGTCTTGTAGTAGGTGGTGAGTGGTAATAGGTAGTCTACACCAATACCTAGAGGTACCTAGTTCTTGTAGTAGGTGGTGAGTGGTAATAGGTAGTCTATACCAATACCTGGAGGTACCTAGTTCTTGTAGTAGGTGGTGAGTGGTAATAGGTGGTCTATACCAATACCTAGAGGTACATAGCCATGTAGTAGGTGGTGAGTGGTAATAGGTAGTCTATACCAATACCTAGAGGTACATAGCCATGTAGTAGGTGGTGAGTGGTAATAGGTAGTCTATACCAATACCTAGAGGTACATAGTTCTTGTAGTAGGTGGTGAGTGGTAATAGGTAGTCTATACCAATACCTAGAGGTACCTAGTTCTTGTAGTAGGTGGGGAGTGGTAATTGGTAGTCTATACCAATACCTAGAGGTACATAGCCATGTAGTAGGTGGTGAGTGGTAATAGGTAGTCTATACCAATACCTAGAGGTACATAGTTCTTGTAGTAGGTGGTGAGTGGTAATAGGTAGTCTATACCAATACCTAGAGGTACATAGTTCTTGTAGTAGGTGGTGAGTGGTAATAGGTAGCCTATACCAATACCTAGAGGTACATAGTTCTTGTAGTAGGTGGTGAGTGGTAATAGGTAGTCTATACCAATACCTAGAGGTACATAGCCATGTAGTAGGTGGTGAGTGGTAATAGGTAGTCTATACCAATACCTGGAGGTACCTAGTTCTTGTAGTAGGTGGTGAGTGGTAATAGGTAGTCTATACCAATACCTGGAGGTACCTAGTTCTTGTAGTAGGTGGTGAGTGGTAATAGGTAGTCTATACCAATACCTAGAGGTACATAGCCATGTTGTAGGTGGGAGTGGTAATAGGTAGTCTATACCAATACCTAGAGGTACATAGTTCTTGTAGTAGGTGGTGAGTGGTAATAGGTAGTCTATACCAATACCTGGAGGTACCTAGTTCTTGTAGTAGGTGGTGAGTGGTAATAGGTGGTCTATACCAATACCTGGAGGTACCTAGTTCTTGTAGTAGGTTGTGAGTGGTAATAGGTGGTCTATACCAATACCTGGAGGTACCTAGTTCTTGTAGTAGGTGGTGAGTGGTAATAGGTAGTCTATACCAATACCTAGAGGTACATAGTTCTTGTAGTAGGTGTTGAGTGGTAATAGGTAGTCTATACCTTTACCTAGATGTACCTAGTTCCTAACACCATCTGCGGCTACCACAGATCTGTCTGTCAGATTGTAGGCGAAGCTGTATTGGAGAACCTTGAATTTTACCCAAAGGTGATTTAAACTGGCCATGTACATTGCTACCTTATAGAGCAGAAAGCTGCTACTTATGGTGATAGCCGATGTAGTACTGTCCTGCGGACATTTAGATAGCTTGGGGGCTACAACATGATGGTGGGGCATCTTGTGACACCAACAAATATCAATTGTCCCAAGTATCCGTTATAGTTATTGCTGCATTCTGAATGCTCTATGGAGTACAAGACAAGCAGAGTTCCCATTCAAGGTAATAAATGAATGAAGAGTAATAAAGTAAACCCAGAATGACATGTAAAACACATCCGACAAGTTGTTTTGAAAGTCCTATTTGGACAGTCCTATTCTATTCTGAAAAACTCACCATTCCTATTTACTAAAAGGCTAAATGCTAAATGCTGTTAGATGCATTGCTTTTGCTTTTTTCTATTCTTTCACTCTCTGAAAGCTAATTACCTCTTCGTGATCGCTCTACAATGAATCTCTGAGAATCATAAATGGACAAATTGTGCAGTAATGGATGCAGCTTTGTTAGACTTCTAAATGGCTAATGCAATAACTATGGAGGGAGCGGGTGTGGCTGTATTACATTGTAGTTAAAGTCGCTCTAATTCTCAAATGTTTCATTATGCTATGAATTGTAAAAAACTATATTTGAGTAAGGGGAATAAATCATTGTGCATGGATGTCAATAAATTTTGTAGACTGGGGCTGACAGAGTATTCGAATAGTGACTGTGAACTATTCCCAGTCCTATAGAGTTCAGTGATAGAACACGGGTCAGGTTTCATCGAGTTAGTCAGGGAGGATGATGGAGTATAGAGGGAAGCATAGGGCAGTGATAACTGAGACCACTGTCATTGGGACCAAGGATGACATCTTATCTGCAGGGTGGGTGAGTAGAGACTAGCGGACAGCATGGAGGATTCAGGGACTGTAAAAGAAGAAAAGGTGGTGGTAAGGGGGGAGTAGGGGTGGCAGGGTATGAGTGGGGAATAGGTGTGGGTGTGACGGTAAGATGACAGGTGAGTAATGCACATGTATACAGGCATGTACAAGGGGCTGACAGTACCTGGTCATCGGGACATGCTGACATTTTTACTGACATTTATACCGCTGATTAGTAATGGTGAGTTAATATTCCTTATTTCGCACTTTGTCATTATCTTTATAATCTGGACAAACTTTAAGTTAATGTGATGTTTCAAGTTGCTCATTCACATTGCATTCTCCAGGCATTTTATAATTCAGGAGATTCTGTAGGACTAAGTCAGACTCGGACTCCGTGAGGAGCTACTTCAGTATCTACAGAGGTTCTACCACAGACCCCAATGTGTCGTAAAGTCCGTTGGTTAGGCTCTACCTACGGTTACCATTATCTACACTAGGAAAGACATGTCTGTACCATGGCTGTGGAATGAGAATTCAGGAACTGGAGACAGGCATTGTGCGGTAGCCCCGTCTTCTAGAGATGCACTGGGAAATCAGTAGTTTAAGATGTGGGTGGGACTTCAGGAATTTTTCGCCCCTCCACCTTTGTGCTTTCGCAATACGCAGGCTATATCACTATGAAAGGTAAAAATATGTTTCCCCCTCCCCACAATAGGGGTCTGAATTTTTTGCCCACCCCCAAAAACCACCACCCCTCCCTTACTGTTAAAAAATGACCCCTCCCTTAGTTCCATCACTTCTGCAGCTTCAAATTTAGCCCTTGATGCATCCCTATCAACCTGATGTGGCAGGAGTCCGATCACATACAGGTGACTAAACTCACACTGCATTTTTGGGGGTGGAATGAGAGAGAGAGAGAGAGAGAGAGAGAGAGAGAGAGAGAGAGAGAGAGAGATGGAGGGAGAGAGAGAGAGAGAGAGGAGAGAGAGAGAGAGGGAGGGAGGGAGGCTTAGTCGAGAGAGAGGGAGACAGACAGAGACAGACAGAGAGAAACTGAGACAGAGAGAGGCACACACAGACAGGCAGAGGCAGAGAGAGACAGTGACAGAAAGAGACAGACAGAAAGTCAGTGAGTGAAGACGCTCCCCTTCCCAAAGCAGTCCCATTTTTGTCAGTGCCAGAGTACAGAATTGTTGAAAGGTGTCCAGAGTGGAGAGCAACAGAAGAAATCCTCAGCCCACCCTGTGCAGCCTGATGTTAGCCTCAGGCAAATGTCGCCAAAATGAGTATATTTTGATACTCAGGGTGAGCCTAGGGTGTAGGCATACTCCAGCAATACCTGACACACTACTCTAGATTGTTTATGGCCTAGCTGTACCCTCTCTACTGCCATACTCCCACAGTGCAGGAGTCTCTTTAGAGACAGGCTCAGGGTCAACTGGAGTAACATAATAGAAGAGAATAGGACATTGCCTGAGTATCTCTATGAAGAGGGTCAGGCAATGCTGGATCGTACCTGAACAGGCTCCAACATTGCAGGAGTCTTTCTTACTAATGGTGTCAAGCACTGCCAGAGTATCCCAATACATAGGATCACACTTTACTGGATTCTACCTTCAGAGTGAGACCAGCTACACCACCCAGTGGGCACAACCCCACTTAATGAGTTACTAATCAGCACTGCATTGTAGGGCTTACAGACAGTCTAAATTGTAATGGTTATGTAGCCCTGCATTTGTAGCCCCATTTGAACTACTAAGCTTTAGGGTGTATTAAGCCCGACACATGAGTGGTTTGTTAAACATAATAAAGAAATTAAGGGCACTGTATGACAAAAGACCACTATTTCATACACACAAGGATTTTAGATGGTCGAACATTTTACTTCCTAAGGCAGTCTAATTATTCGATGAATAGTTTGTGCATTCCTTGTTTCAGTGTCCTTATTGCTCCTTGGTGGGATTTTAACCAGGTACCTCTTATTGTGACTCCTTTGTGCTACTATCTGTGCTAGCGGGGCAGGTGTTGAAAGTGGCACTATCAATATGATATTTCAACCATAGACCTACTACAGTGAGATGTCGTTGGACATATGAGGCCCAGTAGACTAAAAGGAAACACAGACTGGAGTGACCATAGTAAGGAAAAATGCCCATAGTAAGGACAAATGTCCACAAGTCAGTAAGTATGGCACAGTCCTACTTATATGTCTATTGCAACCTGGCTCAACGGTTGTAGCGGTGGCACAGCGGTAGGATTCTCTCACGTTCAAGTGTATTTTTCTAAGACCTAACTTTGTAACTAATTGAAATAGATGCTTGATTGAAAATTAACAGAATGTTCAACATTTGCCAAGTCAGAAAAGTTCTTTGCATAACAAAAGATTTCTGGTTGAAAACTTGCAGCTTTTGAAGAGCATCCCTGGGCTGGAATCAAACTCAGGATCTTCTCATATGAAGGTACACATGTTACCACTACACCATCTTGACTGTGCTGAAAGATCTCCACTTGACGTCTCATATGATCTGCTTCCTCCATGTGTTGACAGCTGGTATTCTACTATTTTCCAAGCCCAAAAACATAAGAAATATGCCTGGGACCATAATGTCACTTTTGCATTTACTGCAAAGATATGATCATACTCTAAATGTTTTAGTGATTAATTCCTATTATATTCCTATATAGATAAGATTATATTCTAAGATATCATGGTTACAAGGACTAGGGGATAATAGAAAGGATATTGAGTATGTGCAAGAATGGGTGAGAGGGGGGGCTTAATATGGAACAATTTTCTCACAAACCCATTATGAATGCATATTCATGCTCACATTGTAGCAATAAGATTGACTTACCGAAATAAGTAATCTTTACAAAAATTCTCAATGGGGCTTGAACTTGCCACCTTCAGATGCAAAGTTCGCTGCTGTATCAACTCAGCTAATGAGGTACAGGGTGTGGTTGGTGCTAGGATATGATATAACCTCAGACATCAGTGTAGGGGCTAGACCCCTGCTTTGCTGGAGTATTCAGTTAGATTCAGACTGAGTATGGCACCATGCCTGAGCCTTGTGCCATACTCATGCTGATCTTTTTTCCCAATGTGTGGCAATGAAACAGGCTCAGCATGAGTATGGTGTGTCAGGGGAGAGTCTCTAGCAGAGGCTCTCATGATACTCAGGCAGCGCCAGGGACTAGATGAAACTCAGGCCGATGCTCTTTTTTTCCGTCAGTGCATGTAAATCTGTCTGTAAAAAACACTAATTGGGATTAGGTTCAAACCATCTTCATCGTACATCTTCAAGGGCCTCATGTGATTCATATTGATATGATTGTAAGCCCCTTAGGTCCCTTAAAGCCCTGGAAGGTAACTTGAATTGGGCTCTACAACTCTAGCAACCACATTAGTCTTCTGCGTCTAAGTACTTAAATTGAGGCTTAATTAGGTTTTATATCATTAACCACAAAGGCCTGATTAATGAAGGTCATTGTAAATTTTGTAAATAGCCTGTGTTGTACACAGGGATCATCAGGCACACTGAAACACTGATCATTTTGCCATTTAAGGGGAATCACAGGGTGTAACTTTGACAACTTTGGGTCCTCAAAACTAAGATCTGAATATCTGATATTTTCAGTGTTTCAACGTACATACCTGCATATCTGTACTATCTATCATTATCTTAACAAAGATCTGTTTGCCTTCACTCATTCTGCTGCCCTTTTGCCCTCTGTCACTATCCATCATAACAGCTGGTAAAAGCACCATTTTATTCAGAATTCTTTTTCTTCCAGTAACAAAAGATATTCCTTCAGCCTCAGGTAGTAATTGATGTCCATTCCCCTTTGACACTAGCTGAGTAATGGTTGGTGGTCTAGGAGTGACAGGTGACCTCTGATAAGGGCTATGTCTAGAAGGGTGCCACTCTGTATTGGCCTATAATCCTAATCTATAAAGTTCTGCCAATGACATTTCTAAATGCTCTTTGATGGACCTCCTTCCCCACCCACATAGAGTAGAGACTTTTCTATCAAGTATTCGATACTTCATCGGTCCCCTTTATCTTGAAGATGAAGGGGTTTCCCAAACTCTCTAAATGAAGGAGTTACTATGACTATGTAGGACATGTTCCATGGTGTGTTTTAAGGCCATGTAGTGTAGGAAATATTGCTTTTGAGCATTGGTCCTATAGTGATTAAAGGACCTTACATCCTAACACCCAAAAACAAAAACAATACCCAGTAGATAGGTGTAAAAGTCCAAAATGGAAGTAAAAATGACATTGACTTAAATGACTTACAGCTTCTCCTTCTGTTTCAGTGACTTAAAGATGTCAACTCAAATTCATTTTCAATTAATGATGGACACTACTGTAAATGCCGTGGGTGATGAGGAAATATTAGGTGATCATCTGAAATGTCTTTTGTTAACATTATGGTGTTAAATGGCTTCAATGATTCGATAGTCCCTCCAGCCTTTTGTTGCTCTACCTCTCTGTCTGGTTGTGTGACTAAATGCTTCTTCTATCTTCTATCTCTTCTGATCACACTATTTATATCACAGCTCTCTGATTCAATATGCAGACATCCATCTAAAGTGTCCCTCGTAAAGGCTAGACATCCCTGCTATCTTATCTGTAATCTCCTTGACTCATGTCTCTTGTTAATCCTGGTGATATCTACAGAGGACTTGTGGACATGAGCTGAATGTACAAAAAGTCTGATTCACCACATCAGATTACCACAGGATAAGATCTAAGCAATGCCTCATATATATATATATATATATATATATATATATATATATATATATATAAGTTAACTCGCTACCAGGGAATAAAATACCGGTAATAACGATAATAATAATGTTGATATATACAGTAATAATAATATATGAGAAATAGTATAATAATGATCATATCACAGACACATGAGTTTGGTGGGTTACTGACCTTGGGGCTATCAGCACCATACATGCCTTTATTAAAACAACTATAACAATTAGTTGACAAAGCATAGTCAGTAAAATGTACAATAATATAACAGTAGTATAGTAATAATAGTAATAACAATAGTAATAACAGTAGTAAAAATTTAAAAATCAAGGAAACACCCAGCGTGGTGTTACCTGTACAGGTGAATCAATCCAATTGACCGTTACCTTGAAACTTCTCCTTATATACTGGAGGAGTGTTTACCATGACGTCATGCTATGACATCATAGATACCAATGCGCACTGCAAATAGTCCCTAACCGTTCGCGGTTAATTATATATATATACACGAGTGTATATAGTTCCATAAGTTAACTCGCTACCAGGGAATAAAATACCGGTAATAACGATAATAATAATGTTGATATATACAGTAATAATAATATATGAGAAATAGTATAATAATGATCATATCACAGACACATGAGTTTGGTGGGTTACTGACCTTGGGGCTATCAGCACCATACATGCCAAAAACACATAAAAACACGCCAAACACATGTGAAAACACATATCAATCAACATTGCAAATGAGATTGACACAATCTATCCAACTTCAATAATTCAAATTTGTAATTATGTAAGTACTTAAAAACGGAGTTAGATTTCCAATTAACCCTCTTTTTGATAGACTCTATACTGAGTCCAGCATCTTTTAATAACGTAGCACCACCGTGCCTTAAGGAGTGAGTAGAGACACGTCCTTCGATACCAGCTTGAAAAGATAACGACTTCAACCTGGAGTTGATATACTGGTACTGCAGAGGCTTATCTTTAGAACTAAACAGATACTCCCTGCTACCCCTACCACAGCACAACTTTTTCAGACCTAGATAAGGACATAGTGAAGAATTAACATTCTTTGACAAATAGATATAAAACACATTCTTACCAAGCTGGTCAGTCTTGGATGTTCTGATACACATAGACAAATAATCCTGATGAAATTTAATATCACCAACCTTTAAGGAATGTGGAGACTCGACCACATGCCCCACACGTAACACACCCCTATAGCATGTTAAAATTGCCATCCAAAATCTAAAGTCTGCCATGTTGGTTAGGTCCAAAAATGACCTTAACCTCAACATGTCTTTTGGAGAATAATGGTGAATAACTCTGGTTGAACAGGTAGAAAACCTGTCAATACCATCAAGGGTCTTCTTTAACATGAAATTACCACTATAATCAGGATAGCCCTTAATTTTCTGAAAATACCAAACCGCAGACAAATAATTTTTTACAGATGATGGCTTCATGAAATCGGATAAATAAACCGCATATATGGAAACTTGAGAGGGGGAACAAGGAAAAGATTGTAAATCAAATTTTTTACAAAATTTTCTATACCTTTTAAGTTGTTGTTTCCTTGCTCTCCTCGTATTTTCCGACACACTCTGGGCTAAAAGTAACCTTTTTCTGCTTAGTAATCTCTCCCACTCTGGAATTAAAGCAGCACATTTCATTTTCATGGAGAGAAGTTATACACTTGTCCAGAACACCATTGTAAGCAAGTCTAGAAAGATGGTCGGCCAAGATATTATCCTCTGACCTAATATAAGTTGCATACACCTCCACATTATTGATGAAACAAAGCCAAAAAATTTCTCTAAGCCATTCCATACAAAGCTTGTTTTTTGACCTACCGGTATTAATCATAGCTAGAACTTGCATATTATCAGTAATACAGTGTATTCTTTTATTTTTATAACTAGAAATCCAACGTTTCAAACCAACCATGACTGGATACAACTCGTATACATTTATATTTCTATGATGATTTTTTAGAACATCCAACATTGGAGGGAGGGAAAAATGACCTGAGCCTAGGTTGAATTTATCATGAGATGTCCAATCACCATATAAATAATCATTCCCCATCCATGCTCCAAAGCCCTTAATAGACGAATCAGAGTACATAGGTGTATCAATAGCATCATTTAGAATTAACCTCTTACAGTTAAAAACTCTACAAAATTCCAACCACCATTCAAAGTCTTGGCGAGTGCAAGCTGATACCCTAATATAACCACCGGGTCTGGCCCGAGCACAGAGATCGAAAATTCGCCTACTAAAAGTTCTGCCACCCTTAACCACCTGCGAGCAGAAAGACATTAAACCACCTATTCTCTCCAAGTTCTTTTTAGAAATAAATTTCTTATTAACATTATCTAATAAGAGACTTTCCATTTTTTCAACCTTTTCGATAGGCAAAGACAGTTCCAACTTAACTGAATCTATGTTAATGCCCAAGAATTTACAAAATTGAGATGGGTCGGTCACCTTTTCTTTGGATACTACAAAACCCATGTACGCCATACACTCCATTAATAAATTCCTCTGTCTAAGACACTCATCATAAGTATCAGCTATTATGATAAAGTCGTCCAGATAATTTACAATTTTTTCTACACCGTAGAATTTTGCCACCTCCACAATAAAATCAGAGATTCTATTAAAAATATACGGGGCACATTTCAGGCCAAACGTTAACCTGTTGCTTACATAATAATCCTCACCCTGTCCAAAATCCCACCTGAAACCTTGCATGGTAGTGTGAGGTGCATACACATTTATAGACCTGTAAGCTGACTTTAAATCCACCACACTCATGAAATCGTTCTTGTTCAATTGAGCAGTCACCGTGCTAATACTATTATAAGAAAACGTCGAGCTAGTAGTCTCCATAAAATTATTAATGGATATCTTATCAGGCATGCTACAGTCAGTTAT
This sequence comes from Acholoe squamosa, assembly GCA_949317995.1. Classification (NCBI taxonomy): domain Eukaryota; kingdom Metazoa; phylum Annelida; class Polychaeta; order Phyllodocida; family Polynoidae; genus Acholoe; species Acholoe squamosa. Next base: position 417,987 of record OX439036.1, read on the forward strand.
GGGTCTTAACTTGCCGTTTGATTTTTCTACACCACCTAGGGCATGGATACACCGGGGTTTATTTACACTTTTAGAGACTAGACCAGCTTCTAGTTCATCTAGCAATATACCACAGTACTCATTATAGAATTTTCCCTCGAGGATTGACTTATAATTTCTGCAATCATAAGAAGTATTGCAGTCAGGATCCACTATCCTGAACCCCTCAACAAAACCTTGCCATAAGAATAGTGCCTCTTTATCATTTATATTAATAACTCCTTTTCGGGTTAAGAATGGGGCCACTCTGCAAGGTAAAATTTGGGAATTTTTTCCATTGATATAATGAACACATGTACATGTACCTTCTACACACTTGTCATATACCCTGATGCTGGGTAAATCTGTGACACTAACCGTAAAAAGTGGCTTAATACCAACCTGTATAGGGTTATAACCAATAACGTCTACATTATTTTCCAACGAATTAAATTCTTTGAAAGTACTTTGTTCTGCTACGAGCTCAGTTGAAAGAATACACTCCTTCACCATCTCCGTATCAATCACCTCCTGTACTGGAGTTTGTGAGGGCGAGTCGATATCTACCAAACTTACCATAGCTTGGTCAGGCATCAAACAAATTTCATTACAAGCTATGGGACACCGACCCCCTACAGTTTCCTATTCACTCCTGGCCTTATGGCATTCAGTCTTACCATGACCTGAGGAGCTGCAACCACTGCAGACATGTTTGTATTTACAGGGGTCCCGTACACAACCTTCTGCTCTATTAAAAGCATAGCAGGAGTTATTTGATAATTTCTGTTTGAAACCATTCCTAGTCTTAGTAGCATAGGCCTTCTGCGCTTGAACAGTTCCATCATATGATAGGTGCCTAAGAATGTCAGAGTTGTCTATCACTCCAAAAGCCTCTATCCCATCCTTATTCGCCCTGGTTCTAACCGACTTATCGTAAGCCAATAGAGCTGATACTGTATACATTCTTGTCCCAGCTTTTTCAACTAGTACTTAGAATTGCCTCAACATGCCTTCTACATCACTGTTCTCTTTGTAGTAATCTAAGATAAAGCTCAAGTTGACTAACATCAATTTCTCAACGGTATCGATCTTTTCCCTTTTTTTTACATATATTTCATGGTCAAACTCACCATATTTGGTATTGGTGTGAAGCTTAGAATTAGATGAATCTACTGACGACCCTCCTGAAGACGACCGAGGTCTGTGACGAGTAGAGAAAGATGATTTTGATCTCCGGCGACGACCACGATGCCCGACTTCGTCCCATTTCGAACCGTCACTAAGGACGCTGGGAGACCGCTGCCTGGTTACGCGGCTGCGCTCTCGATGCGATGACGTCACTGGTCGTTGACAAACATTCGCACGTGCATGCTGCCACGCCCCCTCCGTAGGTTTCGTCTCGTCTTTCCTGTCCTTTCCAGCCACCAACTCCTGCAGCAAGCCTTTGATACTGCACAATTCGTCTTCCAACGACTCCAGCCTCTCCGTCTGGTCAATGAATAGATTGTCTTCCAACCCCTTAGCGTTTGGGGGGATGTAGATCTCCGATCTACACCAGACGAATCCAATTCACTCGAAAATCCTAAATTGGCCGATTCCACCGTTTTCTTTGCCGATTTGGCCGATTTTTTAGAAGCAGTAGCACTTCTGGTTGATTTCCTCCCCATCTTGATCCAAAAATCAAGTATCAACCAAGGAAAAACCGTTAAAAATCAAGGAAACACCCAGCGTGGTGTTACCTGTACAGGTGAATCAATCCAATTGACCGTTACCTTGAAACTTCTCCTTATATACTGGAGGAGTGTTTACCATGACGTCATGCTATGACATCATAGATACCAATGCGCACTGCAAATAGTCCCTAACCGTTCGCGGTTAATTATATATATATACACGAGTGTATATAGTTCCATATATATATACATATATATATATATAGGTGTAAAGTCGAGACCACCAGCACAAACTAACTGTCTGGTTAATAGTCAATAATTAGTTGCTGAAATTGGGACTATGGCTGCAACAGAAGATGCTTTGCTGTCAGAATAATGTGTAATAAGGTAAGGTTACAGGATAGAGCCTCACATACTGGCCACCAGGGGGGCTTTACTGTCTGTTACTTGATGCTAGTTGATATGATCCACCCCTACCTGTATGAAGATGTTACTTGATGCTACATGATCCAGCCCTACCTGTATGAAGATGTTACTTGATGCTACATGATCCAGCCCTACCTGTATGAAGATGTTACTTGATGCTACATGATCCATCCCTACCTGTATGAAGATGTTACTTGATGCTAAATGATCCAGCCCTACCTGTATGAAGATGTTACTTGATGCTACATGATCCAGCCCTACCTGTATGAAGATGTTACTTGATGCTACATGATCCACCCCTACCTGTATGAAGATGTTACTTGATGCTACATGATATGATCCACTCCTACCTGTATGAAGATGTTACCTGATGCTACATGATATGATCCACCCCTACCTGTATGAAGATGTTACTTGATGCTACATGATCCACGCCTACCTGTATGAAGATGTTACTTGATGCTACATGATCCACCCCTACCTGTATGAAGATGTTACTTGATGCTACATGATCCACCCCTACCTGTATGAAGATGTTACTTGATGCTACATGATCCAGCCCTACCTGTATGAAGATGTTACTTGATGCTACATGATCCACCCCTACCTGTATGAAGATGTTACTTGATGCTACATGATATGATCCACTCCTACCTGTATGAAGATGTTACCTGATGCTACATGATATGATCCACCCCTACCTGTATAAAGATGTTACTTGATGCTACATGATCCACGCCTACCTGTATGAAGATGTTACTTGATGCTACATGATCCACCCCTACCTGTATGAAGATGTTACTTGATGCTACATGATCCACCCCTACCTGTATGAAGATGTTACTTGATGCTACATGATCCACCCCTACCTGTATGAAGATGTTACTTGATGCTACATGATCCACGCCTACCTGTATGAAGATGTTACATGATGCTACATGATCCACCCCTACCTGTATGAAGATGTTACTTGATGCTACATGATCCACCCCTACCTGTATGAAGATGTTACCTGATGCTACATGATCCACCCCTACCTGTATGAAGATGTTACCTGATGCTACATGATATGATCCACCCCTACCTGTATGAAGATGTTACTTGATGCTACATGATATGATCCACCCCTACCTGTATGAAGATGTTACCTGATGCTACATGATCCACCCCTACCTGTATGAAGATGTTACTTGATGCTACATGATCCACCCCTACCTGTATGAAGATGTTACATGATGCTACATGATCCACCCCTACCTGTATGAAGATGTTACTTGATGCTACATGATCCACCCCTACCTGTATGAAGATGTTACCTGATGCTACATGATCCACCCCTACCTGTATGAAGATGTTACTTGATGCTACTTGATCCACCCCTACCTGTATGAAGATGTTACCTGATGCTACATGATCCACCCCTACCTGTATGAAGATGTTACCTGATGCTACATGATCCACCCCTACCTGTATGAAGATGTTACTTGATGCTACATGATGTGATCCACTCCTACCTGTATGAAGATGTTACTTGATGCTACATGATCCACCCCTACCTGTATGAAGATGTTACATGATGCTACATGATATGATCCACCCCTACCTGTATGAAGATGTTACTTGATGCTACATGATCCACTCCTACCTGTATGAAGATGTTACTTGATGCTACATGATATGATCCACACCTACCTGTATGAAGATGTTACCTGATGCTACATGATATGATCCACCCCTACCTGTATGAAGATGTTACTTGATGCTACATGATCCACCCCTACCTGTATGAAGATGTTACTTGATGCTACATGATGTGATCCACTCCTACCTGTATGAAGATGTTACTTGATGCTACATGATCCACCCCTACCTGTATGAAGATGTTACATGATGCTACATGATATGATCCACCCCTACCTGTATGAAGATGTTACTTGATGCTACATGATCCACCCCTACCTGTATGAAGATGTTACTTGATGCTACATGATATGATCCACCCCTACCTGTATGAAGATGTTACTTGATGCTACATGATGTGATCCACCCCTACCTGTATGAAAATGTTACTTGATGCTACATGATCCACCCCTACCTGTATGAAGATGTTACTTGATGCTACATGATATGATCCACACCTACCTGTATGAAGATGTTACTTGATGCTACATGATATGATCCACCCCTACCTCTATGAAGATGTTACTTGATGCTACATGATATGATCCACCCCTACCTGTATGAAGATGTTACTTGATGCTACATGATCCACCCCTACCTGTATGAAGATGTTACATGACGCCACATGATCCACGCCTACCTGTATGAAGATGGTACTTGATCATATTAGTCTACTCACCTACAAAGATAAACATAAACATCCAATAAGTACAGTGTTATCAATGTGAATTGAAACCATCGAAGAATGACATATCATTACCAATGTCAGTGACCACAGAAAGATGTTCTGAGGTTCATTGTTCAGGTGCATCATAAAGTCAGCCGCTCCCGTTAAAATTGAACCTACTGCACAGGTCCTGCACATGTATAGGTAATTTTTAACAGAAGGAGATCATTCGTGGTATGCACATACCTATACAAGCACTAAATTACAACAATCTAGTAACTTTAATTCAGTTAGTCTATTGTGGTACAAAGTATGGCTGACTCCTGCTGCATATGGTGTCTCATACTGTGTGATTAATTCTGTAGCTGTTTTGTAGATTGAAGGACAGAAAGGTGCACAAATTCAGGAATTTCCTTCTTCCAGGTTTATAAAATAAAATGGTAAAGGTGAACGATGATTAGTTTGAGCCGACCGTTTCAGGAGAAACAGGAGGCTCAAACTAATTAGAGTTCATCTTTACATTTATGTCAAGGTGTTTGAGTGGAAAATCAATCGATATCTCATCAATATCCTTCAAAATTAACTGTTATTTACCCATCGTCATCGAGAAATGCTGACTGCTGCCATCTTGGATGTTTACGTTTCAAAAGGGCTGCGCATGCGCAATGGACCTATGACGTCCACGTGCGGATTTGGCGCTGTTTATTTAACGCAGGGGTGCAATACGGGGGTTTAGTGCATTGTCAATGGGGCATCGATATTCACCTTGACATAGTCATCATTACTTAAGCACATTTAAGGACAAAAAACAAAGGTCCAACTCTAGCTTGTAAAATGAAATTCATGATCAATGACAGCAGAGCAGGCCCCCAAGGCAGAAGTACCTGGAAAGCACCTGTAATAGGCAAGATACAATACATCCGGTTCTGCCTTTTCTGGCGGAGCATATCTGAAACAAACCAAAAAACATATCTAGAGGTCTGCCAGTCATAAATTCTTCTCAATGATGAGTAAATCACAATTAGCTCGATTGTTGAGTACAGTCAATGGAACTTTTACTGAATGGTTAAATACTGGGAGAGGCTGTGGGTGTTTTGTCTTTGCTATTGTCTAAATTTCTTTTTTTTTTCAATGTCTGAAAGCTAATTACCTCTTAATGATCTAGAATGTCTTTTTGAAATTCTAAACAGTAAAAGAGATAAATGCTCCTCAGTAGATACAGGTTTGTTTGGTTGCTAATGGAATAATGATGAGGGGTAGACCACAGAATGGGGTGGCATAGTGGTGTAATTGTCAGTGCTTTGCGGTCCTCATTACCATATTATCAATTCTCATTAAGGAAAAGTGGGCTTGAATACAGGCGAATCAATCACACATGTGTACATGTCAATACTGTTAGCTGATGTATTAGTATTAGTCCTGGTTGGATGGTGATGTTTATAAGTGACGTTGGATTCCCCTCCCCCACAGAGGTCAGAGATAGAACATAGGTCATGCTAATAGAGTTGGATGAGAAGGATGATGGAGTATGGAGGGAAGCACAGGGCAGTGATAGCTGAGAGTCGACAATCATCACTAGGACGCAGGATGCCATGTAAGTCCAAAAACATGGGGAGGAGGTACTAGTTGACAGTAGTTAGAAGATTTGTAATGGAAGAGGGAAGATTAAAAGGGGTTGGGTTAAGGAATATTGTGTGGGAGAAAGACAGAGGGGGAGAGGAGGTGGTGGAGGTGGAGAGAATATGTATTTCTAGGAGAGTTTTAGGTGGGTTCAGTGGGTAGAGATAGGTGTAAGGGACATACTGTGCCTCGGGGCATGTTAAAGGCACACTGAGGAGAGTTTTAGGTGGGTTCAGTGGCTAGAGATAGGTGTAAGGGACATACTGTGCCTGGGGGCATGTTAAAGGCACACTGAGGAGAGTTTTAGGTGGGTTCAGTGGTTAGAGATAGGTGTAAGGGACATACTTTGCCGGGGGCATGTTAAAGGCACACTGAGGATAGTTTTAGGTGGTTAGAGATAGGTGTAAGGGACATACTGTGCCTGGGGGCATGTTAAAGGCACACTGAGGAGAGTTTTAGGTGGGTTCAGTGGCTAGAGATAGGTGTAAGGGACATACTGTGCCTGGGGGCATGTTAAAGGCACACTGAGGATAGTTTTAGGTGGGTTCAGTGATTAGAGATAGGTGTAAGGGACATACTGTGCCTGGGGGCATGTTAAAGGCACACTGAGGAGAGTTTTAGGTGGGTACAGTGGTTAGAGATAGGTGTAAGGGACATACTGTGCCTTGGGGCATGTTAAAGGCACACTGAGGAGAGTTTTAGGTGGGTTCAGTGATAAGAGATAGGTGTAAGGGACACCCTGTGCCTGGGGGCATGTTAAAGGCACACTGAGGAGAGTTTTAGGTGGGTTCAGTGATTAGAGATAGGTGTAAGGGACATACTGTGCCTGGGGGCATGTTAAAGGCACACTGAGGAGAGTTTTAGGTGGGTACAGTGGTTAGAGATAGGTGTAAGGGACATACTGTGCCTCGGGGCATGTTAAAGGCACACTGAGGAGAGTTTTAGGTGGGTTCAGTGATTAGAGAAAGGTGTAAGGGACATACTGTGCCTGGGGGCATGTTAAAGGCACACTGAGGAGAGTTTTAGGTGGGTAGAGATAGGTGTAAGGGACATACTGTGCCTGGGGGCATGTTAAAGGCACACTGAGGAGAGTTTTAGGTGGGTACAGTGGTTAGAGATAGGTGTAAGGGACATACTGTGCCTGGGGGCATGTTAAAGGCACACTGAGGAGAGTTTTAGGTGGGTTCAGTGATTAGAGATAGGTGTAAGGGACATACTGTGCCTGGGGGCATGTTAAAGGCACACTGAGGCGAGTATTAGGTGGTTAGAGATAGGTGTAAGGGACATACTGTGCCTGGGGGCATGTTAAAGGCACACTGAGGAGAGTTTTAGGTGGGTTCAGTGGTTAGAGATAGGTGTAAGGGACATACTGTGCCGGGGGCATGTTAAAGGCACACTGAGGAGAGTTTTAGGTGGGTTCAGTGGTTAGAGATAGGTGTAAGGGACATACTGTGCCTGGGGGCATGTTAAAGGCACACTGAGGAGAGTTTTAGGTGGGTTCAGTGGTTAGAGATAGGTGTAAGGGACATACTGTGCCTGGGGGCATGTTAAAGGCACACTGAGGAGAGTTTTAGGTGGGTTCAGTGATTAGAGATAGGTGTAAGGGACATACTGTGCCTGGGGGCATGTTAAAGGCACACTGAGGAGAGTTTTAGGTGGGTTCAGTGGTTAGAGATAGGTGTAAGGGACATACTGTGCCGGGGGCATGTTAAAGGCACACTGAGGAGAGTTTTAGGTGGGTAGAGATAGGTGTAAGGGACATACTGTGCCTGGGGGCATGTTAAAGGCACACTGAGGAGAGTTTTAGGTGGGTACAGTGGTTAGAGATAGGTGTAAGGGACATACTGTGCATGGGGGCATGTTAAAGGCACACTGAGGAGAGTTTTAGGTGGGTTCAATGGTTAGAGATAGGTGTAAGGGACATACTGTGCCGGGGGCATGTTAAAGGCACACTGAGGAGAGTTTTAGGTGGTTAGAGATAGGTGTAAGGGACATACTGTGCCTGGGGGCATGTTAAAGGCAAACTGAGGAGAGTTTTAGGTGGGTTCAGTGGCTAGAGATAGGTGTAAGGGACATACTGTGCCTCGGGGCATGTTAAAGGCACACTGAGGAGAGTTTTAGGTGGGTTCAGTGATTAGAGATAGGTGTAAGGGACATACTGTGCCTGGGGGCATGTTAAAGGCACACTGAGGATAGTTTTAGGTGGGTTCAGTGATTAGAGATAGGTGTAAGGGACATACTGTGCCTGGGGGCATGTTAAAGGCACACTGAAGAGAGTTTTAGGTGGGTAGAGATAGGTGTAAGGGACATACTGTGCCTGGGGGCATGTTAAAGGCACACTGAATCAAGGAGCTAACTCATTTGTGCACTATGATGATGTCATCAATTCAGAGCGCCTTTAATATATTCACCGACATTCACTGATTAGCCATGGATATATCTCCTTACCATCATGAATACAACATGATGGTAAGAAGCAGCATTATATATACAAATGTATGTTAATAAAAGTTACCTTTTGGCTGTACTTTGAATTAATATTCCCCACTTTACAAATGACCCCCTCAGTTTGTTTTTACACTGTAAAATACCTGCCAGATACAGTCACTAAAAATAGACTAATAGACTGACAGAAATAGGGCTATAAATATTCATGAGGAGACGTATTTCTACTTAATCCCCTTCTGTACCTCTACACATAGGTATCTTGTTAGGTGACATTTTTGAGTTGTTCATTCACATCTTTGTGCTGGGGTATAATTCAGGAGTTGCAGTAGGTTCCAGCAAGCTAATCAATTCTCCTCTGTTCTCAAGAGCCTCATCTGTATTCATTGCGTTTTGCTGACGTATCATTAAACCTGTTATATGGTAATCTACACCATAAATGATTGTTCTGTTACACAACTGAAGAGAAAACTTTCAAAAATCCTCAAGCACCCAAAACCGTTTTACATTCAAATATTCCTGCAGGTTATATCCTTACAACAGAAATTTTCCGTAAACTGTCATTCCACTTGCAATCACAGGTCACCTCACAGTATGAAGATTTATACCTGGTCACTAGTGGGGGCACTTACAAGCCTCACTCACACATAAGGTGCACCCTGCCTTTGTGCGGGCACTATCAGATGCACCAAGGGATGTATAGTACTACTTCAACTCAAAATCAACATGTATATATATAAGACATATTCTGGTACTGTTACAATCTTAAACCTTAACAAACAGTTATGCATTTTGTTTTAGTGTGTAACACTCTTTATAATGGTCTGCCTTACTTGCTGTCAGGACAGTAAAATTGTGTCCAGGGTGGATAGAAACAGGTAAATCCTGAGCCCTTCCTCTACACACATAAAAGCCTTCTTCGAGAGAATTCTACTGTTCCTTGACATTAACCATAATCCAAAATAGCAAATGTACAGCACATATTCCTTTGTAACATTTAATATGTAAAATATGGTGTGCCGGTATAGCCATAGCCTGTCTAAGGATACACCTTGTATCCTTAGACAGTCTAAGGATACAAGGTGTGCGGGTATAGCCATAGTGAGGTGCATGACAGTCTCAGGATACAAGGTGTGCGGGTATAGCCATAGTGAGGTGCCTGACAGTCGCAGGATACAAGGTGTGCGGGTATAGTCATAGTGAGGTGCCTGACAGTCTCAGGATACAAGGTGTGCAGTTATAGCCATAGTGAGGTGCCTGACAGTCGCAGGATACAAGGTGTGCGGGTATAGCCATAGTGAGGTGCCTGACAGTCTGAGGATACAAGGTGCGCAGGTATAGCCATAGTGAGGTGCCTGACAGTCTCAGGATACAAGGTGTGCAGGTATAGCCATAGTGAGGTGCCTGACAGTCTCAGGATACAAGGTGTGCAGGTATAGTCATAGTGAGGTGCCTGACAGTCTCAGGATACAAGGTGTGCGGGTATAGTCATAGTGAGGTGCCTGACAGTCTGAGGATACAAGTTGTGCGGGTATAGCCATAGTGAGGTGCCTGACAGTCTGAGGATACAAGTTATGCGGGTATAGCCATAGTGAGGTGCCTGACAGTCTGAGGATAAAAGGTGTGCAGGTATAGCCATAGTGAGGTGCCTGACAGTCTGAGGATACAAGGTGTGCAGGTATAGCCATAGTGAGGTGCCTGACAGTCTCAGGATACAAGGTGTGCGGGTATAGCCATAGTGAGGTGCCTGACAGTCTGAAGATACAAGGTGTGCAGGTATAGCCATAGTGAGGTGCCTGACAGTCTCAGGATACAAGTTGTGCGGGTATAGCCATAGTGAGGTGCCTGACAGTCTGAGGATAAAAGGTGTGCAGGTATAGCCATAGTGAGGTGCCTGACAGTCTGAGGATAAAAGGTGTGCAGGTATAGCCATAGTGAGGTGCCTGACAGTCTGAGGATACAAGGTGTGCAGGTATAGCCTTAGTGAGGTACCTGACAGTCTGAGGATACAAGTTGTGCGGGTATAGCCATAGTGAGGTGCCTGACAGTCTGAGGATAAAAGGTGTGCAGGTATAGCCATAGTGAGGTGCCTGACAGTCTGAGGATACAAGGTGTGCAGGTATAGCCTTAGTGAGGTACCTGACAGTCTGAGGATACAAGGTGTGCAGGTATAGCCATAGTGAGGTGCCTGACAGTCTGAGGATACAAGGTGTGCGGGTATAGCCATAGTGAGGTACCTGACAGTCGCAGGATACAAGGTGTGCTGGTGTAGCCATTATGAGGTGCCTGACAGTCTGAGGATACATGGTGTGCAGGTATAGCCATAGTGAGGTGCCTGACAGTCTGAGGATACAAGTTGTACAGGTATAGCCATAGTGAGGTGCCTGACAGTCGCAGGATACAAGGTGTGCAGGTATAGCCATAGTGAGGTGCCTGACAGTCGCAGGATACAAGGTGTGCCGGTATAGCCATAGTGAGGTGCCTGACAGTCGCAGGATACAAGGTGTACGGGTATAGCCATAGTGAGGTGCCTGACAGTCTGAGGATATATCACCTCTGTAGGCTTTACAAGGTGTATAGCCATAGTGAGGTGCCTGACTGTATAGCCATAGTAAGGTGCCTGACAGTCTGAGGATACATGGTGTGCGGGTATAGCCATAGCGAGGGACCTGACAGTCTGAGGATACAAGGTGTGCAGGTATAGCCATAGTGAGGTGCCTGACAGTCTGTGGATACAAGGTGTGCAGGATAGCCATAGTGAGGTGCCTGACAGTCTGAGGTTACAAGGTGTGCAGGTATAGCCATAGTGAGGTGCCTGACAGTCTGAGGTTACAAGGTGTGCGGGTATAGCCATAGTGAGGTGCCTGACAGTCTGAGGTTACAAGGTGTGCGGGTATAGCCATAGTGAGGTACCTGACAGTCGCAGGATACAAGGTGTGCGGGTATAGCCATTATGAGGTACCTGACAGTCTGAGGATACATGGTGTGCAGGTATAGCCATAGTGAGGTGCCTGACAGTCTGAGGATACAAGTTGTGAGGGTATAGCCATAGTGAGGTGCCTGACAGTCTGAGGATACAAGTTGTGAGGGTATAGCCATAGTGAGGTGCCTGACAGTCTGAGGATACAAGGTGTGCAGGTATAGCCATAGTGAGGTGCCTGAGAGTATGAGGATACAAGGTGTGCAGGTATAGCCATAGTGAGGTGTCTGAGAGTCTGAGGATACAAGGTGTGCAGGTATAGCTATAGTGAGGTGTCTGACAGTCGCAGGATACAAGGTGTGCACGTATAGCCATAGTGAGGTGCCTGACAGTCGCAGGATACGAGGTGTGCCGGTATAGCCATAGTGAGGTGCCTGACAGTCGCAGGATACAAGGTGTGCGGGTATAGCCATAGTGAGGTGCCTGACAGTCTGAGGATACAAGGTGTGCCGGTATAGCCATAGTGAGGTGCCTGACTGTCTGAGGATACAAGGTGTGCACGTACAACCATAGTGGGGTGCCTGACAGTCTCAGGATACAAGGTGTGCAGGTATAGCCATAGTGAGGTGCCTGACAGTCTGAGGATACAAGGTGTGCAGGTATAGCCATAGTGAGGTGCCTGACAGTCTGAGGGTACATGGTGTGCAGGTATAGCCATAGTGAGGTGCCTGACAGTCTGAGGATACAAGGTGTGCAGGTATAGCCATAGTGAGGTGCCTGACAGTCTGAGGATACAAGGTGTGCAGGTATAGCCATAGTGAGGTGCCTGACAGTCTGAGGGTACATGGTGTGCAGGTATAGCCATAGTGAGGTGCCTGACAGTCTGAGGATACAAAGTGTGCAGGTATAGCCATAGTGAGATGTCTGACAGTCGCAGGATACAAGGTGTGCAGGTATAGCCATAGTGAGGTGCCTGACAGTCTGAGGATACAAGGTGTGCAGGTATAGCCATTATGAGGTGCCTGACAGTCTGAGGATACAAGGTGTGCGGGTATAGCCATTATGAGGTGCCTGACAGTCTGAGGATACAAGGTGTGCGGGTATAGCCATTATGAGGTGCCTGACAGTCTGAGGATACAAGGTGTGCGGGTATAGCCATTATGAGATGCCTGACAGTCTGAGGATACAAGGTGTGCAGGTATAGCCATAGTGAGGTGTCTGACAGTCGCAGGATACAAGGTGTGCAGGTATAGCCATTATGAGGTGCCTGACAGTCTGAGGATACAAGGTGTGCAGGTATAGCCATAGTGAGGTGCCTGATAGTCTGAGGATACAAGGTGTGCAGGTATAGCCATAGTGAGGTGTCTGACAGTCTGAGGATACAAGGTGTGCAGGTATAGCCATAATGAGGTGCCTGACAGTCTGAGGATACAAGTTGTCCAGGTATAGCCATAGTGAGGTGCCTGACAGTCTGCAGATACAAGGTGTGCAGGTATAGCCATAGTGAGGTGCCTGACAGTCTGAGGTTACAAGGTGTGCAGGTATAGCCATAGTGAGATGCCTGACAGTCTGAGGTTACAAGGTGTGCAGGTATAGCCATAGTGAGATGCCTGACAGTCTGAGGATACAAGGTGTGCAGGTATAGCCATAGTGAGGTGCCTGACAGTCTGAGTTTACAAGGTGTGCAGGTATAGCCATAGTGAGGTGTCTGACAGTCTGAGGATACAAGGTGTGCAGGTATAGCCATAGTGAGGTGTCTGACAGTCGCAGGATACAAGGTGTGCAGGTATAGCCATAGTGAGATGCCTGACAGTCGCAGGATACAAGGTGTGCAGGTATAGCCATAGTGAGGTGTCTGACAGTCGCAGGATACAAGGTGTGCAGGTATAGCCATAGTGAGGTGTCTGACAGTCGCAGGATACAAGGTGTGCAGGTATAGCCATAGTGAGGTGTCTGACAGTCTGAGGATATAAGGTGTGCAGGTATAGCCATAGTGAGGTGTCTGACAGTCTGAGGATACAAGGTGTGCAGACATAGCCATAGTGAGGTGTCTGACAGTCGCAAGATACAAGGTGTGCAGGTACAGCCATAGTGAGATGTCTGACAGTCGCAGGATACAAGGTGTGCAGGTATAGCCATAGTGAGGTGCCTGACAGTCTGAGGATACAAGGTGTGCAGGTATAGCCATAGTGAGGTGTCTGACAGTTGCAGGATACAAGGTGTGCAGGTATAGCCATAGTGAGGTGCCTGACAGTCTGAGGATACAAGGTGTGCAGGTATAGCCATAGTGAGGTGCCTGACAGTCTGAGGATACAAGGTGTGCAGGTATAGCCATAGTGAGGTGCCTGACAGTCTGAGGATACAAGGTGTGCAGGTATAGCCATAGTGAGATGTCTGACAGTCGCAGGATACAAGGTGTGCAGGTATAGCCATAGTGAGGTGCCTGACAGTCTGAGGGTACATGGTGTGCAGGTATAGCCATAGTGAGGTGCCTGACAGTCTGAGGATACAAGGTCTGCAGGTATAGCCATAGTGAGGTGCCTGACAGTCTGAGGATACAAGGTGTGCAGGTATAGCCATAGTGAGGTGCCTGACAGTCTGAGGGTACATGGTGTGCAGGTATAGCCATAGTGAGGTGCCTGACAGTCTGAGGATACAAGGTGTGCAGGTATAGCCATAGTGAGATGTCTGACAGTCGCAGGATACAAGGTGTGCAGGTATAGCCATAGTGAGGTGCCTGACAGTCTGAGGGTACATGGTGTGCAGATATAGCCATAGTGAGGTGCCTGACAGTCTGAGGATACAAGGTGTGCAGGTATAGCCATAGTGAGGTGTCTGACAGTCTGAGGATATATCACCTCTTTAGGCTTTACAAGGTGTATAGCCATAGTGAGGTGCCTGACAGTCTGAGAATACAAGGTGTGCAGGTATAGCCATAGTGAGGTGCCTGACAGTCTGAGGATACAAGGTGTGCAGGTATAGCCATAGTGAGATGTCTGACAGTCGCAGGATACAAGGTGTGCAGGTATAGCCATAGTGAGGTGCCTGACAGTCTGAGGGTACATGGTGTGCAGGTATAGCCATAGTGAGGTGCCTGACAGTCTGAGGATACAAGGTCTGCAGGTATAGCCATAGTGAGGTGCCTGACAGTCTGAGGATACAAGGTGTGCAGGTATAGCCATAGTGAGGTGCCTGACAGTCTGAGGGTACATGGTGTGCAGGTATAGCCATAGTGAGGTGCCTGACAGTCTGAGGATACAAGGTGTGCAGGTATAGCCATAGTGAGATGTCTGACAGTCGCAGGATACAAGGTGTGCAGGTATAGCCATAGTGAGGTGCCTGACAGTCTGAGGGTACATGGTGTGCAGATATAGCCATAGTGAGGTGCCTGACAGTCTGAGGATACAAGGTGTGCAGGTATAGCCATAGTGAGGTGTCTGACAGTCTGAGGATATATCACCTCTTTAGGCTTTACAAGGTGTATAGCCATAGTGAGGTGCCTGACAGTCTGAGAATACAAGGTGTGCAGGTATAGCCATAGTGAGGTGTCTGACAGTCTGAGGTTACAAGGTGTGCAGGTATAGCCATAGTGAGGTGCCTGACAGTCTGAGGATACAAGGTGTGCAGGTATAGCCATAGTGAGGTGCCTGACAGTCACAGGATACAATGTGTGCAGGTACAGCCATAGTGAGGTGCCTGACAGTCTGAGGATACAAGGTGTGTAGGTATAGCCATAGTGAGGTGCCTGACAGTCTGAGGATACAAGGTGTGCAGTTATAGCCATAGTGAGGTGTCTGACAGTCTGAGGATACAAGGTGTGCAGGTATAGCCATAGCGAGGTGCCTGACAGTCTGAGGATACAAGGTGTGCAGGTATAGCCATAGTGAGGTGCCTGACAGTCTGAGGATACAAGGTGTGCAGGTATAGCCATAGTGAGGTGCCTGACAGTCTGAGGATACAAGGTGTGCAGGTTTAGCCATAGTGAGGTGCCTGACAGTCGCAGGATAGAAGGTGTGCAGGTATAGCTATAGTGAGGTGTCTGACAGTCTGAGGATACAAGGTGTGCAGGTGTAGCCATAGTGAGGTGCCTGACAGTCTGAGGTTACAAGGTGTGCAGGTATAGCCATTATGAGGTGCCTAACAGTCGCAGGATACAAGGTGTGTAGGTACAGCCATAGTGAGGTGCCTGACAGTCTGAGGATACAAAGTGTGCAGGTATAGCTATAGCGAGGTGCCTGACAGTCTGAGGATACAAGGTGTGCAGGTATAGCCATAGTGAGGTGCCTGACAGTCTGAGGATACAAGGTGTGCAGGTATAGCCATAGTGAGGTGTCTGACAGTCTGAGGATACAAGGTGTGCAGTTATAGCCATAGTGAGGTGTCTGACAGTCTGAGGATACAAGGTGTGCAGGTATAGCCATAGCGAGGTGCCTGACAGTCTGAGGATAAAAGGTGTGCAGGTATAGCCATAGTGAGGTGCCTGACAGTCTGAGGATACAAGGTGTGCAGGTATAGCCATAGTGAGGTGCCTGACAGTCTGAGGATACAAGGTGTGCAGGTTTAGCCATAGTGAGGTGCCTGACAGTCGCAGGATAGAAGGTGTGCAGGTATAGCTATAGTGAGGTGTCTGACAGTCTGAGGATACAAGGTGTGCAGGTATAGCCATAGTGAGGTGCCTGACTGTATAGCCATAGTGAGGTGCCTGACAGTCTGAGGATACAAGGTGTGCAGGTACAGCCATAGTGAGGTGCCTGACAGTCGCAGGATACAAGGTGTGCAGGTATAGCTATAGTGAGGTGCCTGACAGTCGCAGGATACAAGGTGTGCAGGTATAGCTATAGTGAGGTGTCTGACAGTCTGAGGTAACAAGGTGTGCAGGTATAGCCATAGAGAGGTGCCTGACAGTCTGAGGATACAAGGTGTGCAGGTATAGCCATAGTGAGGTGCCTGACAGTCGCAGGATACAAGGTGTGCAGGTATAGCCATAGTGAGGTGCCTGACAGTCGCAGGATACAAGGTGTGCAGGTATAGCTATAGTGAGGTGTCTGATAGTCTGAGGATACAAGGTGTGCAGGTATAGCCATAGAGAGGTGCCTGACAGTCTGCTGATACAAGGTGTGGCGGTATAGCTATAGTGAGGTGCCTGACAGTCGCAGGATACAAGGTGAGCAGGTATAGCCATAATGAGGTGCCTGACAGTCTGAGGATACATGGTGTGCAGGTATAGCCATAGTGCGGTGCCTGACAGTCTGAGGATACAAGGTGTGCAGGTATAGCCATAGTGCAGTGCCTGACAGTCTGCGGATACAAGGTGTGCCGGTATAGCCATAGTGAGGTGCCTGACTGTCTGAGGATACAAGGTGTGCAGGTATAGCCATATTGAGGTGCCTGACAGTCTGAGGGGACAAGGTGTGCAGGTATAGCCATAGTGAGGTGCCTGACAGTCTCAGGATAAAAGTTGTCCAGGTATAGCCATAGTGAGGTGCCTGACAGTCTGAGGATACAAGATGTGCAGGTATAGCCATAGTGAGGTGCCTGACAGTCGCAGGATACAAGGTGTGCAGGTATAGCCATAGTGAGGTGCCTGACAGTCGCAGGATACAAGGTGTGCCGTTATAGCTATAGTGAGGTGCCTGACAGTCGCAGGATACAAGCTGAGCAGGTATAGCCATAGTGAGGTGCCTGACAGTCTGAGGATACATGGTGTGCAGGTATAGCCATAGTGCGGTGCCTGACAGTCGCAGGATACAAGGTGTGCAGGTATAGCCATAGTGCGGTGCCTGACAGTCTGCGGATACAAGGTGTGCCGGTATAGCCATAGTGAGGTGCCTGACAGTCTGAGGATACAAGGTGTGCAGGTATAGCCTTAGTGAGGTGCCTGACAGTCTCAGGATACAAGTTGTCCAGCTATAGCCATAGTCAGGTGCCCGACAGTCTGAGGATACAAGGTGTGCGGGTATAGCCATAGTGAGGTGCCTGACAGTCTGAGGATACAAGGTGTGCAGGTATAGCTATAGTGAGGTGTCTGACAGTCGCAGGATACAAGGTGTGCAGGTATAGCCATAGTGAGGTGCCTGACAGTCTGAGGATACAAGGTGTGCAGGTGTAGCCATAGTGAGGTGCCTGCCAGTCTGAGGATACAAGGTGTGCAGGTGTAGCCATAGTGAGGTGCCTGACAGTCTGAGGATACAAGGTGTGCAGGTATAGCCATAGTGAGGTGCCTGACAGTCTCAGGATACAAGGTGTGCAGGTATAGCCATAGTGAGGTGCCTGACAGTCTGAGGATACAAGGTGTGCAGGTATAGCCATAGTGAGGTGCCTGACAGTCTGAGGATACAAGGTGTCCAGGTATAGCCATAGTGCGGTGCCTGACAGTCTGCAGATACAAGGTGTGCAGGTATAGCCATAGTGAGGTGCCTGACAGTCTGAGGATACAAGGTGTGCAGGTATAGCCATAGTGAGGTGCCTGACAGTCTGAGGATACAAGGTGTGCACGTATAGCCATAGTGAGGTGCCCGACAGTCTGAGGATATATCACCTCTGTAGGCTTTACAAGGTGTATAGCCATAGTGAGGTGCCTGACAGTCTGAGGATATATCACCTCTGTAGGCTTTACAAGGTGTATAGCCATAGTGAGGTGCCTGACAGTCTGAGGATATATCACCTCTGTAGGCTTTACAAGGTGTATAGCCATAGTGAGGTGCCTGACAGTCTGAGGATATATCACCTCTGTAGGCTTTACAAGGTGTATAGCCATAGTGAGGTGCCTGACAGTCTGAGGATATATCACCTCTGTAGGCTTTACAAGGTGCATAGCCATAGTGAGGTGCCTGACAGTCTGAGGATACAAGGTGTGGAGGTATAGCCATAGTGAGGTGCCTGACAGTCTGAGGTTACAAGGTGTGCGGGTATAGCCATTATGAGGTGCCTAACAGTCGCAGGATACAAGGTGTGCAGGCATAGCCATAGTGAGGTGCCTGACAGTCTGCAGATACAAGGTGTGCAGGTATAGCCATAGTGAGGTGTCTGACAGTCTGAGGATACAAGATGTGCAGGTATAGCCATAGAGAGGTGCCTGACAGTCTGAGGATACAAGGTGTGAAGGTATAGCCATAGTGAGGTGCCTGACAGTCGCAGGATACAAGGTGTGCTGGTATAGCCATAGTGAGGTGCCTGACAGTCTGAGGTTACAAGGTGTGCAGGTATAGCCATAGTGAGGTGCCTGACAGTCGCAGGATACAAGGTGTGCAGGTTTAGCCATAGTGAGGTGCCTGACAGTCGCAGGATACAAGGTGTGCAGGTATAGCTATAGTGAGGTGTCTGACATTCTGAGGATACAAGGTGTGCAGGTATAGCCATAGTGAGGTGCCTGACTGTATAGCCATAGTGAGGTGCCTGACAGTCTGAGGATACAAGGTGTGCAGGTATAGCCATAGTGAGGTGCCTGACAGTCTGAGGATACAAGATGTGCAGGTATAGCCATAGTGAGGTGCCTGACAGTCGCAGGATACAAGGTGTGCAGGTATAGCCATAGTGAGGTGCCTGACAGTCGCAGGATACAAGGTGTGCAGGTATAGCTATAGTGAGGTGTCTGACAGTCTGAGGATACAAGGTGTGCAGGTATAGCCATAGAGAGGTGCCTGACAGTCTGCTGATACAAGGTGTGCCGTTATAGCTATAGTGAGGTGCCTGACAGTCGCAGGATACAAGGTGAGCAGGTATAGCCATAGTGAGGTGCCTGACAGTCTGAGGATACATGGTGTGCAGGTATAGCCATAGTGCGGTGCCTAACAGTCGCAGGATACAAGGTGTGCAGGTATAGCCATAGTGCGGTGCCTGACAGTCTGCGGATACAAGGTGTGCCGGTATAGCCATAGTGAGGTGCCTGACAGTCTGAGGATACAAGGTGTGCAGGTATAGCCTTAGTGAGGTGCCTGACAGTCTCAGGATACAAGTTGTCCAGGTATAGCCATAGTGAGGTGCCCGACAGTCTGAGGATACAAGGTGTGCAGGTATAGCCATAGTGAGGTGCCTGACAGTCTCAGGATACAAGGTGTGCAGGTATAGCTATAGTGAGGTGTCTGACAGTTGCAGGATACAAGGTGTGCAGGTATAGCCATAGTGAGGTGCCTGACAGTCTGTGGATACAAGGTGTGCAGGTATAGCCATAGTGAGGTGTCAGACAGTCTCAGGATACAAGGTGTGCAGGTATAGCCATTATGAGGTGCCTGACAGTCTGAGGATACAAGGTGTGCAGGTATAGCCATAGTGAGGTGTCTGACAGTCTGAGGATACAAGGTGTGCAGGTGTAGCCATAGTGAGGTGCCTGACAGTCTGAGGATACAAGGTGTGCAGGTGTAGCCATAGTGAGGTGCCTGACAGTCTGAGGATACAAGGTGTGCAGGTATATCCATTATGAGGTGCCTGACAGTCTGAGGATACAAGGTGTGCAGGTATAGCCATTATGAGGTGCCTAACAGTCCCAGGATACAAGGTGTGCAGGTACAGCCATAGTGAGGTGACTGACAGTCTGAGGTTACAAGGTGTGCAGGTATAGCCATAGTGAGGTGCCTGACAGTCTCAGGATACAAGGTGTGCAGGTATAGCCATAGTGAGGTGCCTGACAGTCTGAGGATACAAGGTGTGCAGGTATAGCCATAGTGAGGTGCCTGACAGTCTGCAGATACAAGGTGTGCAGGTATAGCCATAGTGAGGTGCCTGACAGTCTGAGGATACAAGGTGTGCACGTATAGCCATAGTGAGGTGCCCGATAGTCTGAGGATATATCACCTCTGTAGGCTTTACAAGGTGTATAGCCATAGTGAGGTACCTGACAGTCTGAGGATATATCACCTCTGTAGGCTTTACAAGGTGTATAGCCATAGTGAGGTGCCCGACAGTCTGAGGATATATCACCTCTGTAGGCTTTACAAGGTGTATAGCTATAGTGAGGTGCCTGACAGTCTGAGGATATATCACCTCTTTAGGCTTTACAAGGTGTATAGCCATAGTGAGGTGCCTGACAGTCTGAGGATATATCACCTCTTTAGGCTTTACAAGGTGCATAGCCATAGTGAGGTGTCTGACAGTCTCAGGATACAAGGTGTGCAGGTATAGCCATAGTGAGATGTCTGACAGTCTCAGGATACAAGGTGTGCAGGTGTAGCCATAGTGAGGTGCCTGACAGTCTGAGGATACAAGGTGTGCGGGTACAGCCATAGTGAGGTACCTGACAGTCTGAGGATACAAGGTGTGCAGGTACAGCCATAGTGAGGTACCTGACAGTCTGAGGATACAAGGTGTGCAGGTATAGCCATAGAGAGGTGCCTGACAGTCTGAGGATACAAGGTGTGCGGGTATAGCCATAGTGAGGTGCCTGACAGTCTCAGGATACAAGGTGTGCAGGTATAGCCATAGTGAGGTGCCTGATAGTCTGATGATAAAAGGTGTGCAGGTACAGCCATAGTGAGGTACCTGACAGTCTGAGGATACAAGGTGTGCAGGTATAGCCATAGAGAGGTGCCTGACAGTCTGAGGATACAAGGTGTGCGGGTATAGCCATAGTGAGGTGCCTGACAGTCTCAGGATACAAGGTGTGCAGGTATAGCCATAGTGAGGTGCCTGACAGTCTGAGGATACAAGGTGTGCGGGTATAGCTATAGTGAGGTGCCTGACAGTCTCAGGATACAAGGTGTGCAGGTATAGCCATAGTGAGGTGCCTGACAGTCTGAGGATAAAAGGTGTCCAGATATAGCCATAGTGAGGTGCCTGACAGTCTGAGGATACAAGGTGTGCGGGTATAGCCATAGTGAGGTGCCTGACAGTCTCAGGATACAAGGTGTGCAGGTATAGCCATAGTGAGGTGCCTGACAGTCTGAGGATACAAGGTGTCCAGGTATAGCCATAGTGAGGTGCCTGACAGTCTGAGGTTACAAGGTGTGCAGGTATAGCCATAGTGAGGTGCCTGACAGTCTGAGGATACAAGGTGTCCAGGTATAGCCATAGTGAGGTGCCTGACAGTCTGCGGATACAAGGTGTGCAGGTATAGCCATAGTGAGGTGCCCGACAGTCTGAGGATAAAAGGTGTGCAGGTGTAGCCATAGTGAGGTGCCTGACAGTCTCAGGATACAAGGTGTGCAGGTATAGCCATAGTGAGGTGCCTGACAGTCTGAGGATACAAGGTGTGCAGGTATAGCCATAGTGAGGTGCCTGACAGTCTGAGGATACAAGGTGTCCAGGTATAGCCAGTGCGGTGCCTGACAGTCTGCAGATACAAGGTGTGCAGGTATAGCCATAGTGATGTGCCTGACAGTCTGAGGATACAAGGTGTGCAGGTATAGCCATAGTGAGGTGCCTGACAGTCTGAGGATACAAGGTGTGCACGTATAGCCATAGTGAGGTGCCCGACAGTCTGAGGATATATCACCTCTGTAGGCTTTACAAGGTGTATAGCCATAGTGAGGTGCCTGACAGTCTGAGGATATATCACCTCTGTAGGCTTTACAAGGTGTATAGCCATAGTGAGGTGCCTGACAGTCTGAGGATATATCACCTCTGTAGGCTTTACAAGGTGTATAGCCATAGTGAGGTGCCTGACAGTCTGAGGATATATCACCTCTGTAGGCTTTACAAGGTGCATAGCCATAGTGAGGTGCCTGACAGTCTGAGGATACAAGGTGTACGGGTATAGCCATAGTGAGGTGCCTGACAGTCGCAGGATACAAGGTGTGCAGGTATAGCCATAGTGAGGTGCCTGACAGTCTGAGGATACAAGTTGTCCAGCTATAGCCATAGTGAGGTGCCTGACAGTCTGAGGTTACAAGGTGTGCAGGTAGAGCCATAGTGAGGTGCCTGACAGTCTGAGGTTACAAGGTGTGCAGGTATAGCCATAGTGAGGTGCCTGACAGTCTGAGGATACAAGGTGTGCAGGTATAGCCATAGTGAGGTGCCTGACAGTCTGAGGATACAAGGTGTGCAGGCATAGCCATAGTGAGGTGCCTGACTGTATAGCCATAGTGAGGTGCCCGATAGTCTGAGGATATATCACCTCTGTAGGCTTTACAAGGTGTATAGCCATAGTGAGGTGCCTGACAGTCTGAGGATACAAGGTGTGCAGGTATAGCCATAGTGAGGTACCTGACAGTCTCAGGATACATAGCCATAGTGAGGTGCCTGACAGTCGCAGGATACAAGGTGTGCAGGTATAGCCATAGTGAGGTGCCTGACAGTCTGAGGATATATCACCTCTGTAGGCTTTACAAGGTGTAAGCCATAGTGAGCTTACCGCCATTTCTTTACTCATAGATAAGGACAGACGATGGCTGCCTCTAATGGGTTAACATGTTAAGTTATGAGGCAGTTGTAGGTGTAAATAAACATATGAATTTCATTATTCATACTGTAAGCCCCGTGAAACTCCCCTGAAAACCCGATAAGCTGATTCAAAATATGTTCTGTTTGAAAACAATCCTTTCACACCCTCATTAAATCTGTAGCTAAGTACTTAAATTGAGCCTTCATTATGTCTAATTACAAACACAAAGGGCTCTTTAATGTAAGTCAGTGTTTGAGGTAGTCGTTGTAAATAGCCTGTGGCATACATCATTGTCAGGTACGTTGAAGCATTGGTTTGTTTGCCACTTGAAGGACGTTACAGGGCCTAATTCTGACAACTCTGGCTCCCTGAAATTATGATCTAAGGTTGAAACTTGATATTTTCTGTACTTTGACACACATGCTTGCTAACCTCTGCCATCTATTCACATCTTCACATGATCTGTCTGCCTTCTCCCATACTCCTGCCTTTCTGTCCTCTGTCACTATTCATCAGAACCGCTGGTAAAAGCACCATTTTACGCTCAACCTTTTGCTGCTATAGTAACATAGCTATACCCCACGGTAGTTATTAATCTCTCTGATCCTTTGACACCAGTGGAGTAATGGTTGGTGGCCTTGCAGATTGCAGTGACAGGTGGCTTATGATGAGGGTTATATCTAGGAGAGGGCCATCTATTGGCATTTTAACAGGTGCTGATAATCTTGATCTATAAAGTTATGATCCATATGATGCAATTTCGATATGTGCTTTGGTGGACCTCCCTCCCCCAAACACATAGAGAAGTAGTTATGATCCTTTCCTATTCAGGATTCCATTTTTCATTCATTGTACAGAATAGGATAAAGGAGTTCCTGCGGCTTTTGTATCTAGGACATGAAGCAGTCCTCCTATTCCCTTTCACCCATTGATACAGCAGCAACGTACCACAACGTGTAGAAGCTTGATGACATGAAGCAGTCCTCCCCTTTCACCCATTGATACATCAGCAAAGTACCACAACGTGTAGAAGCTTGATGACATGAAGCAGTCCTCCTATTCCCTTTCACCTGTTGATACAGCAGCAACGTACCACAACGTGTAGAAGCTTGATGACATGAAGCAGTCCTCCTATTCCCTTTCACCCATTGATACAGCAGCAACGTACCACAACGTGTAGAAGCTTGATGACATGAAGCAGTCCTCCCCTTTCACCCATTGATACATCAGCAAAGTACCACAACGTGTAGAAGCTTGATGACATGAAGCAGTCCTCCCCTTTCACCCATTGATACATCAGCAAAGTACCACAACCTGTAGAAGCTTGATGACATGAAGCAGTCCTCCTATTCCCTTTCACCCGTTGATACAGCAGCAACGTAGAAGCTTGATGCACCAGACTGTTATCTTCAATGTACATAACATTTCACCAGACTGTTATCTTCAATGTACATAACATTTCGCCAGATTATTATCTTCAATGTACATAACATTTCACCAGACTGTTATTTTCTATGTACATAATGTTCCATTTGGCACCAACCAATATCGGTCTCATCCTGTGCAGGAGACAAGATGCTCTGATGTTGCCTTTTGTGTCATTTTCTAAATGAATGAACTGAATCTAGAGCTGCTTGAATAGCCATATTAAGCAATTCGATTTTGCTGAACACGCGACATTCATGCAGTGGGTTATAGGTTTGGAAAGCCCTATGATAAAGTTATGGTATCGAACAAGCGGTCATACCCTGTTCGGGGTATTGGTACCTAGGGGGCCTCCCACCTGTGTGACCCAGTGCCCTACCTGTCACACACCTCTCACCTGCACTCCACTCACCTGCACAGGCAGGCCCAGACAGTTCAGTCCAGTCACTCCACTCACCTGCACAGGCAGGCACAGACATTCCAGTTCAGTTCAGCTCTGTCTGTTTGTTTTTTCTTTTCTTTTCTTGTTTGTTTTAAGTTGTTAAAAGTTGTTAATAAATAGGCCGGCGTATTCGCGCAGGCCCAAGTGGCTACCTTGTCCCTGTTTCTCCCTCGCTAGGATCAATATACCAGTCCTTCTCTTTCTGTATTTCTTTATCTCTTTCTTTCTTGCTTTCCTTTTCTTTCTTCATACCGTATACCTTGGAGGCAAGTAATGACCGCAGTAGTTTATGGTGAGTAAGAAACCTGCTCCTCTTTACACAGCATTGTACACAATGACCGCAGTAGTTTATGGTGAGTAAGAAACCTGCTCCTCTTTACACAGCATTGTACACACATGTAGAAAGAAAGGCAGAGTTTTCAGAAAAATATTTACAATTATATTCACTTCTGCAGCTTGCTTACGTATTCACCTATGATGTCCATTTATGCACATGCCCTCAAGGACAAGTCCAAAATGGGGAGAAAAATATCAATGACTTAAATCACTTACAGCTTATCCTTCTGTTTCAGTGACTTAAAGATGTCAACTCAAATCCATGCTCAATTAAAGATGGTCACTTATGTAAATGCCGCAGGTAATGAGGGGAGATGAACAACCGCCCATCTAAAGTATCAATCTACAAGACTAGACATCCCTGCTATCTTATCAGTAATCTCCTTGGCTCACGTCTCATGTTAATCCTGGTGATATATACAGAAGTTTTGTAGATACAAGCTGAACCGATAAAATGTCCAATTAACCTAGTCAAGTCACATCACGATATGATCTAAGTAATTACTCATGGTCTAAGCCACACTAAGCTTTGTTGAGCCTGCTGATTCTAAGCAATGCTTCTTTGTTTAACAACATATTTATTAGATGTTATCGTACTAAGCTACATCTCCATGGTCTGTAAAAGGTCTATATCCATGCAGTCTACTGGAGACAATATCTAAATCTCCTTAACAAGACCCCTCATAGATATCTAGCTGTAAGATCAAGACCACCGTAGACTTTAGAATCTATTATAGCAAAGTTACTGTCTGTTAATAGTCTTTAGTTGCTGAAATAATGGAAGATGCTGTGTTGTCAGGATAACGTGTAAAAAGGTAGACATGCAGGTGACAGGATGGAGCCTCACTCACTGGCCACCAGGGGTCTTTACTGTCTGTACTACTTAGGGCCTTCCTGTCTCTGCCACCCGGGTCTTTACTGTCTCTATCACCACGGGGCTTTACTCTCTCTGCTACTGGAAGTCCTTCCTGACGCTGACACCAGGGGACCTATGTATCTACTGACCGCAATATCAATCTCATGTCATCCTGTTTTAAATCAAGGTCAAGGATTAACACCAATTTCAGTCTGCATGAAGTGCGAGTTGTTGTTATCTGCTGTTATCTCACGATTCTGGCCTCTACAGTAACTTTTTGGTCATAACCCCATTCCGTTATCGGGGTTTAACTACACTCTCAGACTCCATTTTTTTTCTAAGACGACCTTGGTTAGAACCTGACCAAGTTAATAATTTGGCGAAGTATACAAAGTCAACTACACCATAGTTTTCCAGTTAAAACGGTTTAGGTTCAAAGTGGAATCGATCCCCTGCCGCTGTGGCAGGAGACGAGCTCGCTGTCCACTATACCATCCCGACCGGTGATACAAAGCAAGGATTTGAAAAAGTTGTCCGACATACCTGATGTTTACAGACCTTGTTAGCATAGAATCCAATGGAACCTGGTGGAGTTATTAACAGAGAAACATCCTTAGACATCCTATATTAACATGCCTGATTTCCCCAATTGTGTTCGAATTAAATAAGAATCCATTGATTTTCCATAGTGATACGGGTCGGGACCCGCCCCATACGGCCACTCCTAGTTCAACGCGTGGTTGACCTAGTCCTTACATCCAGGCATCTCCCCGCTTCATCAACAATACGCAATTGCCATGTACCGGGCCGTGTGTGTTGGATCTCTATGGAAAATCAATGGATTCTTATTTATTTATAAGGAAATGGATACAAAATGTATGCAAACACCAACTAGAGATCCTATATTTGGAGGTGCTAGAAGTACAGGACTTGACATGCTTGGATTATACCCGAAAAATGTGTGTAAAGGTGGAGGTATGTTGGGCAACATGGCCACGATGGCTTGGCAAACCGTGCGGATCGTACGCAGTTACAAAATGTCTCCTCCTGGATTAATTCTGGGGTTATAAGGTAAGAAATTCATACATAATGGATGACGAAGTGCGATAAACACATTAATGCATTGATATTCTAGGACTCGGTGAGGTTAGCTTGAAATATTCGCCCTCCCGCTCCACGGTCAGGCGAATATTTCAAGCAAACCTCACCTCATCCTAGAATATCAATACATTAATAGCTTATTATATCGCCAATTCCTTAACTAAAGCCAGATGATATTACTGCATATCATTCATTGCTATAAACCACTATCATAAGTACTGCATGTAGTACCGCCGCATGTTACCACATGTATCACATGCTAGTTACACACGTCACCACTAGGGTCGCCCTGTGCACCCAGGTTATATACACGCCTGTTTACATTATTCCTGCACATCAATGTGTATAAGAATTACACAAAGACAAGGCCCTGTGGTTCCCTTCAGCTGACGACCCCTACTATTTGAGAACACTGAATCATAGCAAGCACATGGTGCCTATGTCAGCATTATATAGGATTTGGTAGAGCTGTTAGATCTGCGCAGTCACTGCTGAAGTGACATGTAAGTAGCCTTAAGGTGCACTGCAAGGCTGTCCACTTGTAGGACGTTACACAGCTTCCTACAAACATAATAAAAGGCTGTCCACTTGTAGGACGTTATACATCTTCCTACAAACATAATAAAAGGCTGTCCACTTGTAGGACATTACACAGCTTCCTACAAACATAATAAAAGGCTGTCCACTTGTAGGACATTACACAGCTTCCTACAAACATAATAAAAGGCTGTCCACTTGTAGGACGTTATACATCTTCCTACAAACATAATAAAAGGCTGTCCACTTGTAGGACGTTACACAGCTTCCTACAAACATAATAAAAGGCTGTCCACTTGTAGGACGTTACACAGCTTCCTACAAACATAATAAAAGGCTGTCCACTTGTAGGACGTTACACAGCTTCCTACAAACATAATAAAAGGCTGTCCACTTGTAGGACATTACACATCTTCCTACAAACATAATAAAAGGCTGTCCACTTGTAGGACATTACACATCTTCCTACAAACATAATAAAAGGCTGTCCACTTGTAGGACGTTATACTGCTTCCTACAAACATAATAAAAGGCTGTCCACTTGTACGACGTTACACAGCTTCCTACAAACATAATAAAAGGCTGTCCACTTGTAGGACGTTATACATCTTCCTACAAACATAATAAAAGGCTGTCCACTTGTAGGACGTTAAACTGCTCCCTACAAACATAATAAAAGGCTGTCCACTTGTAGGACGTTACACTGCTTCCTACAAACATAATAAAAGGCTGTCCACTTGTAGGACCTTATACATCTTCCTACAAACATAATAAAAGGCTGTCCACTTGTAGGACGTTATACTGCTTCCTACAAACATAATAAAAGGCTGTCCACTTGTAGGACCTTATACATCTTCCTACAAACATAATAAAAGGCTGTCCACTTGTAGGACGTTATACTGCTTCCTACAAACATAATAAAAGGCTGTCCACTTGTAGGACGTTATACATCTTCCTACAAACATAATAAAAGGCTGTCCACTTGTTGGACGTTATACTGCTTCCTACAAACATAATAAAAGGCTGTCCACTTGTAGGACGTTAAACTACTCCCTACAAACATAATAAAAGGCTGTCCATTTGTTGGATGTTATACATCTTCCTACAAACATAATAAAAGGCTGTCCACTTGTTGGACGTTATACTGCTTCCTACAAACATAATAAAAGGCTGTCCACTTGTAGGACGTTAAACTGCTTCCTACAAACATAATAAAAGGCTGTCCACTTGTAGGACGTTATACCGCTTCCTACAAACATAATAAAAGGCTGTCCACTTGTAGGACCTTATACATCTTCCTACAAACATAATAAAAGGCTGTCCACTTGTAGGACGTTAAACTGCTTCCTACAAACATAATAGAAGGCTGTCCACTTGTAGGACGTTATACTGCTTCCTACAAACATAATAAAAGGCTGTCCACTTGTAGGACCTTATACATCTTCCTACAAACATAATAAAAGGCTGTCTAATTGTAGGACATTATACATCTTCCTACAAACATAATAAAAGGCTGTCCACTTGTAGGACATTATACATCTTTCTACAAATATAATAAAAGGCTGTCCACTTGTAGGACGTTACTTAGCTTCCTACAAACATAATAGAAGGCTGTCCACTTGTTGGACGTTATACCGCTTCCTTCACACATAATAAAAGGATGTCTACTTGTAGGACGTTATACATCTTCATACAAACATAATAAAAGGCTGTCCACTTGTAGGACCTTATACAGCTTCCTACAAACATCGATGATGTCTTGGTACATCGGCCAATTGATTGACATTAAAAACATCACAAAAATTGTAATGATACAACAACAACAAGAGACAAAAACAACAAGGCGATTTCATTTTCCTACTCCTAGACTGTTCCTGCTCACATTATGATGACAATGAATATGAAGTCAATGATTTAACTCCTCATTGTGTAGTTGAAACAAGGTCTTTCACCTCTCAATGTTCACAGACTTTAGTTATAGGCAAGGCAATCACCTAAACCCACTTAATATAATATGAGAAGGTTGGTTAGAATTTCTGTAGTCTTGTGTCTTGTAATGGAATCATGAAGTTTGAGAACCTTTTTGGGATTTTCTAATAATAAAAGGATGTCCACTTGTAGGACGTTATTTACAATAATAGAGTGGCATCGACCCTGATTATTTACAGATTTGCTCATCATAACATAGGTCTACAAAATAAGTATTAATCAGGAACTGCCCCTGACTGCCACTTTACAAAACTGTAGATGAGATGTGTCAATAAATGTGATAAACACAATCTTACTGGTCCAAGTACAACAGAGCATTGGATACAACCAAAAGCAAATAGTGCATAAATGCACCATACCCATTAAGTAAATTACCAAAGAGCTCCATTCATGGGACTGGCTGACCCGCTGTGATTTATACACTCTCAGATGCATGACACACTAAATATAGCTAGTGTGCAGAATTAAGCACTTCAGGCTCCATCATGGACATGACATATTGACGCACTATTACTCATTAAGTGCAGATTTAAAGACGCTACATGATATGATCAACCCCTTCCTGTATGAAGATGTTACTTGATGCTACATGATATGATCAACCCCTTCCTGTATGAAGATGTTACTTGATGCTACATGATGTTTTCCACGCCTACCTGTATGAAGATGTTACTTGATGCTACATGATCCACCCGTACCTGTATGAAGATGTTACTTGATGCTACATGATCCACCTCTACCTGTATAAAGATGTTACTTGATGCTAC
Source organism: Acholoe squamosa (assembly GCA_949317995.1). Taxonomy (NCBI): domain Eukaryota; kingdom Metazoa; phylum Annelida; class Polychaeta; order Phyllodocida; family Polynoidae; genus Acholoe; species Acholoe squamosa. Next base: position 448,203 of record OX439036.1, read on the forward strand.
ATGATATGATCCACCCCTACCTGTATGAAGATGTTACCTGATGCTACATGATCCACCCCTACCTGTATGAGGATGTTACCTGATGCTACATGATCCACCCCTACCTGTATGAAGATGTTACTTGATGCTACATGATCCACCCCTACCTGTATGAAGATGTTACTTGATGCTACATGATCCACCCCTACCTGTATGAAGATGTTACATGATGCTACATGATCCACTCCTACCTGTATGAAGATGTTACTTGATGCTACATGATCCACCCCTACCTGTATGAAGATGTTACATGATGCTACATGATCCACCCCTACCTGTATGAAGATGTTACTTGATGCTACATGATCCACCCCTACCTGTATGAAGATGTTACTTGATGCTATATGATCCACACCTACCTGTATGGAGATGTTACTTGATGCTACATGATATGATCCACCCCTACCTGTATGAAGATGTTACATGATGCTACATGATCCACCCCTACCTGTATGAAGATGTTACTTGATGCTACATGATATGATCCACCCCTACCTGTATGAAGATGTTACTTGATGCTACATGATATGATCCACCCCTACCTGTATGAAGATGTTACTTGATGCTACATGATGTGATCCATCCCTACCTGTATGAAGATGTTACTTGATGCTACATGATCCACCCTTACCTGTATGAAGATGTTACTTGATGCTACATGATATGATCCATCCCTAACTGTATGAAGATGTTACTTGATGCTACATGATGTGATCCATCCCTACCTGTATGAAGATGTTACTTGATGCTACATGATATGATCCACCCCTACCTGTATGAAGATGTTACCTATTGCTACATGATGTGATTCACCCCTACCTGTATGAAGTTGTTACTTGATGCTACATGATCCACTCCTACCTGTATGAAGATGTTACTTGATGCTACATGATATGATCCACCCCTACCTGTATGAAGATGTTACTTGATGCTACATGATGTGATCCATCCCTACCTGTATGAAGATGTTACTTGATGCTACATGATATGATCCACCCCTACCTGTATGAAGATGTTACTTGATGCTACATGATCCACCCCTACCTGTATGAAGATGTTACTTGATTCTACATGATCCACCCCTACCTGTATGAAGATGTTACATGATGCTACATGATCCACCCCTACCTGTATGAAGATGTTACCTGATGCTACATGATATGATCCACCCCTACCTGTATGAAGACGTTACTTGATGCTACATGATATGATCCACCCCTACCTGTATGAAGATGTTACTTGATGCTACATGATCCATCCCTACCTGTATGAAGATGTTACATGATGCTACATGATCCACCCCTACCTGTATGAAGATGTTACTTGATGCTACATGATCCACCTCTTCCTGTATGAAGATGTTACTTGATGCTACATGATCCATCCCTACCTGTATGAAGATGTTACTTGATGCTACATGATATGATCCACCCCTACCTGTATGAAGATGTTACCTATTGCTACATGATGTGATTCACCCCTACCTGTATGAAGTTGTTACTTGATGCTACATGATCCACTCCTACCTGTATGAAGATGTTACTTGATGCTACATGATATGATCCACCCCTACCTGTATGAAGATGTTACTTGATGCTACATGATGTGATCCATCCCTACCTGTATGAAGATGTTACTTGATGCTACATGATATGATCCACCCCTACCTGTATGAAGATGTTACTTGATGCTACATGATCCACCCCTACCTGTATGAAGATGTTACTTGATTCTACATGATCCACCCCTACCTGTATGAAGATGTTACATGATGCTACATGATCCACCCCTACCTGTATGAAGATGTTACCTGATGCTACATGATATGATCCACCCCTACCTGTATGAAGACGTTACTTGATGCTACATGATATGATCCACCCCTACCTGTATGAAGATGTTACTTGATGCTACATGATCCATCCCTACCTGTATGAAGATGTTACATGATGCTACATGATCCACCCCTACCTGTATGAAGATGTTACTTGATGCTACATGATCCACCTCTTCCTGTATGAAGATGTTACTTGATGCTACATGATCCATCCCTACCTGTATGAAGATGTTACATGATGCTACATGATCCACCCCTACCTGTATGAAGATGTTACTTGATGCTACATGATCCACCTCTTCCTGTATGAAGATGTTACTTGATGCTAAATGATCCACCCTTACCTGTATGAAGATGTTACTTGATGCTACATGATCCACCTCTTTCTGTATGAAGACGTTACTTGATGCTACATGATCCACGCCTACCTGTATGAAGATGTTACTTGATGCTACATGATATGATCCACCTCTACCTGTATAAAGATGTTACTTGATGCTACATGATATGATCCACCCCTACCTGTATGAAGATGTTACCTGATGCTACATGATCCACCCCTACCTGTATGAAGATGTTACCTGATGCTACATGATCCACCCCTACCTGTATGAAGATGTTACACGATGCTACATGATCCACCCCTACCTGTATGAAGATGTTACTTGATGCTACATGATCCACCCCTAACTGTATGAAGATGTTACTTGATGCTACATGATCCACACCTACCTGTATGAAGACGTTACTTGATGCTACATGATCCACCCCTACCTGTATGAAGATGTTACATGATGCTACATGATCCACCCCTACCTGTATGAAGATGTTACTTGATGCTACATGATATGATCCACCCCTACCTGTATGAAGATGTTACTTGATGCTACATGATCCACCCCTACCTGTATGAAGATGTTACTTGATGCTACACGATCCACCCCTACCTGTATGAAGATGTTACTTGATGCTACATGATCCACCCTTACCTGTATGAAGATGTTACTTGATGCTACATGATATGATCCATCCCTAACTGTATGAAGATGTTACTTGATGCTACATGATGTGATCCATCCCTACCTGTATGAAGATGTTACTTGATGCTACATGATCCACCCTTACCTGTATGAAGATGTTACTTGATGCTACATGATATGATCCATCGCTACCTGTATGAAGATGTTACTTGATGCTACATGATGTGATTCACCCCTACCTGTATGAAGATGTTACTTGATGCTACATGATCCACTCCTACCTGTATGAAGATGTTACTTGATGCTACATGATATGATCCACCCCTACCTGTATGAAGATGTTACTTGATGCTACATGATGTGATTCACCCCTACCTGTATGAAGTTGTTACTTGATGCTACATGATCCACTCCTACCTGTATGAAGATGTTACTTGATGCTACATGATATGATCCACCCCTACCTGTATGAAGATGTTACTTGATGCTACATGATCCACTCCTACCTGTATGAAGATGTTACATGATGCTACATGATCCACCCCTACCTGTATGAAGATGTTACCTGATGCTACATGATATGATCCACCCCTACCTGTATGAAGACGTTACTTGATGCTACATGATATGATCCACCCCTACCTGTATGAAGATGTTACTTGATGCTACATGATCCATCCCTACCTGTATGAAGATGTTACTTGATGCTACATGATCCACCCCTACCTGTATGAAGATGTTACTTGATGCTACATGATCCACCCCTACCTGTATGAAGATGTTACATGATGCTACATGATCCACTCCTACCTGTATGAAGATGTTACACGATGCTACATGATCCACCCCTACCTGTATGAAGATGTTACCTTATGCTACATGATATGATCCACCCCTACCTGTATGAAGATGTTACTTGATGCTACATGATCCACCCGTACCTGTATGAAGATGTTACTTGATGCTACATGATCCACCTGTACCTGTATAAAGATGTTACTTGATGCTACATGATATGATCCACCCCTACCTGTATGAAGATGTTACCTGATGCTACATGATCCACCCCTACCTGTATGAAGATGTTACTTGATGCTACATGATCCACCCCTACCTGTATGAAGATGTTACTTGATGCTACATGATCCACCCCTACCTGTATGAAGATGTTACTTGATGCTACATGATCCACACCTACCTGTATGGAGATGTTACTTGATGCTACATGATATGATCCACCCCTACCTGTATGAAGATGTTACATGATGCTACATGATCCACCCCTACCTGTATGAAGATGTTACTTGATGCTACATGATATGATCCACCCCTACCTGTATGAAGATGTTACTTGATGCTACATGATATGATCCACCCCTTCCTGTATGAAGATGTTACTTGATGCTACATGATGTGATCCATCCCTACCTGTATGAAGATGTTACTTGATGCTACATGATCCACCCTTACCTGTATGAAGATGTTATTTGATGCTACATGATATGATCCATCCCTAACTGTATGAAGATGTTACTTGATGCTACATGATGTGATCCATCCCTACCTGTATGAAGATGTTACATGATGCTACATGATATGATCCATCCCTACCTGTATGAAGATGTTACTTGATGCTACATGATGTGATTCACCCCTACCTGTATGAAGATGTTACTTGATGCTACATGATCCACTCCTACCTGTATGAAGATGTTACTTGATGCTACATGATATGATCCACCCCTACCTGTATGAAGATGTTACTTGATGCTACATGATGTGATTCACCCCTACCTGTATGAAGTTGTTACTTGATGCTACATGATCCACTCCTACCTGTATGAAGATGTTACTTGATGCTACATGATATGATCCACCCCTACCTGTATGAAGATGTTACTTGATGCTACATGATGTGATTCACCCCTACCTGTATGAAGATGTTACTTGATGCTACATGATCCATTCCTACCTGTATGAAGATGTTACATGATGCTACATGATCCACCCCTACCTGTATGAAGATGTTACCTGATGCTACATGATATGATCCACCCCTACCTGTATGAAGACGTTACTTGATGCTACATGATATGATCCACCCCTACCTGTATGAAGATGTTACTTGATGCTACATGATCCATCCCTACCTGTATGAAGATGTTACTTGATGCTACATGATCCATCCCTACCTGTATGAAGATGTTACATGATGCTACATGATCCACCCCTACCTGTATGAAGATGTTACTTAATGCTACATGATCCACCTCTTCCTGTATGAAGATGTTACTTGATGCTACATGATCCACCCCTACCTGTATGAAGATGTTACATGATGCTACATGATCCACTCCTACCTGTATGAAGATGTTACACGATGCTACATGATCCACCCCTACCTGTATGAAGATGTTACCTGATGCTACATGATATGATCCACCCCTACCTGTATGAAGATGTTACTTGATGCTACATGATCCACCCGTACCTGTATGAAGATGTTACTTGATGCTACATGATCCACCTGTACCTGTATAAAGATGTTACTTGATGCTACATGATATGATCCACCCCTACCTGTATGAAGATGTTACCTGATGCTACATGATCCACCCCTACCTGTATGAAGATGTTACCTGATGCTACATGATCCACCCCTACCTGTATGAAGATGTTACTTGATGCTACATGATCCACCCCTACCTGTATGAAGATGTTACTTGATGCTACATGATCCACCCCTACCTGTATGAAGATGTTACTTGATGCTACATGATCCACACCTACCTGTATGGAGATGTTACTTGATGCTACATGATCCACTCCTACCTGTATGAAGATGTTACTTGATGCTACATGATCCACCCCTACCTGTATGAAGATGTTACTTGATGCTACATGATCCACCCCTACCTGTATGAAGATGTTACTTGATGCTACATGATCCACCCGTACCTGTATGAAGATGTTACTTGATGCTACATGATCCACCTGTACCTGTATAAAGATGTTACTCGATGCTACATGATATGATCCACCCCTACCTGTATGAAGATGTTACCTGATGCTACATGATCCACCCCTACCTGTATGAAGATGTTACACGATGCTACATGATCCACCCCTACCTGTATGAAGATGTTACACGATGCTACATGATCCACCCCTACCTGTATGAAGATGTTACACGATGCTACATGATCCACCCCTACCTGTATGAAGATGTTACACGATGCTACATGATCCACGCCTACCTGTATGAAGATGTTACTTGATGCCACATGATCCACCCCTACCTGTATGAAGATGTTACTTGATGCTACATGATATGATCCACCCCTACCTGTATGAAGATGTTACATGATGCTACATGATATGATCCATCCCTAACTGTATGAAGATGTTACTTGATGCTACATGATGTGATCCATCCCTACCTGTATGAAGATGTTACATGATGCTACATGATATGATCCATCCCTACCTGTATGAAGATGTTACTTGATGCTACATGATGTGATTCACCCCTACCTGTATGAAGTTGTTACTTGATGCTACATGATCCACTCCTACCTGTATGAAGATGTTACCTGATGCTACATGATATGATCCACCCCTACCTGTATGAAGATGTTACTTGATGCTACATGATCCACCCCTACCTGTATGAAGATGTTACTTGATTCTACATGATCCACCCCTACCTGTATGAAGATGTTACATGATGCTACATGATCCACCCCTACCTGTATGAAGATGTTACCTGATGCTACATGATATGATCCACCCCTACCTGTATGAAGATGTTACTTGATGCTACATGATCCACTCCTACCTGTATGAAGATGTTACATGATGCTACATGATCCACCCCTACCTGTATGAAGACGTTACTTGATGCTACATGATATGATCCACCCCTACCTGTATGAAGATGTTACTTGATGCTACATGATCCATCCCTACCTGTATGAAGATGTTACATGATGCTACATGATCCACCCCTACCTGTATGAAGATGTTACTTGATGCTACATGATCCACCTCTTCCTGTATGAAGATGTTACTTGATGCTACATGATCCACCTCTACCTGTATGAAGATGTTACATGATGCTACATGATCCACCCCTACCTGTATGAAGATGTTACTTGATGCTACATGATCCACCCCTACCTCTATGAAGATGTTACATGATGCTACATGATCCACTCCTACCTGTATGAAGATGTTACTTGATGCTACATGATATGATCCACCCCTACCTGTATGAAGATGTTCCATGATGCTACATGATCCACTCCTACCTGTATGAAGATGTTACTTGATGCTACATGATCCACCCCTACCTGTATGAAGATGTTACACGATGCTACATGATCCACCCCTACCTGTATGAAGATGTTACACGATGCTACATGATCCACCCCTACCTGTATGAAGATGTTACACGATGCTACATGATCCACCCCTACCTGTATGAAGATGTTACACGATGCTACATGATCCACGCCTACCTGTATGAAGATGTTACTTGATGCGACATGATCCACCCCTACCTGTATGAAGATGTTACTTGATGCTACATGATATGATCCACCTCTACCTGTATGAAGATGTTACTTGTTGCTACATGATCCACCCCTACCTGTATGAAGATGTTACACGATGCTACATGATCCACTCCTACCTGTATGAAGATGTTACTTGATGCTACATGATCCACCTCTTCCTGTATGAAGATGTTACTTGATGCTACATGATCCACCCCTACCTGTATGAAGATGTTACACGATGCTACATGATCCACCCCTACCTGTATGAAGATGTTACTTGATGCTACATGATCCACCCCTACCTGTATGAAGATGTTACTTGGTGCTACATGATCCACACCTACCTGTATGAAGATGTTACTTGATGCTACATGATCCACCCCTACCTGTATGAAGATGTTACATGATGTTACATGATATGATCCATGCCTACCTGTATGAAGATGTTACATGATGCTACATGATCCACCCCTACCTGTATGAAGATGTTACATGATGTTACATGATATGATCCATGCCTACCTGTATGAAGATGTTACTTGATGCTACATGATCCACCCTTACCTGTATGAAGATGTTACATGATGCTAAATGATCCACCTCTACCTGTATGAAGATGTTACTTGATGCTACATGATCCACCCCTACCTGTATGAAGATGTTACTTGATGCTATATGATCCACCCCTACCTGTATGAAGATGTTACATGATGCTACATGATCCACCCCTACCTGTATGAAGATGTTACTTGATGCCACATGATCCACCCCTACCTGTATGAAGATGTTACTTGATGCTATATGATCCACCCCTACCTGTATGAAGACGTTACTTGATGCTACATGATATGATCCACTCCTACCTGTATGAAGATGTTACTTGATGCTACATGATATGATCCATCCCTACCTGTATGAAGATGTTACTTGATGCTACATGATATGATCCACCCCTACCTGTATGAAGATGTTACTTGATGCTACATGATATGATCCACCCCTACCTGTATGAAGATGTTACCTGATGCTACATGATCCACCCCTACCTGTATGAAGATGTTACTTGATGCTACATGATCCACCCCTACCTGTATGAAGATGTTACTTGGTGCTACATGATCCACCCCTACCTGTATGAAGATGTTACACGATGCTACATGATCCACCCCTACCTGTATGAAGATGTTACTTGGTGCTACATGATCCACCCCTACCTGTATGAAGATGTTACTTGATGCTACATGATCCACCCCTACCTGTATGAAGATGTAACTTGATGCTACATGATCCACCCCTACCTGTATGAAGATGTTACTTGGTGCTACATGATCCACCCCTACCTGTATGAAGATGTTACCTGATGCTACATGATCCACCCCTACCTGTATGAAGATGTTACCTGATGCTACATGATCCACCCCTACCTGTATGAAGATGTTACTTGGTGCTACATGATCCACCCCTACCTGTATGAAGATGTTACACGATGCTACATGATATGATCCACCCCTACCTGTATGAAGATGTTACTTGATGCTACATGATCCACCCCTACCTGTATGAAGATGTTACTTGATGCTACATGATCCACTCCTACCTGTATGAAGATGTTACTTGATGCTACATGATCCACCCCTACCTGTATGAAGATGTTACCTGAAGCTACATGATATGATCCACCCCTAACTGTATGAAGATGTTACTTGATGCTACATGATATGATCCACCCCTACCTGTATGAAGATGTTACTTGATGCTACATGATCCACCCCTACCTGTATGAAGATGTTACTTGATGCTACATGATATGATCCACACCTACCTGTATGAAGATGTTACCTGATTCTACATGATCCACCCCTACCTGTATGAAGATGTTACTTGATGCTACATGATATGATCCACCCCTACCTGTATGAAGATGTTACTTGATTCTACATGATCCACCCCTACCTGTATGAAGATGTTACATGATGCTACATGATCCACCCCTACCTGTATGAAGATGTTACCTGATGCTACATGATATGATCCACCCCTACCTGTATGAAGACGTTACTTGATGCTACATGATATGATCCACCCCTACCTGTATGAAGATGTTACTTGATGCTACATGATCCATCCCTACCTGTATGAAGATGTTACATAATGCTACATGATCCACCCCTACCTGTATGAAGATGTTACATGATGCTACATGATCCACCCCTACCTGTATGAAGATGTTACTTGATGCTACATGATCCATGCCTACCTGTATGAAGATGTTACATGATGCTACATGATCCACCCCTACCTGTATGAAGATGTTACTTGATGCTACATGATCCACCCTTACCTGTATGAAGATGTTACTTGATGCTACATGATCCACCTCTTTCTGTATGAAGACGTTACTTGATGCTACATGATCCACGCCTACCTGTATGAAGATGTTACTTGATGCTACATGATATGATCCACGCCTACCTGTATGAAGATGTTACTTGATGCTACATGATGTGATCCACCCCTACCTGTATGAAGATGTTACCTAATCCTATTAGTCTACTCACCTACAAAGATAAGCATAAACATTATTCAGAAACATTCAATTAGTACAGTGTTTGTACTGTGCTATAGAAAAACCTTTAGAAGCGACATAATATTTGTACCAATGTGGGTGACAACATTCAGGTGCATCATCAGGTGGGCTGCTCCTCTTGAAACTGAACCTACTGCGCAGGTCCGTGCGCAGTAGGTTATTTTCAATAGAAGGAGATCATTCTTGATATGCACATACCTATACAAGCCCTAATTTACAATAATCTTATTTTGTTAGTCTATCGAGTGTAGGTATGACTGACTCCTGCTGCATATAGTGCCTCATACCATGCGATTGATTATGTAGCTGTGTTGTAGATTTATTAATGATTCTGTGCACATCCAGTTCCAGGTGCCAGGTTTTAGTTCATCTTCATTAATTCAGGTGTACAAGTGAACAGAGTCAATAATTTCCTTCTTCCAAGTTAACAAAATAATCATCATTAAAAATCACCTTTAAGGATAACAATAAAAGGTCTGATTCTAGCTTGTAAAATAAAATATATGAAGGATGACAGCCTCCAAGACAGAATTACCTGAAAAGCACCTCTAACAGGCATAATACAAGGTTACTTTACTTAAAGTTAGTATATCCGATGATTGGGTCTCAAAGATAGATCTTCTCTAAAATGTAACAGGATGTTCACTTAGACCAACATTAGTTAACTCTGTAGTTCAATCATCCTCATTCTAATAAATTCCATTTAAATAATAATGTTATTGATAGATTTAAGCACAAGGTGCACATTTTTGAAGGCATGAATTAAGTTGCACCCATCAGAAACACACTGGAGAAAGCCTGAGGCTGAATATTATGGTTGCCCACATCTGGTCCCTTTCTGCCCATACCTTGTCACTTTCTGCCCATACCTTGTCACTTTCTGCCCATACCTGGTCCCATTCTGCCCATGAATTACGTTTTGTCATCCCTCATCCTCTCAGAATGAAATAACTACAGTACTTTGAACAGCTTTGAGCCTGAATTAGATCATCTCAGTTTCGGATGTACTAACTTTTGGACAGCTCTATTCTGTCAATGGACCTACATGTATTACCAAAGAAGTTAAATGCTGAGAGTGGCTGGGGTGCATTGTCTTTGCTTCTGTGCCCTTCGACACACAGGTAGGGATTACTAAGAGGAACTAATTACGATCTAGAATGGCTCATCAAAATTCTGGAAAGTATAATAGATGAATGCTGCTCTATAGATACAGCTCTGTTTGGTTTCTGAATGGCTAATGGAATAACAATCGGTGATAGACCACAGAGTGGGGTCACGTTATGTTGTAATTGTCATTGCTTTGAGGTCCTCATTACAATACTATCGATTCTGATGCTGAAAACGTGGGCTTAAATACAGGGGAATCAATCACACATTTCCATAATGTTGGCTGATAGGACTCACTGTGTTGGGATAAGTCGTGGTTGGATGGTGCCATATAGAGGTAAGTGATAAAACATCAGGATGCCGGTCTGTAAACTTAGACAGGTAGGATGATGGAGCATAGAGGGAAGCAGGGTCAGTGATAGAACACAGGATGATGGAGGATAGAGGGAAGCAGGGTCAGTGATAGAACACAGGATTACACAGGGTGTTGGAGGATAGAGGGAAGAAGGGTCAGTGATAGAACACAGGATGATGGAGGATAGAGGGAAGAAGGGTCAGTGATAGAACACAGGATGATGAAGGATAGAGGGAAGCAGGGTCGGTGATAGATTACAGGATTACACAGGATGATGGAGGATAGAGGGAAGCAGGGTCAGTGATAGAACACAGGATGATGGAGGATAGAGGGAAGCAGGGTCAGTGATAGAACACAGGATAACACAGGACGATGGAGGATAGAGGGAAGCAGGGTCAGTGATAGAACACAGGATAACACAGGATGATGGAGGATAGAGGGAGGCAGGGTCAGTGATAGAACACAGGATGATGGAGGATAGAGGGAAGCAGGGTCAGTGATAGAACACAGGATTGCACAGGATGATGGAGGATAGAGGGAAGAAGGGTCAGTGATAGAACACAGGATAACACAGGATGATGGAGGATAGAGGGAAGCAGGGTCAGTGATAGAACACAGAATTACACAGGACGATGAAGGATAGAGGGAAGCAGGGTCAGTGATAGAACACAGGATTACACAGGATGATTGAGCATAGAGGGAAGCAGGGTCAGTGATAGAACACAGGATGATGGAGGATAGAGGGAAGCAGGGTCAGTGATAGAACACAGGATTGCACAGGATGATGGAGGATAGAGGGAAGCAGGGTCAGTGATAGAACACAGGATAACACAGGATGATGGAGGATAGAGGGAAGCAGGGTCAGTGATAGAACACAGGATTACACAGGATGATGGAGGATAGAGGGAAGCAGGGTCAGTGATAGAACACAGGATGATGGAGGATAGAGGGAAGCAGTGTCAGTGATAGAACACAGAGTGATGGAGGATAGAGGGAAGAAGGGTCAGTTATAGAACACAGGATTACACAGGATGATGGAGGATAGAGGGAAGCAGGGCCAGTGATAGAACACAGGATTACACAGGATGATGGAGGATAGAGGGAAGCAGGGTCAGTGATAGAACACAGGATTGCACAGGATGATGGAGGATAGAGGGAAGCAGGGTCAGTGATAGAACACAGGATAACACAGGATGATGGAGGATAGAGGGAAGCAGTGTCAGTGATAGAACACAGAGTGATGGAGGATAGAGGGAAGCAGGGTCAGTGATAGAACACAGGATTACACAGGATGATGGAGGATAGAGGGAAGCAGGGTCAGTGATAGAACACAGGATTACAAAGGATGGTGGAGGATAGAGGGAAGCAGGGCCAGTGATAGAACACAGGATTACACAGGATGATGGAGGATAGAGGGAAGCAGGGTCAGTGATAGAACACAGGTTTACACAGGATGATGGAGGACAGAGGGAAGCAGGGTCAGTGATAGAACACAGGATGATGGAGGATGGAGGGAAGCAGGGCCAGTGATAGAACACAGGGTGATGGAGGATAGAGGGAAGCAGGGTCAGTGATAGAACACAGGATGATGGAGGATAGAGGGAAGCAGGGTCAGTGATAGAACACAGGATTACACAGGATGATGGAGGATAGAGGGAAGCAGGGTCAGTGATAGAACACAGGATTACACAGGATGATGGAGGATAGAGGGAAGCAGGGTCAGTGATAGAACACAGGATGATGGAGGATAGAGGGAAGCAGGGTCAGTGATAGAACACAGGATTACACAGGGTGATGGAGGATAGAGGGAAGCAGGGTCAGTGATAGAACACAGGATTACACAGGATGATGGAGGATAGAGGGAAGCAGGGTCAGTGATAGAACACAGAGTGATGGAGGATAGAGGGAAGCAGGGTCAGTGATAGAACACAGGATTGCACAGGATGATGGAGGATAGAGGGAAGAAGGGTCAGTGATAGAACACAGGATAACACAGGATGATGGAGGATAGAGGGAAGCAGGGTCAGTGATAGAACACAGGATTACACAGGATGATGGAGGATAGAGGGAAGCAGGGTCAGTGATAGAACACAGGATGATGGAGGATAGAGGGAAGCAGGGTCAGTGATAGAGCACAGGATTACACAGGATGATGGAGGATAGAGGGAAGCAGGGTCAGTGATAGAACACAGGATTACACAGGATGATGGAGGATAGAGGGAAGCAGGGTCAGTGATAGAACACAGGATGATGGAGGATAGAGGGAAGCAGGGTCAGTGATAGAGCACAGGATTACACAGAATGATAGAGGATAGAGGGAAGCAGGGTCAGTGATAGAACACAGGATAACACAGGATGATGGAGGATAGAGGGAAGCAGGGTCAGTGATAGAACACAGGATTACACAGAATGATAGAGGATAGAGGGAAGCAGGGTCAGTGATAGAACACAGGATAACACAGGATGATGGAGGATAGAGGGAAGCAGGGTCAGTGATAGAACACAGGATAACACAGGATGATGGAGGATAGAGGGAAGCAGGGTCAGTGATAGAACACAGGATTACACAGAATGATAGAGGATAGAGGGAAGCAGGGTCAGTGATAGAACACAGGATAACACAGGATGATGGAGGATAGAGGGAAGCAGGGTCAGTGATAGAACACAGGATTGCACAGGATGATGGAGGATAGAGGGAAGCAGGGTCAGTGATAGAACACAGGATTACACAGGATGATGGAGGATAGAGGGAAGCAGGGTCAGTGATAGAATACAGAATGATAGAGGAAAGAGGGAAGCAGGGTCAGTGATAGAATACAGAATGATAGAGGATAGAGGGAAGCAGGGTCAGTGATAGAACACAGGATGATGGAGGATAGAGGGAAGCAGGGTCAGTGATAGAACACAGAATGATGGAGGATAGAGGGAAGAAGGGTCAGTGATAGAACACAGGATTACACAGGATGATGGAGGATAGTGGGAAGCAGGGTCAGTAGGAAGTGAAAGCTGACAATCGTCACTGTGATGGTAATCTACACCAAGAATGGTGGTTCTGTTACACAACTGAACAAAAAGGTGTCAGAAATCCTCAAGCACCCACAAACTCTTTACTGCACAACCTCACTGAAACCTCATGCCTTCAAACATCCCTGCTTTCTATCCACTTTGATATTGATAGCAGGTCATGTCCTCACAACAGAAATCCACATATGTTTGTCATAGACTTACCCCAATGTCATTCTAAGGTCATTCTGTGTAGAACCGAGGTGAGTGAGTTGGCCGTTGTCAGTCTAACATAATTATGTGTAGCTGCTATGTGTGGGCACATCTAAGTGAGGCAGACATACACCTCCCTGGTTGTGTAGTGTTGGCGTAGTAGGCACCAGAACCAAACACAATTATTGCTGCCATTTGGTCTATGCTCCTGGCTCTGCTTTTGTTTCCAGGGGATAACCAATCATTAGAGGGTAGGGAAATCATGGATACACTGGGGACATAGAACAAGGTTTAAGTGCTCTTATAGATGGATTCTTATAAATGTGGTTAAGGATACATCGATTTCCGCAAAAAGTACCACACAAGCCCATTGTATAAGCATCAGGGTGTCTTAATGTACTTTAGCTGTGTGTTTGGTAGCTTAGTTGAGCAAGTGCACACGGAAGGTAGAATGTTATTTATGAGTACATGTGTTGGTGACGATGACGCCTGTGGGGAAGATATCAGATGAGTGAGTGTTATTTATGAGTAGACGTGTTGGCGACAATGGCACCTGTGGAGAAGATATCAGAAGAGTGAGTGTTATTTATGAGTAGACGTGTTGGCGACAATGGCGCCTGTGGAGAAGATATCAGATGAGTGAGTGTTATTTATGAGTAGACGTGTTGGTGACTATGGCGCCTGTGGAGAAGATATCAGATGAGTGAGTGTTATTTATGAGTAGACGTGTTGGTGACAATGGCGCCTGTGGAGAAGATATCAGATGAGTGAGTGTTATTTATGAGTACATGTGTTGGTGACAATGGCGCCTGTGGAGAAGATATCAGATGAGTGAGTGTTATTTATGAGTAGACGTGTTGGTGACAATGGCGCCTGTGGAGAAGATATCAGATGAGTGAGTGTTATTTATGAGTACATGTGTTGGTGACAATGGCGCCTGTGGAGAAGATATCAGATGAGTGAGTGTTATTTATGAGTAGACGTGTTGGTGACAATGGCGCCTGTGGAGAAGATATCAGATGAGTGAGTGTTATTTATGAGTACACTGTAAAAAAATACTTGTTGAATCTATGAGGGATTCTTGTCAAACTGAACAGTGAACCACTGTAATTATACAAAAAGCTCCAGGGGGCAGTGCAGTAATACAAGGAATCTCTGTGAAAATAACGATATCTCTGTGAAAATAATAACGGATCTCTGGCAACTTCGCGACAAGGAATCCTTTGTTATTTCGACGACATTTTTTTACAGTGTATTGAGTTATAGCTTGCCGCACTCTCCACAAGGTGCCATTTCTACCTAAGATGGTATGATAGATTTATAGCCATTTCTACCTAATTCTGATATGATAGATTTATCCATAATACCCATAGAGTGCCCAATCTGATTGACAAACAGAGATTTCACACAGTATGGTGGTAAACTGTGACAGCAGCAGATGCAGACGCGGCACTAAGACGTCACTCTGGCTCCACCTACTGTCAACCTTCTCATTAACACCAAGACAGGTGACTTAGTTATTCACCCTTCCACCCTCCATTAGAGGTATCAGCATGCCGAGGGTGTCATGATTGGAGAGACGATCCATCACTTAGATCTCTCTACAAGCATAGTGTAAATTGAATACACTCCTCAGGCAGAAAATGCCTGGTGTGACTTTAATACCGGTGACTTTAATACCTGTTTTACACCATTGATTGCCTATAGCGCTGTCAATCTGGGGCCTGGATGTTACATGACAGTGGGTCATGTACACTTTGGTGTGTGCTCTCTCTTAGGGTCTTGACACAGTCTGAGTGTCAATTATCCTATGGTTGCTGATTCTAACATTTCAATGCTATAGATCATGCCAATAAAGACATTCTCAAAATCATTCAGAATCTAAAACTAATGTGGCAATGAAACAATGAGAGATCTACAACATTTTTGTTTGATATAAAATAAGCTACAAAATGATTGAAGAATCTGTAGTTATTTCATTATTAAGCATGTGTAATATCAATGCAATACGGGCCCAGTTCTGTTTGAGTGTAATCTAGGATGGATGGATTATTTAGGTGTTTGTATCTCAGCAAATGTTTGATTTGTGAAATGTCCATTTATGGGCAGACAATATTTACTGTTATGGAGATTTAAGTAATTAATCCTTTGAATACTTAAATATATCTGCATTCATAATGTCCCAATACGGGGAATAATGCTTGATGCATGGACTTGTGACTGCACTGTTCTATCATGCCACCCTTTCAGGAGTGGGGAATATGGTAGGGCCACCCTCATGTTTGAATATGGTGCTTGTTATTTAGGTTGGAGTCATGCAAAATAGATAACCAACAATTGTGCAGAATATCCACCACTAGATGGTCAACTGTAAGCCATTTACCTATTTTGATGGTTCATGTACCTTATTTCCAGTATGTCTGTGAATAAGAGCTAGAGAATGATACAATCAGACCAAGAAGGTATCGAACGTACACACAGCTCAGATAGACATATTGGTTATTAGTAAAGCCCTAATCTACCTTAATCATAACAGCACAGAGGGCATTCGCAATTCACCAAAATAAATCCATATGTATATCTTAGGCTGACTGACATTTCTATTTTTTTTCAATTCTCTGCTGATTCATCAAGACCCGTAAAACCCTATGTACGTATAATGTGTCATTATCTAAGTCAGTCCAATCTGAAGTTTACTCCTTTTGGAGAATAGAACTTAGCATATCAAGACCGGGATTTGAATTCAGTACAGTTGGGAGAAGCTGTGCTGTCAAGGTGATATGGGAGGGGGTTAAACCTACAGACTATAGTCTGTATTATGGTGGTCGTGTTGATGAATACAACTACCGCATCCTCCACATCTTACACTCCCAGGTTGGTGGCCACACATTGCGCCTTGAGGGTATCATCACTGAGCTTCTTTTATTTGTACAACGTGATTGTATTTGATGCTGATGCTGATGCTGTCCACACACCTGGACACGTTTACCAAGGTCACAGAAGTATAATCAAAGTCACATAGCTAGAACCAAGGTCACATAGTTAGAACCAAGGTCACATAGTTAGAACCTAGGTCACATAGTTAGAACCAAGGTCACATAGCTAGAACCAAAGTCCCATAGTTAGAACCAAAATCACCTAGCTAGAACCAATGTCACATAGTTAGAACCAAGGTCACATAGCTAGAACCAAAGTCACCTAGCTAGAACCAAAGTCACATAGTTAGAACCAAGATCACATAGTTAGAACCATGGTCACATAACTAGAACCAAGGTCACATAGTTAGAACCAATGTCACATAGTTAGAACCAAAGTCACCTAGCTAGAACCAAAGTCACATAGTTAGAACCAAGGTAACATAGCTAGAACCAAAGTCACCTAGCTAGAACCAAAATCACATAGTTAGAACCAAGATCACATAGTTAGAGCCAAGGTCACATAGTTAGAACCAAGGTCACATAGCTAGAACCAAGGTCACATAGTTAGAACCAAGGTCACCTAGCTAGAGCCAAAGTCACATAGCTAGAACCAAAGTCACCTAGCTAGAACCAATGCCACATAGTTAGAACCAAGGTCACATAGCTAGAACCAAAGTCACCTAGCTAGAACCAAAATCACATAGTTAGAACCAAGATCACATAGTTAGAACCAAGGTCACCTAGCTAGAACCAAAGTCACCTAGCTAGAACCAAAGTCACATAGTTAGAACTAAGGTCACATAGTTAGAGCCAAGGTCACATAGTTAGAACCAAGGTCACATAGCTAGAACCAAGGTCACATAGTTAGAACCAAGGTCACCTAGCTAGAGCCAAAGTCACATAGCTAGAACCAAAGTCACCTAGCTAGAACTAAGGTCACCTAGCTAGAGCCAAAGTCACATAGCTATAACCAAGGTCACATAGTTAGAACCAAGGTCACATAGCTAGAACCAAGGTCACCTAGCTAGAACCAAAGTCATATAGCTGTTTACATGTACACTTCATTAAAGGAGCTCTGAATCGGCGATGTTGAACCAAGGTCATACAAGATCCCCAAGGTGATACCAATATCTATAAGCGTGTAGTTAGAGTGTGTAGTATTATGCGCTGTCAAGGAGGCACCAACCTTATTGTTTGTCAAGTACGGATGTAGTAGACGCCAGATCATCGAACCCAACAAAATTATAGCTGACATCTGGTCTCTGCTCATCCATTATTTCCGTCTCCTGTTTCGTGTTGTTTTTAAGGGATCATTGGCTGTGTTGGAAGGGCAGCTGACAGGTTTATAATAGAAACAGGTAGGATGGAGCCGGGGCTCTATTGTTGAGGTTTCACTGCTCTAGGTGAAAAGTAATTGCTAGTTGTAGGAATAATAAATACGTCATTTATCTAGAAGGTACTGGACAATTGTTTCAGAAGCAATGTCTCGGATATAATGACATTACTCTTGTTGGTGAGAAAAGTACAGAAATCTATAACCTACCTTGTAGGGAGGCAAAGTCGCATCACATGAGTGTGCATTCTGAGCTCATTGTATAATTGCCCATTTGCCTTATATCTCTGGAAATGATAGGAGTTGACATATAGATAATTGATATACCAAAAGAATTGATATATGTTGCTTAGGGGGCAATGTTTATTGATGAGGGGGGTGGCGCTGCTAAAATTACACCCCTTAACCCCAAAAAGGGTGGACTGAAAAAAATCAGACCCCTTCAATTGGGGGACTGAACGCTCTGCCTTTTGTTAAAATACAACCATTACCTAATATAGTTTGAGTTTTGTAGCCAAAGAAGATATACAGAGCACCTAGTTGTGAGGTCAGTCTGTAGAATAATATGAAAGAAAAATGATAGTGTTAAAGTTTAATAGATATGGTATTTACAGATGTATAGAAGGCTAGTTTTAGGGCAGTGGTACCAGGGCATGAGGTTCTTATATTTATGGTTAGTGCCGGCAGGGAGGCATTTCCTGTATAAATGCCTTAGATATAAAGTTCTTCCTCCTATCAATAATCATCCACAGTGTATATGAAATACTTAGAATATCTGTACATTGGGTGATACATCAAAATCTATCAAATCATAATATGTGTGACACAATGTCCTTAAAACTCAGCAGCTTTTAAACCCTTCATCAAATTGTAGCGGAAATTGGTCTCTAATTTATAGACCTATTTGGCACTGTCCTTTTAAGACCCAATGTTCTTCCTGTGAGCAATTTACAGAACAGTTTCAAGATTGTTTTAAAGGCCTGATAGCTTTTGAGAAACAGTGTTCTTTCACTAAGTGAAAAACATAGAATGGCTGGGTTACCTGAGAGTAGTTTTCCTGACCTACTCCCTACATGTATGACGAAAGTATGAGGCAAGCAATCTTAGAAACCTGCTGTACATCAAGTGTTTACAGAATGTTAGACATTGTGCAGGAACTTTGTTACACAACGCAGCTCAGACAGAGGTCTAAGAGAGATGGCAACACAAGTAGAAAACACCGGCTCTGTGTGTTTTCTCCATTTACTAGTTCTCAAAACACTATAATTTACCGTAGCAGATTATAAGTGTTCCTAGATTACCTTTACTTCAATTCCCATGATGATGGCAGTATTTAAACCATTTAAACTGAAAATCAACATCGGCGGTACCAACACAGGGACCGATGAGAACCCACCGCCATTGGAGCCTCCACCGCCGGTAAGCCCTTTACGAACTACAGACCAACCTTGCTTGGTGGACGTTGTCAATAACAGGGGTCTGGTGCGAAATCCATCGATGAAATGGAAATGAGTTTCATGAAGAAAATCCAGAAAGTAACTGACAAGCTTGTAGAAGTAACTGATACACTAAATACTGCCAGTAAAACCACGAATGCCAACGCCACCCAACTCAACGAGGTCATCAGAAGGGTTAATCTGCAGCAAGATCGTATTGAAGCACTCGAAAATAAGCAGATAGAGGTAGATGAGTCGAAAGACAAAGTTGAGAACCTAACTCTAAAATGTTCTAGATATGAAGCAGCAATTGCACAACTTAAAGAAAAAAGTGAGAGGGACGATGTCGAGAAAAGGAGAAATCATTTGATCCTTAGGGGCGTTAGTAACATATACCAAGCCTAAAGCAGCTGTAACCAAATTACTTTCCGATCTGCGGACTGGTTTAACAGCGGCAGATGTACAGGCAGGGGTTTAAACAAGAGGGCACTGTGAGATCTATCATGGTACACTTTAGAGAAAACGGCCATGTCAAAAAACTCAAGAACATGGCACATTGGGCTGGGCTTCAGATTCAGGATGACTTAACCCCGAACCAAGCCAACAATCAGAGAGATCTCAGACTGGCTGCTAATAGAGCAAAGGCTGAACAGCGCACTGTAGAGTTAAAAGGGCGGGCCCTAACAGTGGATGGTGTAAAATATACCCCCAAGCACATCAACTACCTGACTCACTCCAGCCAGCTGCTGCTTAGACTATACAATTAGAGTGCGGGATAGCTTTCCAATCACACCATAGCATATTGTCTAATATGTACATCGTCTATTTTTGACACAATGGAAGGTACTATCATAGTGCTGAACAAGCCTACACGCACCAATTGGCACTGCTGTGTGAAGCACCTAAAATATTCTTCTAGCCCCTGATGGTTATGCATGTAAGAGGTAGGCCAAACCACTTACAGACTTACCCGCTTGGAAAAATAACCAACTAGTGGTTACTCTAAATCAGCCGACTGTTGGACCTACTTGAATGCCACAGGGGATGCCCCACTATTGGAATATTCACCTGAAGAATTGTTAGGAACTGGCCCCACATTACTGAATGGTCCCACTATTGGAGTGTTCACCTGAAGAATTGTTGGGAACTGGCCACACATTACTGAATGGTCCCACTATTGGAGTGTTCACCTGAAGAATTGTTCAGAATTGGCTGCACATTACTGAATGGTCCCACTATTGGAGTGTTCACCTGAAGAATTGTTCAGAACTGGCTGCACATTACTGAATGGTCCCACTATTGGAGTGTTCACCTGAAGAATTGTTCAGAATTGGCTGCACATTACTGAATGGTCCCACTATTGGAGTGTTCAGCTGAAGAATTGTTCAGAACTGGCCGCACATTACTGGATGGTCCCACTATTGGAGTGTTCACCTGAAGAATTGTTAGGAACTGGCCGATACTGGATGGTCCCACTATTGGAGTGTTCACCTGAAGAATTGTTCAGAACTGGCCGCACATTACTGGATGGTCCCACTATTGGAGTGTTCACCTGAAGAATTGTTCAGATCTGGCCGTTACTGGATGGTCCCACTATTGGTGTGTTCACTTGAAGAATTGTTCAGAACTGGCTGCACATTACTGAATGGTCCCACTATTGGAGTGTTCACCTGAAGAATTGTTAGGAACTGGCCGTTACTGGATGGTGTGGCTAATGGTGCTGACGATAGGCCTGGGCAAAAAAATGTGTGGTCGGCTCTTGGAAGAAGTGTGCACTGAACTACGCATACAACCACAAAATGGCTATAACGAATTGGACATTGCTTATATCTCAGACAGTAGGTGTAAAAGGCTGCAGCACAAGGTAAATAAGGTCCTACAGACACTTGGTCATGCTAATAGACAGTAGGTGTAAAAAGCTGCAGAACAAGGTAAATAAGGTCCTACAGACACTTGGTCATGCTAATAGACAGTAGGTGTAAAAAGCTGCAGAACAAGGTAAATAAGGTCCTACAGACACTTGGTCATGCTAATAGACAGTAGGTGTAAACAGCTGCAGAACAAGGTAAATAAGGTCCTACAGACACTTGGTCATGCTAATATAGTTGCACACTTTGACCCAGCAGTGTAGTTTTTACAAGAGGCCCTAGGCTGCAGTACTGTGGTACAAGGAATATCTGGATCTCAGGCTACTTTGTGGAAGGAGCTGTGAGATATAAAGGGAGATGTAAGCTGCTCGTTACACAAAGATTTAACAATAGTGGAACTTATAGCATCTTTCTGAAGTCAGGGTGTACCAGACAAGGCTTGTTCTATGGAGCAGCACTTGGTGTGCCTTAAATGCAGGGAGTGCATTATATCATAGATATCATGGTAGGTAGAGACATCTGGGACTTTCAAAATAGATTACCTGGTTCACAAGATTCTGATTATCTCAATTAAAACAGATGAAAAGATGAAAACAGTTACAATTACTCAAAACAAACCTGATGTTGACTTTGATGATGTGATTATGGAGATTCAGTTTGCCGTAATGGCATGAATCAGAACAATTAAGGAGGTAGTAGAAGTAACTTAACCTCATCCAATTTCCATCCAATTATGAACCTGGCGAAATGCAGAATATTTCCAACCTCGTCACTCATTCTAAAGTAGAAATTGAGCAGGTGGTGAAATTGCCTTTAGCGCCTGCTTTGCACTCCAACGATGCATAACTCATCCTGAATTTGGCCTAACTTGATCAAATTGCGCTACACGACTATTACTCACTCATTGTTATTTGTATGTTTTCGCTGCAGATGATTCAAGGGCAAATCCTGTCCCTGTCTGTCTCTCTGTCTCTGTCTCTCTGTCTCTGTCTCTCTCTATGTCTCTCTCTCTCTCTCTCTCTCTCTCTCTCTCTCTGATGGTGTATTGATTCTATGTCTTGGAGAGATCATCTCTATTTAAGAAACCATCGATCCACGTTTCCCTTCTCGTCAAATCCCAATCAGAGGCTCTAGTGTCAGAGAAGTTCCTGATTCATTTCCTTCTCACTCACTCCCCTAATCTCCTTACTGCGATAGATCTGTACAGTATATACCCAGGATTATATAGAGATCTTTCTGCCTCTCCCTGAGCCACCTTTATTCCGCATGAAGTGTACACCCTAATGGGCGGAGTGCTGACTATCATATTCCCTATAGCAGTCAATGTAGCAGACTTAATGGCATATCAGCACTTTTCAACGTTTTTTTTTTTTTGTTTTTTTTTTCAGTTTTAGCAACCCAATGGAAGGTTAGATGGATCTTCCGAGGAATCTAATGAATGAAAAGACAGGAATACTGCTGAGACGAAGCTTTATGGAAAATCAACAATTGTTAACAAGAACTGGGTCTCACTGAGTGGATCTCACTCTCCTTTGGTACTCGAGATAACCCTCATGCTTGAACTTTCAACCAATTAGAACAATATTGTTTCTTTTACAATTTAATCAGCTTGCACCTTTTACTGGTGATTCTGTGTTGATATGCCAAATGCAGATATGTTAACATTGAATCATAGAATCAGCTTAAATCTACCAGCAGTAAAGCAATATCATAACAACATTGAATCAGCATGTTGTACATCTGCTGAAATCTACCAGCAGCGAAGCAATATCATAACAACATTGAATCAACATATTGTACATCTGCTGAAATAGCACTGGTGTGTACATAATGAAACATGGCTGATTTGATTATGTTGTGTCACCTTCAAATTCAACCATATATCTCAACTTTTGATAGCAAAATGTTATATAAACCCATTAAGACCTAGCATAGCCTCACTGGACCTGACATCATGGCTACATTAAGGATCGACTACAACTTGAAAAAGGGTTTTCGCTTCAAAAACTTTATAACACTCCAAATGAAGTCATGAAGAGCTGAAAAGTCAATACGGAAGTTGTCAAGAGGATATGAGGTAATCTGAGAAAGTAAGATTAGATATAAGTAGACATCAAAGAACTGTAATCTGAAGACATAATAAATGGGTATGCTGGACATTCCAGTCACATCCACTAGTTCTAAGGAGATATCTATAGGATTGGGAGGTGTGAGGCAGGGAGATTACAGACAAGATAACAGGCATCTGTAGCCTTTTGAATCAGCACTTTAGTTAGATGGCTAGTTGTGTAAATTGAAATGTGGAATATAAGAATAGAGGTGAAGGGACAGGCAGTGTAATACATAAGCTTCAACTTCACTGAAAAAAGTGTCATGTATACCCATGTCAACTTGATTTGACACAGAGAACACACGTCATTGGGACATGTGCACATATGTCACCATGACAACTGTAGCACACAGTAATCCTCATATGATTTGAAATGCCTTAAAATGTCATGTCATCTGTGAGTTGACTAGGGTCACACCCATGTCGATGGCTCTTGACATGTGATGGTTTGACATACATAATTGTTCTAGGATATTCCACTAGATGGGGCAATCAACCATTTTGGTACCAGGATTAATCACTACCAAGAGGTACTACCAACACTTGAGACATTTGATGTATCTGTGTCATTTTGTTTTCATGAAGAATAGATCACTAAGGTCTTTAAATACTACCAACGAATGGTAGTGAATTCTATTTCATTGTTAAATTTGCATTTGTTATTGAATATCAAAATAGACACCCACAATCCTGAAATCCTCAACTGGAGAGGTTAGACACCTTGTGTGTGGGTCAGTGAAAATACAAAAAAAAATTGTATGCTAACCCACAGTCTATAATCTCAGTATCTTCATTACATAGAGACAGATGGGATTGCCAATCAGCTCCATGCCCTTGTCTAATGGACTGTATAAAAGTCCTCAGTCAAGTAGAAGTTATGTAGATAGGAAAAAGTGCCTTAGTGTTGCAGGCATGTGGGACTATGATATCTCCTGCCTTCTATTATAGGCCTGCCTTGATGGAACCATTGGTACATAGCTCCTTCACTGCTCTTGAACCTTACATAATTGTCTCACAGTATTACCTAGCACTCAGGTGAATGGATCAGAAATATGTGACGTGTCTTCATTACGCATGTCAAGTGGAGTTGACGAACCAAATATGAGAGCGTCAACCTCATTTGACATGCCTTCATACATGTCATGTGGGAGACAAATTGTGACCTGTGCAGTATGCTTCAAAGCAAGCAGTGTTCTTCTGTCTGTGTTGTACACAAAGTTCGAACACTACGAAACCTGGTAAACATGATATAACTCAGGCAACTACCTAGGATG
Organism: Acholoe squamosa; assembly: GCA_949317995.1. Lineage (NCBI taxonomy): Eukaryota > Metazoa > Annelida > Polychaeta > Phyllodocida > Polynoidae > Acholoe > Acholoe squamosa. The sequence continues at coordinate 473,822 of OX439036.1, forward strand.
GACAGACTCTGCTTTAATTCAGTTAACTGTTCTAAAAGCCACTTCAGAAATTCAACTCAACTGACTTCGATCTTTAATCTTGAAATAAACTCAAAGCTAATCCACCATCAATAAGTGAGTGCAAGATGAGTGACAGTCATGGACTTAAAGCCATTGCCATGTCCCTTAGATGTTGAAGTACATGTTCTTGTACAAACATCAGACATGAATAATTCCGCATCCTGAGAGTCCCTCCAGGCTTACTGTGGATTGTATCATTAAGTTTCCAAAACTAGGATTAGTAGCAAAAGATTCTAAAACAATTCCAACTGTGGGCACTCTCAGGTCAAAGAAATTAAATCCTTCAAATACTTAATTGATCTTCAGGAGTGAGTGATCATTATGCGGAATTTCCCAATTTTCCTCCTACTTGATTGTTCCAGCTCATATTGATTAAACAATGAAAAGGTAAAGACAAAAATAAGGCCCTGGTTTACAGAAACTGTGATATGGGGATTATGATGTCATTTAATGTGGAATATGTGAGACCATATTGAAATGTTCATGGGAACGTGTGATGAGGTGTTACTCTGTGTAATACTGGTTTATCCTGATCTAGGGACAGAATGTAAGGTGATATAAGGTGATTGCTCATGGAAGGATGGCTGGTTACACCTTAGAAGGATGGCTGGTTACACCTTAGAAGGATGGCTGGTTACACCTTAGAAGGATGGCTGGTTACACCCTAGAAGGATGGCTGGTTACACCTTAGAAGGATGGCTGGTTACACCTTAGAAGGATGGCTGGTTACACCTTAGAAGGATGGCTGGTTACACCCTAGAAGGATGGCTGGTTACACCTTAGAAGGATGGCTGGTTACACCCTAGAAGGATGGCTGGTTACACCTTAGAAGGATGGCTAGTTACACCTTAGAAGGATGGCTGGTTACACCTTAGAAGGATGGCTGGTTACACCCTAGAAGGATGGCTGGTTACACCCTAGAAGGATGGCTGGTTACACCTTAGAAGGATGGCTGGTTACACCCTAGAAGGATGGCTGGTTACACCCTAGAAGGATGGCTGGTTACACCTTAGAAGGATGGCTGGTTACACCTTAGAAGGATGGCTGGTTACACCTTAGAAGGATGGCTGGTTACACCTTAGAAGGATGGCTGGTTACACCTTAGAAGGATGGCTGGTTACACCCTAGAAGGATGGCTGGTTACACCTTAGAAGGATGGCTGGTTACACCTTAGAAGGATGGCTGGTTACACCTTAGAAGGATGGCTGGTTACACCCTAGAAGGATGGCTGGTTACACCTTAGAAGGATGGCTGGTTGTGGAAATGACTTGGTGTGCCTTAACTGCAGGGCAGCACAGTATAGCATTACTATGATGGTAGCTAGAGACATTTGGGATCTGATGTAGGGACGCAGATACGAATGAAAGATAACTGGATTATGCAGGAAACAGAATACACAAATACTCTTCTTTAACTATAAGTTAGAAATGAGCTAGTGTATAATCTCCAGGTGGCAGTGTGGTGGTACAAGGAAGCTCTGTGAAAACGATGTGAAAATAACAAAGGATATCTTGCAACTTTGGGACGAGAGATCCTTCGTTATTTCGACGGCATTTTATTTACATTGGGTTCCTGGCTTGGTCTGGTCACACTTAGAGTGTTCACATAGGCCTACCATGTCAATAGGTGAGATGGGTGTCAGGGACACATACTGCGTTACATAGGCCTACCATGTCAATAGATGAGATGGGTGTCAGGGACACATACTGATTAACATAGGCCTACCATGTCAATAGGTGAGATGGGTGTCAGGGACACAGACTGATTAACATAGGCCTACCATGTCAATAGGTGAGACACTGTAGAAATGAAACTCTTCAAGGTAGGAACCCCTCTGAGAAAGTAACATGGGGATCTAAGTGAAAGGGAATTAAAAAATTCATGATAAATTGGTCTGGTCACACTTAGAGTTTCCACACAGATTGAGTTACATAGGCCTACCATGTCAATAGGTGAGATGGGTGTCAGGGAAGGGATTGACACTAAGATCATTGACTGAGCTTCTAAAGCTCCTTTGGTGGCTAAGCTGAGCTAAAATAACACTAGCAATGAAGAAAAACCGACACACTGTAGAAATGAAACTCTTCAAGGTGGGAACCCCTCTGAGAAAGTATGATGCAAAATCTACCACTTTCGATCAGTTCCTTTTAACAAAAAGGATCTCATTGACAGTTTTTCAAAAGTGTTGAATGATCAATGGCTAGAATCTCACCCAAGCATGCAGCAGTCCGTCCCTACCTGTATATGACTTGATTTTTCTCAACTACTCACCTACAAACAAAACATAACACAACATTACACAACATGAGGATCTAAGTGAAAGGGAATTAAAAAATTCATGATAAATTGTAAGTCTACTGTATTTGTTTGGCTACTGTAAGAATTTGTTTGGTTCTTTAAGGGGTGCTTAGGCATCAATGCATAATGCCTCAGGAGAACAGGTCACTTGTTGTCACCCCTGACACCCTCTTGTGTATTGTGACTGGCCTCCCTAGGCCTTTTAACTGATGAGTTTAGTTTAACCCTGATGTTTAACCTCAGTCTGTTTGTCGCTTTCTCACACCACGTCTTGCTACACTGCAGTCTATTGGGATAATGGTTTATCAGGATCCTATCTCTCATGATGTACATGTCATAGAGATAAATGGTGACTCAGGGGTATAAGGAGCAGATGTACATGTCATACAGACACCTGGTGACTCAGGGGTATAAGGAGCAGATGTACATGTCGTACAGACAACTGGTGACTCAGGGGTATAAGGAGCAGATGTACATGTCGTACAGACAACTGGTGACTCAGGGGTATAAGGAGCAGATACAAAATACTCATATAGCTATAAGGCAGCTTGGAAGCACGGTGAGAAAAGTGTAGTGAAGGGAATTGGTCTTGTTCTGGTTCCCTTAAAAAGGGACTCATGCTGAGGCCTTTAACATCATTGGACAAGGGGCTTCATGGTTCTTTAAATTGTTCTAGGGGGAAGAGACAAAATGAGGCACAGAATCACAGCCTCCTGAAACCAGACCCGTCCTTGATCTAACTTAGATTACACACTTACAAACAAAACCAAAACATAACATCACACAACATGAGGATCCAAGTGGGAGGGAATTACAAAATTCACGATGAATTGTAAGTCTACTTTAAAATTATTATATGAAAGAATTAGAGAACTTATTTAGGCCTTTAGGGGCTGCTGACACATGGATGTATAATTTATTTAGGCCTTTAGGGGCTGCTGACACATGGATGTATAATTTATTTAGGCCTTTAGGGGGTGCTGACACCTAAATGTATAATTTATTTAGGCCTTTAGGGGGTGCTGACACATAAATGTATAATTTATTAAGGCCTTTAGGGGCTGCTGACACATAAATGTATAATTTATTTAGGCCTTTAGGGGCTGCTGACACATAAATGTATAATTTATTTAGGCCTTTAGGGGACTGCTGACACATAAATGTACAATTTATTTAGGCCTTTAGGGGCTGCTGACACATGGATGTATAATTTATTTAGGCCTTTAGGGGCTGCTGACACATGGATGTATAATTTATTAAGGCCTTTAGGGGGTGCTGACACATAAATGTATAATTTATTTAGGCCTTTAGGGGGTGCTGACACATAAATGTATAATTTATTAAGGCCTTTAGGGGCTGCTGACACATAAATGTATAATTTATTTAGGCCTTTAGGGGGTGCTGACACATAAATGTATAATTTATTTAGGCCTTTAAGGGGATGTATAATTTATTTAGGCCTTTAGGGGGTGCTGACACCTAAATGTATAATTTATTAAGGCCTTTAAGGGGGTGCTGACACCTAAATGTATAATTTATTTAGGCCTTTAGGGGCTGCTGACACCTAAATGTATAATTTATTTAGGCCTTTAGGGGGCTGCTGACACATAAATGTATAATTTATTAAGGCCTTTAGGGGCTGCTGACACCTAAATGTACAATTTATTTAGGCCTTTAGGGGACTGCTGACACATAAATGTATAATTTATTAAGGCCTTTAAGGGGCTGCTGACACATAAATGTATAATTTATTAAGGCCTTTAGGGGCTGCTGACACATAAATGTATAATTTATTAAGGCCTTTAAGGGGCTGCTGACACATAAATGTATAATTTATTTAGGCCTTTAAGGGGCTGCTGACACATAAATGTATAATTTATTAAGGCCTTTAGGGGGTGCTGACACATAAATGTATAATTTATTAAGGCCTTTAAGGGGCTGCTGACACATAATGTATAATTTATTAAGGCCTTTAAGGGGCTGCTGACACATAAATGTATAATTTATTTAGGCCTTTAGGGGGTGCTGACAGGTAAATGTATAATTTGTTTAGGCCCTTAGGGGCTGCTGACACATAAATGTATAATTAATTAAGGCCTTTAAGGGGGTGCTGACACATAAATGTATAATTTATTAAGGCCTTTAAGGGGCTGCTGACACATAAATGTATAATTTATTTAGGCCTTTAGGGGGTGCTGACAGGTAAATGTATAATTTGTTTAGGCCTTTAGGGGCTGCTGACACATAAATGTATAATTTATTAAGGCCTTTAAGGGGGTGCTGACACATAAATGTATAATTTATTTAGGCCTTTAGGGGCTGCTGACACATAAATGTATAATTTCCCAAAGGCACTTTTAGTCACACCTGGTACCCACTTATCTATGATTTGGTCTTTCTAGGCCTTCAAATGATAAAGGATCAAGCTCCCAGTACAGCGAATGGTTCAACTATAATCTTGCAAATGCCTATTTCAGAAATTCGCACAAGGAAAAGATATTTTACAGCTTCTTAAATCACTACGCTAGGTTTTCTTTTCTAAATGTGCCCTTAGTCATTTAGTGCAGGGTGGCAAATGTACCTGCCAGGGCTTGATGCATGTGTATATTTGAGCAAGTGACAAGATCCTGACATTACAGAATATGTGATTAGCTTTAGCAGTGTCTGGCATGCATCAGGTTGGATAGGGGTTGCACATATCTCTGTCTGGAAGCCATTTATTAGCATGCTACAACTGTTCACCTTCAAATCGTAGTAACTGACATTACAGTCCAAAGTTAGTGACCATGCTCTGCTACAACTGCCCCAGCAATCTCTATGTAATGACAACATAAGTACTTATAAGTGCTGATCATACAGAACAGTCACAGGGCACTAGCTTCAATCATTGACATCAAGTTTTGTTGTTTTGTAGTGGCTGTGTACAGTCGTAGTGCCTTAAGACATGGCCTCCTGGCCTCAAAAAGACTGTTTTATACAGGCTTAAAGATGGTTGTCTAACAGGGCTGGAGAAAAGGAAGCCTTTGTGTTGACAGTAATCCCTTTATTCGTCTTTATCCACATTTATCTGAGCAGCAGAACCTGATTCGTTTTAATGTTGATGTTTATAGAATTGTGTATATTTCAGGATCTTGTGACTTAATTATTCATTTTGTGTGCAAAAGTTAAGCTCCTCATTTATTGTGACTTAAGAGTTCTGGGCTGACCAAAGAAACCATAAAAAGGTTGCCTATTGATGCGAAAAGGAAAACCCAGACCGGTCTGTTTGTCTATGAGTGTGTGAGTAATTAGTTTGTGGAGCCTATCAGTGCATGTAAGATCCGCTTGTCTCCTGCACCAGGGGAGGCGGATATTGGTCGTTCGTGCCAATAGGAACATTATGTAGATTACAGACAATAGCTTGGACTGATAATAGGGGGCGGTAGGAACTCCCTCAACTATGACAAAGTAAGGTGGGTACCTCTTTGCCTAAAACTGCTGTTGTGGGTTTTCTGATCATTAAATAAATGATATATATATATATATATATATATATATATATATATATATATATATATATATCTTGCAATTGTAAATGTTATCTTTTTCGCTTTCTGTGTTCATTGCTATGTCTTTTTGACACCTTCCGTCTCCTTCAATGTCTGACAGTCATACTCATAGGAAATTGCTGTACATTGTTTCACAATCCTCATGAACATCTTAAAGATTCCCATCCCATGAAAAACACCCCAATGTATAGAATGTTTGTTTTTGGGAGACAATTTTCTGTAGATGTAACACTGCCACTTTCCAACACCCTTATGGTTCTTACTTGCCACAGGACTGGCATGTATCAGGCTCTGAATCAACCTTAGAGTTGGGAGTGGAGTGTGTTGTAAAGATTCATTTTAAATTCACCATCACAAATATCATAAAATTAATATAATGAATTACAGTGCTATGCCTTAAAGCGTCCCATCAATTTAGTGAAAATTTTAAAGATAGTTTATCTTGTCAAAGTCCCTTCTGCTAAACATTTCAAACTGTACTGTTCTATAGTCTTAAAAACCATTGTACAAAATGCACCCTGAGATATGGAGGGGGGCATCTACTTAGCCACAATGTGCTGAGTATAACTTCAATAGACATACAAGTTCTTTGTTCCAAGTACATTAATTTGAATGAGTGGTTTTTAAACTGTATGTGCCATTCTCTCTGTTTTTATCTTCTTGAGTCTACAAATTTTGCCTTTCCCATTTTCTCTCTGTCTCTGTCTCTCTCCCATTCTCTCTGTCTCTGTATCTCTGTCTCTCTGTCTCTATGTCTCTATGTCTCTGTCTCTCTGTCTCTGTCTCTGTCTCTCTGTCTCTCTGTCTCTCTCTGTCTCTCTGTCTCTATCTCTCTCTCTCTCTCTCTCTCTCTCTCTCTCTCTCTCTCTCTCTCTCTCTTTCTCTCTCTCTGTTTTTCTCACAGTCCATTCAACAAGGTAATTACAAAAGTAAAGTAAGAATTCTGATAACGCTTATCATGGAGCTACATGCTGTCCATTATGGTGTACATGTCATACAGATCTATAGATTTGGGCTCAGACCAAAACGGGATAAGAACTACACATAGAATGCACATAGCTTTAAGGCACGTGGGTCGGAGATTAGGGAAGACAATGGAAAGGATATTTGATACTGGCTTTCCTGATAAGTTATTATGAGGTTTGTGGTGACTTTGGACAGGGGTATTCATGGCTACATCATTCAACATATTGTCTTTGGTAGAGGATACAAGGCAAGCCATAGAATTACAACCTTGAGCTCCTCAACGAACCTCGTCCTTGATCTACAATAATAAATCATGGATGGCTTCTGTCCCTGATGTTACATGAAACAATCACAATCCTTTTTCTTTGTTGCCGTTTCATGTTCCATGTGATCAGTGCAGGATCATGTCCTTCCATCATAAGTTTTAATATATTCACTTTTATTGCACTCCTTTCCAGAATCACAAAACAAGACAATTGGCAGAGAAGAAGTTGCTGCTTTAATGATTGTTGGACTCTGGTGTCCATTACAGCCACATTGACAACCAGCGGGGACGGACCTAACCCCAACTACTGCCTGCTCAAATACTCCAGAATGAGGAACACGGGGGGAATGTTCTGCTTTTGATTAGGTTTCACAATTGGATGACAATTGGATGAGCTAAATGCATTCCTACCACCTAAATTATTCCTGCTCACACCATGACGACACTAAAAAGGCGCTAAATTTCCATATTGACAGTGACAGAGACAATAACAAGGGCATCAATCACTCCTGATGCTGGTATTTGACTTCTCACCGTGTGTTGTAACAAGTTGTTTCAACTCTGAATGTGATGGGACAGGACAGTACTACTTTTGTTATTCCATTATTTTTATTATTGGGACTATTTTTTTTTGTAATCTATTTCAATGTTAGAAAATGAACAATCTGATGGTTTGATTTGTATTCTCAGCAGCTGGGCGCAGGCAACCATTGCATTTGGTTTTACCTCAATCAATTGATTATTCGACATCTTCTTTTACAGATTAAGTCTTCTGATAATATCTGTAGGTATGGCAGGGTTAGAATTTATTAGAAATTTGAATATGTTGCATTTAATAATTTGGTAAATAATGAAAATTATTTAATTAGAATGGATGTAGTGTTTCATTCATATAGTAAAATATGCTTTGATGCTTTAACCTCTGCAATAACAGCACAAAACGATCTGTGAAGAAGGCTGAGATGAGATGACTAAAAAATTAGTGAATCATTTTCTTTAACTTTCTTTCATTGATTACTCATTCATTAAAATACAAGCTTCCCAAATTCCCCAATGTTAATTTTTGCATATGTACAGACTGCATAAGTCAACAAGTAGTATTTTGGTCAGTGATGCAAAAAAAACATGCATTTAAAAGTTTAGGTTGTTGTCTTTTCATCAAGACCACAGAAAGGGATTATAATCCATAAATTTTTATATAGTAGGTATATAAACATGCAAAAGTGTGAAAAATGCCAATTGTATGTGCCCAGAGAATCTTTCCCAAAATGTATCTGCCCGTCTTCTGTTACTTGTGACGACACACTGCATTGAAGCATCATGACAACATGCAGCATTGAAGCATCATGACGACACACTGCATTGAAGCATCATGACAACACGCTGCATTGAAGCATCATGACGACACACTGCATTGAAGCATCATGACGACATGCTGCATTGAAGCATCATGACACTGCATTGAAGCATCATGATGCTGCATTGAAGCATCATGACACTGCATTGAAGCATCATGATGACACACTGCATTGAAGCATCATGACACTGCATTGAAGCATCATGATGACACACTGCATTGAAGCATCATGACGCTGCATTGAAGCATCATGATGACACACTGCATTGAAGCATCATGACACTGCATTGAGCATCATGACACTGCATTGAAGCATCATGATGACACACTGCATTGAAGCATCATGACACTGCATTGAAGCATCATGATGATACGCTGCATTGAAGCATCATGACGACACGCTGCATTGAAGCATCATGATGACACACTGCATTGAAGCATCATGACACTGCATTGAAGCATCATGATGACACACTGCATTGAAGCATCATGACACTGCATTGAAGCATCATGACACTGCATTGAAGCATCATGATGACACACTGCATTGAAGCATCATGACACTGCATTGAAGCATCATGATGACACACTGCATTGAAGCATCATGACACTGCATTGAAGCATCATGACACTGCATTGAAGCATCATGATGACACACTGCATTGAAGCATCATGACACTGCATTGAAGCATCATGATGACACACTGCATTGAAGCATCATGACACTGCATTGAAGCATCATGACACTGCATTGAAGCATCATGATGACACACTGCAATGAAGCATCATGACACTGCATTGAAGCATCATGACAACACACTGCATTGAAGCATCATGATGACACGCTGCATTGACGCATCATGACACTGCATTGAAGCATCATGACACTGCATTGAAGCATCATGATAACACACTGCATTGAAGCATCATGATGACACGCTGCATTGAAGCATCATGACGACACGCTGCATTGAAGCATCATGACGACATGCTGCATTGAAGCATCATGATGACACACTGCATTGAAGCATCATGACACTGCATTGAAGCATCATGACGACACACTGCATTGAAGCATCATGATGACACGCTGCATTGAAGCATCATGATGCTGCATTGAAGCATCATGATGACAAACTGCATTGAAGCATCATGACAACACACTGCATTGAAGCATCATGATGACACACTGCATAGAAGCATCATGATGACACACTGCATTGAAGCATCATGATGACAAACTGCATTGAAGCATCATGACAACACACTGCATTGAAGCATCATGACGACAAACTGCATTGAAGCATCATGACAACACACTGCATTGAAGCATCATGATGACACACTGCATTGAAGCATCATGATGACACACTGCATTGAAGCATCATGATGACACACTGCATTGAAGCATCATGACTACATGCTGCATTGAAGCATCATGACGACACGCTGCATTGAAGCATCATGACACTGCATTGAAGCATCATGATGACACACTGCATTGAAGCATCATGATGACACGCTGCATTGAAGCATCATGACGACATGCTGATTTGAAGCATCATGACACTGCATTGAAGCATCATGACACTGCATTGAAGGATCATGATGACACACTGTATTGAAGCATCATGATGACACACTGCATTGAAGCATCATGATGCTGCATTGAAGCATCATGACACTGCATTGAAGCATCATGACGACACGCTGCATTGAAGCATCATGACACTGCATTGAAGCATCATGATGACACACTGCATTGAAGCATCATGACACTGCATTGAAGCATCATGACGCTGCATTGAAGCATCATGATGACACACTGCATTAAAGCATCATGACGACACACTGCATTGAAGCATCATGATGAGACGCTGCATTAAAGCATCATGATAACACACTGCATTGAAGCATCATGACACTGCATTGAAGCATCATGACGACACACTGCATTGAAGCATCATGATGACACGATGCATTGAAGCATCATGATGCTGCATTGAAGCATCATGACGCTGCATTGAAGCATCATGACACTGCATTGAAGCATCATGATGACACGCTGCAATGAAGCATCATGATGCTGCATTGAAGCATCATGATGGCATGCTGCATTGAAGCATCATGATGACACGCTGCATTGAAGCATCATGACGACACGCTACATTGAAGCATCATGACACTGCATTGAAGCATCATGATGACACGCTGCATTGAAGCATCATGACGACACACTGCATTGAAGCATCATGACGCTGCATTGAAGCATCATGACACTGCATTGAAGCATCATGATGACATGCTGCATTGAAGCATCATGACGACACACTGCATTGAAGCATCATGACACTGCATTGAAGCATCATGACAACACACTGCATTGAAGCATCATAATGACACACTGCATTGAAGCATCATGATGACACGCTGCATTGAAGCATCATGACGACACGCCGCATTGAAGCATCATGACGACACGCTTCATTGAAGCATCATGATGCTGCATTGAAGCATCATGACGACACACTGCATTGAAGCATCATGACACTGCATTGAAGCATCATGACAACACGCTGCATTGAAGCATCATGACACTGCATTGAAGCATCATGATGACACGCTGCATTGAAGCATCATGACGACACGCTCCAGTGAAGCATCATGGTGACACGCTGCATTGAAGCATCATGACGACACGCTGCATTGATTCATCATGATGACACGCTGCATTGAAGCATCATGACGCTGCATTGAAGCATCATGAGACTGCATTGAAGCATCATGATGACACGCTGCATTGAAGCATCATGACGCTGCATTGAAGCATCATGAGACTGCATTGAAGCATCATGATGACACGCTGCATTGAAGCATCATGACGCTGCATTGAAGCATCATGATGACACACTGCATTGAAGCATCATGACGCTGCATTGAAGCATCATGATGCTGCATTGAAGCATCATGACGCTGCATTGAAGCATCATTACACTGCATTGAAGCATCATGATGACACACTGCATTGAAGCATCATGACACTGCATTGAAGCATCATGACGCTGCATTGAAGCATCATGATGACACGCTGCATTGAAGCATCATGACGCTGTATTGAAGCATCATGATGCTGCATTGAAGCATCATGATGACACGCTGCATTGAAGCATCATGACACTGCATTGAAGCATCATGACGCTGCATTGAAGCATCATGACGACACACTGCATTGAAGCATCATGATGACACGCTGCATTGAAGCATCATGATGACACGCTGCATTGAAGCATCATGACACTGCATTGAAGCATCATGACGCTGCATTGAAGCATCATGACGACACACTGCATTGAAGCTTCACAGTCCCATAGGATTTGTCCTCCCTGGTCATCAACATGGATCTATCTGACACCACAACTTAACCCAATCACAGCAGCAACTTCTCTTTCCTAATTGTTCTGTTTTTTGTAATTCTGGGAGCATCAAGACAGTTTTCAAGATATTTTCACTGATGCTGGTAAGTGTCAATCATCCCGTGTATACCCAAAGTCATAAACATGACCTCCCGGTGTTCTTATTTGGATGCTATGTGTGTTCATGTCTCAGTGAGGTCGGGTTCATCCTCTCTGGTTGTCGATGTATATGTATCTGACACCACAACATAATTACGACAGCTACTTCTTCTCTGCAGAACTTATTTTGTAACCTTTAGGAGCAGAGTGGAACCTGACCCTACAATAATTACCTTAAACTGAAGGTTCCATGTAATGTGATGCTAGGGATTGGAGGCCAAATTAGTCTGTGAAAGTAAAAGATCAATGTAGTGATTCTATGTCTCTTCACTGGGAGAGATTATGTATATTCAAGAAATCATCAATCCCTTTTTTCCTTCTCGTTAAATCCCTATCATTAGTTCTAATGTAGGAAAAGCTCCTTATCCATTTCCTTTTCCCATTCCTTCCTCTTATCCCCTGACTCACATATAGCTCTGTACATTATATACACAGCTTTCCTGATCGCCTTGAGCCACCTTTATTCTGCATGTCTAATGGATGGAATGTGAATCCACAATACCTGGCTATCACATTCTGTACAACATTCAATATGGCTAAGACGTAATGGTGTATTAGGACATTATAGAAATTCTTTTTCAGTTTCGACATCTCGATGCAAGGTACAATGCATGATGCGAGATCTTATGAATGAAAATACAGAAATACATAGTATATGGGTGAGATGTAGCCGTATAAAAAGAAATGAAATGGCTGAGGGTGATCTCACAAACATCAGACAGAGTCCCCGTAGGCTTACTATGGATTGTACCTTTTTTTGTCCAAAAACTACCATACAATTTTAACACGGAGCACTAACTGGTCAAAGAAATAAAATCCTCTAACTGCTTAATTGCTCCCTAGGAATGAGTCTTCATTGGGATAAATTCCAATTCCATTTCCTTCTCTTTGATTGTTCCGCCCATAAGTCAAATTTAGCTTGTCATTGTGTTATTTGTTTTTTCAATTCAGCTTATTTATGCTGGAGGCATAAGGTATTGGTCCTACGGTCCTCTTTTCACTTGGCTCCAGTTAGGGCCTTTGTTTGACAATATTTCAATTATTGAAATGTCTGGCAAGCTTAGGACATATCTCTGCAAAGTATTTGTTGATGATTCCAGCTGCTTGATACTAAGGAACTGGGAGATTTGTATTAGAATCAATAAGATTAATTGTTTTTTTCTTAGATTGGGTGGGTTTAGGAAATTCCATTTTGTCCCAGAAGCTGTAATGATCTTTGTTTTGTTTATCCTTGATAGATTATGCAGCTTTGGCATCCCTGGTTCCGCAAATAGCTTGAAACGTTCATTGCTTAGAATACTCCTTGCATTAAGATGAACTAAACTTATTCCTCTGCCGGCTAAGGCTGTTTGGGTATTATCTATATGAGTGGTTCTGGGTAGGAACCCTTGGATTTATATGGTATGATTGCAAGAATGATAAATTTGTTATTTAGATTCAATCTCGATAATGAGTGGACATTTAAAATGGTTGACATCACAGCTCCTTCACATATAAGTAAATAGTTTTCTATTGTAAGTGGTCACTTTGGTGACCTAGCACCAGATTTATATCACAGCGTGTTTTCACAACTGTTTTTGCAAGATCACTGATATGGAACACAATTACACATAGTATGACAATAACATGCAAACCAGAGGAGAGTGAACAAGAAATAAAGCAGCATGAGTAATAACTAGTGATATGTCTAACTAGGACAACTACACAGGAGAAGATGAGTATGTATGCCATTATTGTAATTCAATGTTTCATCTCTGCATGTTGGGGAGTTAACAAAACACCAGAGAATTACTTTAATCAACCTGATATGAGGAGTTTTCACGGGGGATGGTCACTCGGGTAATAACTCACCTTGCTAGATGAAACATATACCTCGTGACAGCACAACTTTGGCAATGGCGGTTATAAGTTGACATTCTGAGTGAGAGTGAGTGACAGATGATGCAATTGACTTGGAGTGACACAAATTCACGCATTGAGTGAGACCAATGTTCGCAATGGTGGTGATAAGTCGCCATTTTGTGTGAGAGTTGATGACTGTCAGTGATGGTGGTGATAAGTCGCCATTTTGAGAGAAAATTAACTAGGAGTGACACAAACTCACACAGTGAGTGAGAGCCATGTGGCAATGCAGGTGAAAAGTTGCCATTCTGAGTGAGAGTTGACAGACAGTTGCACATATTGACGGAGTAAGTGAGATCCATGTTGCTGATGGTGGTGATAAGCTGCCATTCAGAGTGGGAGTTGACTGGGAGTGGTGCATACTCACGCAGGGAGTGAGATCCATATTAGAGATGTTGGTGATAAGTCACCATTCTGAGTGAGAACTGACTGAGAGTGGCACATAATCACACAGTGAGTCAGATCCATGTTGGCGATGGTTGTGATAAGCCACCATTCTGAGTGAGAGTTGAAAGGCAGTGGCACATACTCACCCAGTGAGTTAGATCCATGTTGGCAATGGTGGTGATAAGTCCCTTTGTGAGGGATAACAAGGGGTGGCACATACTCATGCAGTGAGTGAGATCATGTTGGCGACTGTTGTGATGTGAGACAGTGGCGAAAGATGACACAGTGAGTTATCACTTAAAAAGGAGTCACCATTGATGACCAATCATGGCGAAAGATAACAACAATTTGCTGGGTTAGTGACGAGTCATTCAAGCCAAGTTGGGGAGGGTGGTCTTAGTGGATTTAGGTAGGACCATACTGAAATGTTCATGGTAAAGTGTGATAAGGTGATAGCTCATTGTAATCTAGGCTTAGCCTGACACCACTTGCCAGTAGGTGGGATGGGTGTGACTAAAGGGAAGATTACTAATCTGAGCCACTAAAGCTGCTTAAGTACCAAGCTGTTTTGTATGGAGCTTATGGCATATACACAGAGTTTATGGTAGCGCTAGGTGAAATCCTGTTTTACTCTGGTTCCCCTTACAGTGTACACGGACTGATTTACATACTCTGTCAATAGCTTACATGTGTATCAATGAAAGAGATTGACACCAATGTCATTTGTCTAAACTAATCTGAGCTAAAGATAACACAACCTAATGATGAAAACCTCACATACAGTAGAAGAGAAACTCTCCATGGTACAGTGCAACATGGAAAACATGATGCAATATCTACCACTTTTAATCAGTTCATTTGTTAAATAAAAATCTTATTAGCAGTTTTGAATGATCAATGCCCAGTATCTCATTCAAACATGCAATTATCCTTCCCTACCTGTATGTATACATTACTCGATGGTGCTAGTCTACTCACCTACAAATAAACAGAGAAATTACACAACATGAGAATCCAAGGCAATTATACGTGTAGCATAACAGAAAATCTATTTGACAGTTATGTAGTTATGTTGTCCCAAGAGAAAAGGACGCCTGCAGTCACAGCCAGCAACCGCATCTATCTATCTATCTATCTATCTATCTATCTATCTATCTATCTATCTATCTATCTATCTATCTATCTATCTATCTATCTATCTATCTATCTATCTATCTATCTATCTATCTATCTATCTATCTATCTATCTATCTATCTATCTATCTATCTATCTATCTATCTATCTATCTATCTATCTATCTATCTGTCTGCCTGTCTGTCTGTCTATCTATCTATCTATCAGTATATCTATCAATCTATCTATCTATCTATCTGTCTATCTGTCTAGCTATCTTTCTATCTATCTATCTTTCTATCTATCTACCTGTCTATCTACTTCTCTATCTATCTATCTACGTCTCTATATATCTATCTACCTCTCCATCTATCTACCTCTTTATCTATCTATCTGTCTATCTATCTATATGTCTATATATATATATATATATATATATATATCTGCGTGTCTATGTATCTATCTATCTGTCTATCTATATATCTGTCTATGTGTCTATCTATCTGTCTATCTATCTATAGTCTATCTATCTAGCTATCTCTCTGTCTGTCTATGTATCTATCTACCTATCTATCAGTATCTACCAAGGAGATTGTTGTGAGTCCTCGTCAACCTGTGTGAAGTGGCTCACACATGTCACTAGATGTAACACAATGTCGCTAGAGCACAAGATCACCAGGAAAAGCAAATGCTATGCCACGTGAGTCTAACATACAGTGGCGAAAGATGACAGAATGAGTTATCACTCAAAAAGGAGTCACCAATGATGACCAATCATGGCGACAGATATCTATCTATCTATCTATCTATCTGTGTTTCTATCTGTCTATCTATCTACCTTTCTATCTATCTATCTATTTGTCTATGTATCTATCTTTTTATCCATGTATCTATCTATCTACCTATCTATCTATTTATCTATAGCACAAGATCACCAGGAATAGCAATTGCTATGCCATGTGAGTCTTACACACAGTGGCGAAAGATGGCGGAATGAGTTATCACTCAAAAAGGAGTCACCATTGATGACCAATCATGGCGACAGATGACGACAATTTGCTGGGTGGCAGTCAATTGACAATCCATGAATTATATACCTCCAAGGGTCAAAGGGTGCTGACCAGAGAAAGCACCAGGAAGCTGATAATTGCTGACCAGAGAAAGCGCCAGGAAGCTGATAATTGCAGACCAGAGAAAGCGCCAGGAAGCTGATAATTGCTGATCAGAGAAAGCACCAGGAAGCTGATAATTGCTGACCAGAGAAAGCGCCAGGAAGCTGATAATTGCTGACCAGAGAAAGCAGCAGGAACCTGATAATTGCTGACCAGAGAAAGCACCAGGAAGCTGATAACTGCTGACCACAGAAAACACCAGGAAGCTGATAATTTCTGACCACAGAAAGCGCCAGGAAGCTGATAATTGCTGGCCACAGAAAGCACCAGGAAGCTGATAACTGATGGGAAAAGGAAAACCTAGCATCAATGTAAGAACCCTCCTTAATTCCATGACAAACATGAAATTTAGATAACAGCACTACTGAGAGGATGGGTAATTTCCCAGGTTCATCAGTCAATCCTCTAATCATTCTGTGAGAAATTAGTTTGTGGAGCCCATTAGTCCATGTATGACACATGCTTGTCTCACTCGCCGGGGGAGGTGGATATTGGTTGCAAGTGCCAATAGGGACATTATGTAGATTGCAGATAATAGCTGGCCATGCAAGGTGCTGAGGTGCTACAGTAGTTATAATAATAAGTGATAATAGGGGGCGGTAGGAACACCCTCAACTATGACAAAGTACGATGGATATCTCTTTGTCTAAAACTGCTGTTTCCTGACCTATAAGTAAATGATGAATGGAATTGGGTGCAGCTCTAACAAACAGCAGAAACTGTACAAAAAATGATGTAAAGGCATCAAAAACCCTTTCTTAGAGTTTGAAGGTTTTAGGCCAGATTTTGTTTCCAGCATTGTTTTAAAGTTACTGATCTGTACCTGATGTTGTTTATTTTTTGTCAACTTGAGCACCTAATGTCCTCATCGGTGAAGACCTTCAGTTCAAAACTTTTATTTTAGGTTTGAAAAAGTGTTTATTTGAACTTCTCACAAAATTACAATGTGGAAAATTGAAGTCCAGCTTACAGCAATAATCACAAACTTTAAGGTACAAAGTACATCTAATTCAAGCATTAAACCATCTGAATCATATGTTTCACGTTCTTTTGAACAACAGAGTACATAAACCGCAATAAACTATCAAAAATCCAATGTATCGAATTCTTCATTTCAACATCAGAAGCAAATATAAAGAAAAACAAAATAAATATTCAAGTACACACAAGAACAATGAGATCAATGATAGGTGTTTAGACGGAATGATGAGGACAGGGGCAGGAACAGACAAAGATAACAGCCCAGAAAGAGAACAATCACAATTTAAACATCTTCCCCAGTCATATCAAAAGTTCATTTGGTGTATGTTGCTAATGATAATAAATACAGCATAATTTAGACATCATCTATTACATTTCCTTCACAATCAGTTGGATATTTGAATAATTTGAAAAACAGAGAATTGGATCAGGAACAAGAAACATGGACACTCTCTGTGGAATGTATACCGATTACCGAGTTTACTACAGATTTCTCAAGTTATTATTAATTCTCAAAACCTTCTACACAACGACTAAGGGTGAGTGCATCTAACCGGTCAGCTCCAGACTCACTTTAGTCTTTGATAGTATCTTCAAAATATCGGGACAGGTGCCTACAAGCCATTCAGCTCCCACCATGATATTCCAAATTTTTCAAGAAAACAGGTCAGTTCAATCTGAATGAGCCAACCAATGACACCCTTGATTTTAGTTATATTGAAAAGGTCCATTTGGACCTCGGTATATATTGCTAATCATAATAGATACAGCATAATTTAGACATCATCCATTACATTTCCTTCACAAACGATTGGATAATTGTATAATTTAAGACATAGAGATATAAGATCAGGAACAAGAAATATGGACACAATCTGTAGGTTGTATACCGAGATACTACTGAGTTCACAAGTTATTAATAATTTTCAAAACCCTTCTATACAGCGACTAAGGGTTGGTGCCTCCAACCGGTCAGCTCCAGACTCACTTCAGTCTCTGATAGTATCTTAGAAATATCAAGGCAAGTGCCTACAAACCGTTCAGCTCCCGCAAACTTAAAGCCAGATCATCAAACATGATTGCTACATACCTGCCACCTTGTGAGTTAGTCACATAATGTCATAGACTCATACCAAGCAGAGGTAAAATAGGGATTTTCATACTTTAACCTGACAACTCTAAAGATCTGGAGGGTTTTCAGTGTTGTAGGGCTTTGATTTTATCAATTTCTTTCGAATTCAGTGCCAGGATTATGAAGGGGGAGGTGTCATCTTTGACAACTGAGAAGTCTTGATGTTGTTTTACCTTATTATTTGGCACTGCAACTTTCCAACACCCTGATGGTTCTTATATTGCCCACAGTACTGAAGTGTATCCGGCTCTGTATTAATCGTAGTTAGTAGTGCAGTGTGTTGTGTTCTTATATTTCCCACAGTACTGAAGTGTATCCGGCTCTGTATTAATCGTAGTTAGAGTGCAGTGTGTTGTGTTCTTATATTTCCTACAGTACTGAAGTGTATCCGGCTCTGTATTAATCGTAGTTAGTAGTGCAGTGTGTTGTGTTCTTATATTTCCTACAGTACTGAAGTGTATCCGGCTCTGTATTAATCGTAGTTAGTAGTGCAGTGTGTTGTGCAGATTTATTTTCACAAATGTCATATTATGTTGATATAGAGTGCTACGACTTAAAGCGTCGCATCCATTTTGTTAAAAGTGCCTTCTGCTAGACATTGAGGGCTGCACTGTTCTATAACCACAAACACCCCTTTGCAGAAAGCACCCTGAATTTAGGGATATCTTTTAAGCCACAATATATGCTCAGTAAGATTTCAATAGATATCAAAGCTCCTTGTTCAAGGTACTTTAGTCTGAATGAGTTGTTTTTAAACCTTATGTAATTCTGGTTGTTCCCACCTACTTGAGTCTATAAGTTTTCCTATATTTTCTCTGTCTGTCTGTCTCTCTCTCTTTCTCTCTCTCTCACACACACACATTCTCTCTCTGTATCTTGCTCTCTGTCTGTGTCAGCCTGTCTGTCCTCTGACAGGGGATGGGAATTAGAGAAGACGATTGAAAGGAAATTAGACACAGACTTTCCTGTGATGACACTACACAAGAAGATTCATGGCTACTTCAATCTCATTGTCTCATTGTCTTGGGTGGAAGAGACAAGATGAGGCATAATATTACAGCCTTGAACTCCTCCCATCCTGGACCTACTGCTTAAATAAATCAGTGACTCCTTCTGTCCCTGACCCCTATCATCATGTTGCCTGGACCTACTGCTTAAATTAATCAGCGACTCCTTCTGTCCCTGACCCCTAACATCATGTTGCACAAAACATTCACTATTCTTTTTTGTTTTTGATGTTTTATGTTCCGGGTGATCAGTGCAGGACCAGGTCCTTCCATCATTAGTTTTAATACATTCACTTTTATCCAGAATTACAAAACAAGACAGTTGGCAGAGAAGAAGTTGCTGCTTTAATAATTGTTGAAATCTGGTGTCCATTACAGCCACATTGACAACCAGCAGGGACGGACCTAACCCCGACTACTGCCTGCTCAAATACTCCAGAATGAGCAAAAAGGGGGGACATGTAATTCCTGCTCACACCATGACAATACTAAAAAGACACTAAATTTCCATATTGACAGTGACGGAGACAATAACAAGGGTATCAATCAACCCTTACGCTGGTATTTTATTCCTTACCATGTGAATGTAACAACTTGTTTCACCTCTGAATGTGATGAGACAGGTTCTACTTTTGTTGTTCCATTATTTTGATTATTGGGAATATATTCTGTAATCTATTTTAATGTTAGAAAATGAACAATCTGATGGTTTGATTTGTATTCTCAGCAGCTGGGTGCAGGCAACCATTGCATTTGGTTTTACCTCAATCAATTGATTATTTGACATCTTCTTGTACAGATTAAGTCATCTGGTAAAATCTGTAGGTATGGCAGGGTTAGAAGTATTGAGAAATTTTAATATGTTGTATCTAATAATTTGGTAATTAGTGAGACGTTTTAAATCAAAATTGGATGTAATGTTTCACTCATATAGTAAAATATGTTTTGGCTTTAAACTCTGAAATAGTAGCACCCAATGATCTCTGATCTTGTTGAATGATATAAAGAAGGCTGAGATGAGATAAACCCAGGTCTGAGCTGAGGCTGAGAAGTAACCCCAAACTTTGAATATACCCTGTACTCAAAAGTATCAACATGCACACATCCATCTACAGCTTAAGAAGTATACCCAGGGCCATTTCTGACCATGCTTCCCTGTGATCACTGGACCATGACCACCCTTCACTGGTGTGCAGTCAAGCAGAACATGAGTTGATATTACTGTGTGGGTGTTATGTAGGTGTGAATCCAACCCACCTCCACCTATACTTACCTACTGTAATCTTAGGGAAGCCACATTAAATCATGTTTTATGTCAGAACATTGCTAATTTCTTGATAAGGAAGGTTCATATCTTATACATTTTAGTATTTTCTAGTTCAAAATGCTCTGAGCTTTTACTTGGGCTTAGTGTTTTCTTTAGGAAATTTAACACCAAAATCAGAAATAGGTTTTAGTGGTACCTACTCTAGGCTACAGGTACATTTTGTGGTTATCTGGTGACAAAATCAATGATTTACTTCACATATATATTGTAATTATTCATGCTAAGTCTGTTCCTGGGTAAATAAATGTTACTCTTTTATGTAGTGCTATCACCAAAATAATAAATGTGAACATGGTGAAAATACACTTTTAATTTCCCTTTGATATAGTACTTAGATCTGTCCATTCAGGGCTAGAAATGGCCATGGCCATACACCTATGGCTGGAGCCATATAGAGTGCAGTCTCCAACCTGATTAGTGAATCGTTTTCTTTTAATTTTCTGTCATTGTTTACCCATTCATTTAATGCAAACTGCCAAAATTTCCCACGGTTAATAATCCTTGCATATATATTCATACAGATTACTTTCCTTATATATGAAAATTTACCCTTTACAGTAATTTTTGCATAAAGCCCATTGATTGCAGTCCACCCAGCAAATTGTCGTGACTCCTTGTCAACCTGTGTGAAGTGGCTCACACATGTCGCTAGATGCAACACGATGTCGCTATAGCACAAGATCACCAGGAATAGCAATGGTGGTGATCACATGGCCTCACCTCAGATGGCGAGGATGGTGATCACTCAGACTCACCAGGGATGGTGATGCGGGTTATCACTCACCTAGCTAGATGAAACACGCACCTCGTCATAGCACATGTTCACCAGGGATGGCGAGGATCGTGATCACTCATCCTCACCAGGGATGGCTACATGAGTGATCACTCATCCTCACCAGGGATGGCGACATGAGTGATCACTCACTTCGCTAGATGAGATGCACACCATGTCATAATGCACATTCACCACGGATGGCAAGGATTGTGATCACTCACCTTGCTAGATAAAACGCATACCTCGTGATAGCACAGGTTCACCGCAGATGGTGAGGATCTTGATCACCCACACTCACCAGGGATGGCGACACGAGTGATCACTCAACTCGCTAGATGAAACGCACACCATGCCATAGCGCATGTTCACCACGGTTGGCGAGGATCGTGATGACTCACACTCACCAGGGATGGCAAGGCGGTTGATCACTCACCTCACTAGATGAAACGCGCACTACGTCATAGCGCAGGTTCACCATGGATGGCGAGAGTGGTGATCACTCAGACTAACCAGTTATGGCGACGCTGGTGATCACTCACCTTGTTAGATGAAAAGCTCATGATCATCGACATTGGTAGTCATGCAGCCTCACATCTACCAGATCAAAGTATGTTTTGCCAGAGAAGGTATTGCCATATGTAACTTCCCTCTAACCACAGACAAGGTGTTCATGTTGATATTTCCCTATGTATTTTTCCTGTAACCAGAGAAAAGGTGTTTATGGATAGTTGCTTTCATTTTAGAGATACCTCTATCTAAATTCAATTGATATTCTCTCTATATAATCTTGTTTGATTCAACTCTGAAGTATTACATGGAAATCAGTGTGAAACAAAGCACATTTGATACGTATGGGACTTATACTTCATGCCCACACTTCCTAGATAGGCTACATGTTGAACAGTGGTGCTGTCTCAACAACTTTGGCAATGGTGGTGATAAGTTGCCACTGTGAGTGAGAGTGAGTGACATATGATGCAATCCTCAGAGAGTATTGACTTGGAGTGACACAAATTCACGCATTGAGTGAGACCAATGTTGGCAATGGTGGTGAAAAGTTGCCATTCTGAATGAGAGTTGACAGACAGTGGCACATATTGACAGAGTGAGTGAGATCCATGTTGGCGATGGTGGTGATAAGCTGCCATTCTGAGTGAGAGTTGACTAGGAGTGGCGCATAATCACGCAGGGAGTGAGATCCATATTAGCGATGTTGGTGATAAGTCGCCATTCTGAGTGAGAACTGACTGGGAGTGGCACATAATCACACAATGAGTCAGATCCATGTTGGCGATGGTTGGGATAAGCCGCCATTCTGACTGAGAGTTGACAGGCAGTGGCACATACTCACGCAGTGAGTTAGATCCATGTTGGCGATGGTGGTGATAAGTCACCATGCTTTGTGAGGGATGACAAGGGGTGGCACATACTCACGCAGTGAGTGAGATCATGTTGGCGACTGTTGTGATAAATCGCCATGCCATGTGAGACTGACACACAGTGGCGAAAGATGATGCAGTAAGTTATCACTCAGAAAGGAGTCACCATTGATGACCAATCATGGCGACAGATAACGACAATTTGCTGGGCAGGTGAGTAACTTAACAAGGCTACAGTTAAGATCCTGACGTAATGGAGTAAACACAACAACGAGCGGGCTCGGAGTAAAAATCGGGAGTTTAGGAAGTGCTACTAAGAAATCCATTGTGATTTCAGTACAGGGACTACAGCTAGGGTCTACTGGATCCATTACAGTAGGATTTATCAAGATTGCTTAATGATCTGTGAGTATTTTACTGACTCTGTGCATGAAGGCAGCAAAGACCGCTGGCAATTCAAAATGGCATCAGTAGACAAAGAGATGGACAAGTTGGGGCGTAGTAGGGATTGTAAAGACAAGGAACTAGAGCCTACAAGGATAGTAACTAGGCTTGAAGCTAGAGAATGCACATCCCATCCCCTTGGTGTAAATATGGAAGGTTTGGAAACCGATGAGGAGGGTATTGATACTGCGTCTACGCTCAACGGTGCTGAGGGTCAAAATCTAGTACAAGCACCGCTGAAGTCAACAAGCATTGGCACTCAGCCAAATGATGGTCTGACGGACATAACAAACGGCCCTTAGCAGAATTTTACTTTTGAATGGTCTCAAAAGTGAAATGAGCAATGTGGAAAGGAGAATCAATTTGAGACTGGAGGCACTTGAGTCATCTGTGGGCACTACAGAGCAATTAAGGGCAGATGTAGACAAAAACAGTGCACTGTAAGCAACTCAGGCAAATGAAACTAAAATTGCCAAACAAGCCACAGAGTCATCTTTAAAAGCTCTTGAAGAGTACAAAGGAGTGGTGGACAAAAAAACATGTTGACATCAAGTCCATCTTCACCAATAAAACAGGTAAAAATAAAAGGCTCATTACAGACACTAAGGTGGTGCTTACAAAGCATGCAGATAAGTATACTGATAATAAAATACTAGCACACCAGACCTCCCTACAGCAGAGCAGAAAGGAACAACAAATGATCCTTTTGTTAATGTCATATATTGTGTTATTGACAACTGAAGGGAAGGACCAGATCTAATTCATCTTATATGATCCTAGTTTGCTGGTTGCTATTATGTTATGCTATATTGTAAAGTATATTGATCTGCAGTATGTTCCAAACTCCGCTATATGACATCTATGTCGAATAATTCTTGTGTATTGTATGCCTTAAGCTGATTTCTTTTGACTTATGAAGGACCTAACCAATCCTATGAAGGACCTAACCAATCCTTCATATATATATATATATATATATATATATATATATATATATACATATATATATATGAAGTCTACATGGGCCCCTTCTATGAGTCACAACCATAAGCCTTATATATATATATATATATATATATATATATATATATATATATATATGAAGTCTACATGACCATAGCACTGGGTGCACCTTATATGTAATGTATACACCTACCTGAGTGACCATAGCACTGGCTGCTATATACATATATATATATATATATATATATATATATATATATATATATATATATATATATAAAGTCTACATCTGTAAAACCCCTTGTATAAGCCACAACCTTAAGCCTTATTATTAACTGGAACAGACCTCTAAATGTTCTATCGGTAACAGCTTAAATATGCAGGGTTTACCATGATTACATGAATGATATGCCGCTGTTTGTCTTTTGTGAATTAACAGAAATTTACATATCCTTCATCGTCTACTACCTGTAGTGCCTATTGTACACACAGCATAAAGGAACATGTAATATCTTGGCCGGCAATGCAAAAAAAAGTGTTCCAAAGGATAGGCTGTTGTCTTTTAAGTAGGGCCACAACACAGGCTAGTAATGCATTATATGGGTGCATTAGCTTGCAAAAGTGTGAAAAATGCCAATTGTGCATGCCAAGAGAATGTTTCCCAACGATGGATATATCCCTGTCTCCTCTTACTTGTGTGCACCTATACAGTGTGTCCCTATTCTGCTGATTACGTCGTCCATCATCCACTCATACATGCCAGGTCGTGGTGCATTGTTTGATACATTATAAGGACTTGCTGTCTGAACATGCACATTTACACTTTGCACAGTGTAGTGTGAAAAAAAACACAAACGTGAAACATGACGTCACTTATTGGTCACCACAGTATCTAGAACCAACATGATGTGCCAATGAACAGTACTGGTAAGACTGCTCAATAGCACTGCATCGGAGCATTATGATGACAGCGATGCATCGAGGCATCATAGGGCTGGTATGATATGTCTGTGCAGTCATAGGGCTGGTATGATACGTCTGTGAAGTCATAGGGCTGGTATGATATGTCTGTGCAGTCATAGGGCTGGTATGATACGTCTATGCAGTCATAGGGCTGGTATGATACGTCTATGCAGTCATAGGGCTGGTATGATACATCTATGCAGTCATAGGGCTGGTATGATACATCTATGCAGTCATAGGGCTGGTATGATACATCTATGCAGTCATAGGGCTGGTATGATACATCTATGCAGTCATAGGGCTGGTATGATACATCTATGCAGTCATAGGGCTGGTATGATACATCTATGCAGTCATAGGGCTGGTATGATATGTCTATGCAGTCACAGGGCTGGTATGATATGTCTATGCAGTCATAGGGCTGGTATGATACGTCTATGCAGTCATAGGGCTGGTATGATATGTCTATGCAGTCATAGGGCTGGTTTGATACGTCTGTGCAGTCATAGGGCTGGTATGATACGTCTGTGCAGTCATAGGGCTGGTATGATACGTCTGTGCAGTCATAGGGCTGGTATGATATGTCTATGCAGTCATAGGGCTGGTATGATACGTCTATGCAGTCATAGGGCTGGTATGATACGTCTATGCAGTCATAGGGCTGGTATGATACGTCTATGCAGTCACAGGGCTGGTATGATACGTCTATGCAGTCATAGGGCTGGTATGATACGTCTATGCAGTCATAGGGCTGGTATGATACGTCTGTGCAGTCATAGGGCTGGTATGATACGTCTGTGCAGTCATAGGCCTGGTATGATACGTCTATGCAGTCACAGGGCTGGTATGATACGTCTATGCAGTCATAGGGCTGGTATGATACGTCTGTGCAGTCATAGGGCTGGTATTATACGTCTATGCAGTCATAGGGCTGGTATGATACGTCTATGCAGTCACAGGGCTGGTATGATACGTCTGTGCAGTCATAGGGCTGGTATGATACGTGTGTGCAGTCATAGGGCTGGTATGATACGTCTATGCAGTCATAGGGCTGGTATGATACGTCTAGGGCTGGTATGATACGTCTGTGCAGTCATAGGGCTGGTATGATACGTCTATGCAGTCATAGGGCTGGTATGATACGTCTGTGCAGTCATAGGGCTGGTATGATACGTCTGTGCAGTCATAGGGCTGCTATGATACGTCTGTGCAGTCATAGGGCTGGTATGATACGTCTGTGCAGTCATAGGGCTGGTATGATACATCTGTGCAGTCATAGGGCTGGTACGACATCCAGAATCCTACACGTCTTACCCTACCTACAGAGTCAACATTCCCTGAAAACAATGAAAATCCATCAGCAGAGACCAGATGGCAGCCATAATTGTGTTCAGCTCCAGTTTCCACTACACCTAAACCTGACAATGGGGAAGGTGGAATCTTGCCTCACTCAGGCGTGCCCACACATAACATCAGCTTACAATACCTGCACACTGACATTGGTGTGACCTTGGAACACCGTGCTAACCATAGTTCTACACAGGATGACCTTGGTCCTACACAGAATGACCTTGGTTCTACACAGAACGACCTTACACCTACATTGTTTAACCCTTACTGAATATTTACAAACTAATGTGACCAATATCGACCACCCGGTGGTAGTACACATCATGCCACAACATTCAACCACCAGAAGTTCAGAGTGTGGCGGATGTAGTGTATTCCCAGACATGGGGACCACAACATGTTAATACATAAGCCTTCATATATTCACTTCCCACAGCATGCCTCCCAATAATGTTAATATCAGCTGCTGACCCCCTGTTATTAACTGGTCAGTCCACTTCAAACACTGTTCTTTTGTAATCAAGGAAAATCAGAAACATTACCAATTTATATGTTTCTCTAAACAGTATGTAGTTTCACTGTCAATAAATGGCCATTAAACACATAAACATTGTCTGCTCTACAAACTTATACTGTGACATTATACCAATGTCAGTTTGTACTCCATACACAAGCTAGCTTCAAATTGCAATGGGAATATGACTAATAATGAATTGTTTACAGCAGCTGATAGCATTGATAATTTTCTCATCAGGTTATTTGGATTTCTCAAGGACATGGAATACACTATTCACCTCAGGGAATATTCATCCCAGTGTTACATTGAAATATTTACAGTGGTAAACATGAGAAAAAGAGAAACCAGACGCGCTGTGTTATCAAATTGGCAATAAAGCCTGGTAAATACAGAACCTGGCCTACAACATCAAATAACTAAATAGCCATTAAGTTGTCAAATCAGACATAACTGGAGGATCCATCTCCTGTAGCTGACAGTCTGTCTCTACAGATACTCAGTTATGACGTCAGAGTATGCGTCATCCACACTATTCTGAAACTACTAGTAGGACAAGGTGCTTGCTATAACCTTTTAAAAGATCACAAATCTAGTTACAGGAGGCCAGAAATTCGATAAAGACAAGTGTAAGGGAACTGCAGCTAATCTTAGAGGTTTAGATTAGACAAAGGGTAGATTAACCTAAAGACCGTTCCTGTGCAGGCCTTCAATGAGGGATTTGTAGAGGGTAATATCTCTGAGAGTTTTAGGTACTCAGACTTCCAAAAGGCACTGAATGAAAGATAATTTTTTAGGCTTTCTTACCTGCTATATCTTAAAAATCCATGTGTATAATATATATCTAGTTTATCACCCTTACTACGAACATTTCATTTAGTTCATTTTTACCTTGAGATGCCCACTTTAGACCTTGAGACGACCACTTGATAAACAGCCTTTGAATGGGGCCATTCTCATTAAGGCATAATTTCAAAAAAGAATAAGTGTCTTACATAAATATACAATATAATATTACTGTTGATGGTGCTGTATTGTAGTGAAAATGTATATCTTGCAGCAGGGATATTTCAGTAAAGATTGTGTAAATCATAGTTGCCATTCCCATCCGATTAGAGGTAATAATCCTAGCCCTGCATTAAAAAGGCTTTGTTTTATGATTATCTATCAATATCCACTACAGTAACATTTTGCTTGACTTAGCATTTATGTTCTTGATGTCATATGGTTCCTTTGCATCTACTCATCATAGGAAAACAGCAAAGTTTGAAACCCATGCATAGAGATATCATCTACAGAATGCAATGTCCCAAGATATTATGAATATGAATCTTTTGATGTAATCCTACATAATCAGTGGTTTCTACTCAATTAAAGGCATAACTCTCTCCGTGAGTAGTGGTCGACTTAAGGTGAAATGGTGGTCATCTCAAGGTGAAATTGGCATGCCTGGGAAAACGAGTCCTAAACTGAAAGTATTCAACATTTCTGAACATTTTGTTTATGTCATCATTTACTTATGATATATATCTATTTCTAGAATCATTATTTTGTACATGTGAACAATCTCAATGTTCAGAATCTGCAGCCAAAGTTAAAGATCTCCAGAGAAATGGCCAGTTGGCCATGATAAAAACCAGTGAAACATGGGTACTTTGGTGTATTGTTATACGGTGATAACTACTCAACATATTATAGGTGGCCAGTCCATGGGATACTATAACACCTCTATTTCAGGAATATTAGAGGTACAGCCCCATACAGTAGATGTAAAAGTAAGAAAAACAAGGTGGCAGGTGGTCAACTCAAGGTATGTGGTCGTCTTTAGGTTAACCTACCCTAAGAAGATAATGCTGTAATGTGAAGATGTGGTAAATGTGATGTTTGAGACATTCCTGTCACATCCCCCAGTGATATGTAGATGTCTGTAGGGTTAACATGGGACATTTACATGGACCGCTGCTTGTGGGAATAGTAGAACTGTGAGATCAAACAAAAGAGACAGGCACAATCAGATTAGACAGAGAAACTTGGGACCTGAGGCTCAGAGGGAGGTAAGACTGAAATATAGTTGGACTCTCAAAGAGATAGATTGACAGGCAGATTATCACATAGACTTCTATATATGTGAGACCCTCACTGTAAAAAAATAACTGGTGAATCTACCAGGGATCTTCATAAAACTGAACAGTGAACAGTGTAGTTTGTCTAAGAAGCCCCAGGTGGCATCACAGTGGTACAAGGAATCTTTGTGAAAACAACAACCGATCTCTGGCAACTTTGGAAGAAGTATTTTACTGTTATTTTGACATTTTGTTTTACGGTTTTATCCTGCCTTAAATCTTTGAATGAAATCAGAAGTTTGGTTAAGGTTACTTCTGGAGTTTAACCCGATTTTGCATCAGGTTTCTTAGATAATTCATGACATCTCGTCTTAAGATAAACAAAAAACTAATCCTGCATCCCTTAGTCAGTGCAACATGCTAAGTGATAAATGATTTAAGTCCTCTCAGCTTATGTAGGGGTTTAAGTACATGTTCTTAGGCAGCTTATGTAGGGGTTTAAGTACATGTTCTTAGGCAGCTTATGTATGGGTTTAAGTACATGTTCTTAGGCAGCTTATGTATGGGTTTAAGTCCATGTTCTTAGGCAGCTTATGTATGGGTTTAAGTACATGTTCTTAGGCACCTTATGTATGGGTTTAAGTACAAGTTCTTAGGCAGCTTATGTAGGGGTTTAAGTACATGTTCTTAGGCAGCTTATGTAGGGGTTGAAGTACATGTTCTTAGGCAGCTTATGTATGGGTTTAAGTCCATGTTCTTAGGCAGCTTATGTATGGGTTTAAGTACATGTTCTTAGGCACCTTATGTATGGGTTTAAGTACATGTTCTTAGGCAGCTTATGTAGGGGTTTAAGTACATGTTCTTAGGCAGCTTATGTAGGGGTTTAAGTACATGTTCTTAGGCAGCTTATGTAGGGGTTTAAGTACATGTTCTTAGGCAGCTTATGTATGGGTTTAAGTACATGTTCTTAGGCACCACAGCAGTAAACATCTGTGCACTTAGAGTCCCCCCAGCCTTATTCTGAATTATAACATGATGCCTCCCTACCTCACTATTCAAATGAAAAAGAAATGGAACATTTTGTATATTAAATATAGATTTAACAGATTTAGATAGAAATTTTGCTAAAGGCTTTACATTTACTGACGACTCATAAACAAAATGATGTCTAATTTCAAGATTCTTGAATAATTGCTGACATTCCATTTTACTAAACATGAACACATCACTTAGTCAGTGTGACATGAGTCATAATGTCAAAATGATTAAAGCCAATTCAGCTTCCACTTGGTGTTTAAGTACTACTTCTTAGACACCAAACCAAAACAATCCTCCCTCCATCTTATGGTGAATTAGAACAGGATGCTCACCACTTAACTATCCAAATTAAGATGAGAGAGAACATTGTCTATATATCAGATATAGATAAGGGACATTTTGAAATCAAAATTCAGCTAAAAGCTTTACATTTATTGACAACTCATAAACGAAAAAGTTATGAAAACCTATTTGTATTTGGAATTTTGATGATACTTTCTTTGATTGGGAGGCCTGAGTGAATTGTCCATATGATGTATGCTCAAACAAAGGAATTGAGAAATTTCCATTATGGCTCATTGATGAGGCAGTAATGTCAAAGAACTGACATTTAGTATTCATGTATGGGAGGAACATGGCAAATAAATGGATTAATATGGATGTTAGGCAAAGGCGATAAGAGATTAAGATAACAGCAGAATGAATAGGATGGGTAATTTTCTAAGGAGTCAATTAGTCAATCTACCTATTAGTGTGTGAGTAATTAATTTGTGGAGCCTATCAGGTCGTTCAGATCTGCTTGTCTCCTGCATCAGGGGAGGCGGATATTGGTTGTCAGTGCCAATAGGAACATTATGTAGATTACAGATAATAGCTGGAAGTGTGTTATGACACGGGGCTATTACTGAGGTGCTGTGTAGTTACAAAAGTGAGTGATAATAGGGGGCGGTAGGAATTCACCCATCTATGACACAGTCGCTGTATGTACAGGGGTGGTAGGTGCCTCTTTATCTACAACTGCAGCTTTAGCATGTTGACTTATAAGTGGGTGGTGAATTGAACGAGGTGTTATGTAGCACTTAAACACAGCATAGTCAGAAACTGTCTGCAAAGTCAGAAACTGTCTGCAAAGTCAGAAACTGTCTGCAAAGTCAGAAACTGTCTGCAAAGTCAGAAACTGTCTATAAAGTAATACATATTATATGTACTACAAACCCTCTGTTATAAGCAGGCAAAATCTGAAAACTGAGGTCATATTTGGTTTTTGCATTTTTGCAGAGTTTTTCTGAAAAGATGTCTTTTTTTTTTTTTTTTTTCAATCACAAAAAAATGATCAGAAAACTTTCATGAAGACTTGTGAACATTGTCCAAAACAGAAGTGCTAAGATCAGCCTTTGTGGGCACATATGCTTTGCTGTGGAAATCTGGTACTTCAACTTTCAAAAACCTGAAACTTTGCTCAATTCAAAATGTTGATGGTTGGCTTTTAAAGGAGTTTTAGTTATGATGTTTTACTGTATGGGTGTGTACAATGCCATCGCACAGCAATGATGGATCTTAGACAAAAGAGCAGTCCCAGAAAACTGTCCCACCTACTTCCTACAGTGATGTTTGACAAAGGGCTTTTAGAGGGATTCAACAAAATACATAGGGAACTAATCAACACTTCTTCTTCTTTTCTGTGCTCACATCTAGGTTTTTCTAATTGATTTCCCCCCTAAATCATGTCACTGACAAGAACTGGTCTGATAGCTTCCAATCCATTCAGTGAAATCTTTTCTGAAATTCCCTTCTAGAAACCTTTTCCTTAAGGCCGCTAGTCATTCAGTGTGTTAAGCTCACTGGTCATCATGATGCATGGATGCAGCCCTGGTGAGTAACTCAAGGTCTAAGGTAAACCTTGTACACTACCTGATTCTAACACTAAACAGTCACTGGTTGATGAAGGGAAATCTTCCTACTCCTCCCTATATGTAGCTTCACAGTATAGTTTCTGTTTACTCATTATTGTGTAATTGTAACTAGTTATTTCAACAATTTATTTTGATTATTCCAATACAAAGTGTTTGTGATAATCAGTGCAATCCGCCATCATAGTCATGGACCTTGATTGATTGATTGATTGATTGATTGATATTCTTTTATTTATACTGAAATAATTTAGGCAGAAAAAGTGTGCCTGTGGTTACAATCATTCCAGTCAATTGTATATATGCTTTCTGGTTTGCAATATACTCAAATGAATATTATGATGATAATAGTAATAATAATGATAATAATAATAGTAGCGAGGCTTAAGGCCATGACTTAAACTAATAGAAAAGAACAAAGTAAACAGGAAAAAAGAAGTGCTTGAGCAAATGAATGCTCCATCTTGCTTTAGAAATATATGCTTTTTTGAGAACTAGTGGGCAGATGTTACTGGCCCTTTGGATATTTGGACTGATGTTATTGTCCAATAAAACTTGATTGGTCAGATCAGGTTCTTAACGACTGGTGTTATTGTCGATAGGACTGATGGTATTGTCCTGTATAAAAAATATTCTGATAACTGCAGGTAGGAATTTCTTCCTATCCCATGTGATTATTTAGCAATCCAAGGGGGGTAGAGGTAGGTGGGGGGTAGGAGGGAGGGTCATTTAGACCCATGTCTGGTTGTTATAAGTATTATCAGCTCAAGGAACTGTGTTTTGTTCCAGGAAGAAAATTTGGCTTTAATCACACAAGCTCTGGCTCTATTATCAAGGCCATTCCATGAGATAGCAGCTTTATAGGCGATACTTTTCCTAAAGGTTAGATTAACAGCCCTAGGAACAGCAAGCAACCGCTGATCATGCCTTCTTGTGTGTACCTGTCTGTTATCGATACAATCAGGGATTAAAAAACGATTAAAGGCAATGTTCAGAAGGTGCATGGCACGTCTATCGTTCAAACTATTGAGGCGAGCCTTCCTACGGAGGGCTGTTCTACTTGTTATGCCAGTGCGCCTATAGGCTATGCGCAGAGCATAATTAACAAGGGTCTGAATGGGCTTAAGGGTTTGTTTTGATGCAGCTCCATAAAATATGTCACAGTAGTCAATTATGGGAATCAGCATGGTTTTAACTATTTTTACCGCAGCATTTTCCGTTAGGTTGTACTTAATTTTTTTGTATAAATAAAGTTTATGTTTTACATTCCTGCCTAGTGTACCTGTGTGGTGTTTGAAGTTAAGTAGAGGATCCATGATGAGGCCTAAATATTTGTATGATGGAGCTGATTCAATAGTTTCAGGTCCTATTTTGAGGCTAGGCCTAACTAACTTCTTTAGAAGAGCTTTATTACCAAAAGTAATATATTTAGTTTTTTTGCAGTTCAGAGATAGTTTGTTAGAAATACACCATGTATTAATTTTGGAGAGGTCTCTGTTGATTGTGAGTGTGACATTATCCTCTGGTTTATGGGAAAGATACACTACTGTGTCGTCAGCATAATGTTGGCAAGACATATTAGTTAAAACTTCACTCAGATCATTTATATATACCAAGAAAAGAAGGGGTCCCAATACCGACCCTTGCGGGACACCACAACTTATATTGTGAGGGGCTGATAGAGTTGAGTTAGCTTTTGTTTGTTGTGTTCTATTGGTTAGGTAATGTTTTAGAAGCTGTACTGACATTTCATTTAAGTTTTGTAACTTTTTGAGAAGAATTATATGATTTAAGGTGTCGAATGCTTTCTTGAAATCGAGGTAGATAACTGTTGTGCAGTTGTTGTTGTTAATACCAGAGTAAATGTGTTGAGTTAGTTTATTTATACTATCTTGAGTTGATCTTCCAGGTCTGAAACCGTCTTGGTTATCTTTGAGGAGATTATTTTCTTGCAAAAATTCTAGGAGTTGTTTGTGTAATACCTTTTCCATGATCTTAGACGGTAGCGGCAGGATAGATATAGGGCGGAGATGGTTAACATCAGATTTATCCCCTCCCTTAGGCAGGGGAGTAACTATCGCCTGTTTCCAGGAGTCAGGGAATTTTCCAGTTTGTATCACTAAATTGATTATGTGTAGTAGATGACGGGGCAAGGTAGTGAATGTATCTTTTAATTTTTATGTCGAGATGTTAGGAATACCAGATGACTTATTTAAGTCTATTAGTTTGATTAGTTTGTAAATGTCAATAATACCGATGTTTCTAAAGCTGAAAAGTGCACGCGGCGGGTTAATATTGGGTCTGAAGGGGATATTCATGTTCCTAGCTAGTTTATAACCGATAGTGGCAAAATATTCATTAATGTAATCTGCAGTGGAGTTGTATGGGACTATAGTGTTTGTATCATGGTGGTTCAAATAGAAAACTGCTTCTTGCTGTTTGGGGTTTACTAAATCATTAATGGCACGCCAGTACTTTTTTGGGTCATTTGCATGTTGAGTTAATTTACCTTTATGACATTTATTTTTAGCCTTTCTTCCTTCAGATTTAGCATGGTTTCTCATATATATAGCATATTGCATATCTTGTACATTGCCAGACCTCTGGTATTGGAGCATTGCCATATCCTTTTCTTTAAAGAGGTATAACAGTTCCGGGGTGACCCAGGGTTTTTTTGTGTGTTTGAAATGAAATGTTTTAATAGGGCATGTGAAATCCAAAAGGGCATTTAATAATACATACCAAGCTTCTTCTGGATCAGTGCTATCCCAGAATGGATTCCAATTTATGTTTTTTTAGGCCTATTGTGAAATTGTCTGAGATATAGTGCTGCGTTATTATTAAAACTTCAGCATTAAAGGAGCACTGAAACAAGGACTTATCTCCGCCAACTTTTGCAGCATTGCAAATTCAGAGCTACTTTGAGTTCAAATTTCCTATAATCTAACTTGATGTCTTTCAAGTTTAATATAGAGTCCCAGATGTTCATTCCTTTGTTAATCATGTCTTTCCTTAATCCCACATTCATATATTATGACAATCTTATTGAGTCAATAGTTCCCATACAATGGCGATAGATAATTTACCCAACTTATCATGTGTAGGCTTTCACAGGGATTTAAGGATACTTGCAGCGACAGGTGGTTTAGGCCATATTCATACCTACCTTAAACTCCTGTAAGAAGCACTCACATATAAGCAGTACCCTGACTTTGTACATGATCTATGTGCCACACCTTACTGTCACATACCCTTGTATAGCTACACGGTAAATATGGATGCTCGAATAGCTGTAAGGAGCATGTACTTGGCACATCGCAGTGGTGTTTACCATTGTAAGTATAGCTGTAGATGGATGTAATACTGACTTAGCCTGATCACCGTGTTCACTGGATTACATACTG
This sequence comes from Acholoe squamosa, assembly GCA_949317995.1. NCBI lineage: Eukaryota > Metazoa > Annelida > Polychaeta > Phyllodocida > Polynoidae > Acholoe > Acholoe squamosa. The sequence continues at coordinate 509,713 of OX439036.1, forward strand.
GGTCAATAGGTGAGATGGGTATCAAAGGAAAAGGCTGACACTGAAACCATTTGTCTGAGTTTTTTAAGCTCCTTTAACCCTTTAAAGCCCGCTGATGCATTAATGCATCATGCCCATTGGTCGTCATGATGCTCCAATGCAGTGTTGGCGAGCAGTCTTGCCAGCACTTCATTAATGCATCATGACAACCACTGGGCATGATGCATCAGCGGCCCTTAAAGGGTTGAATCCTGAGTCAAGCTAGAAATAACTCTAGCTAATAAATGCCAAAAAGAAAGTTTCTATGCTGCTCCACCCAGCAAAAGGAGTAAAAGACTATCTGCTATTTTTATTCAGTACTTTACAGCAAAGATAATCTAATGGGCAGTTTTCAATGTTAATGAATCACACCAACACCTCACACTTACATAATGTGCTCTGTCCCCGATACTGGATGATGTTTAATTACTCACCTGTAAATATATAAACAAACATATAATGTTACAACGGAGGACAATCCAAGTAGAAGGGAAGAAAAAGATTTATATAACTCTTTCTGGTTTCATGCATTGGTGGTAAAGAAGCTGCATTGTAAAATTGTTTTTTGTGTAACATTGAAACCATTCCACAGTTAGGTTAACCTGTATGGTACATGCAGGGACTATTCTCTACAGTCATGACCTCCACAGTTAGGTTAACATGTATGGTACATGCAGGGACTATTCTCCACAGTCATGACCTCCACAGTTAGGTTAACATGTATGGTAGATGCAGCGACTATTCTCCACAGTCATGACCTCCACAGTTAGGTTAACCATAACTTCTTCCCGTAGAGATAGCATTGCGCCGTCGATCGCCACACCCCCAGTGGCGTAACGTGTGTCGATCCACCACAGCGGCAGATCCACCACTGCAGCCTCGTTCTGGGTGCATGTAAACATTCAAAATGGCGGACCGCCGCTCGTACGGGGAACTACGGTAACGGATTTTGCTAATTTTCAGTTAATTAGACACTCTAAAAACATAAAATAAATATAGAACTAAACTCCCCTGGTGCCCTCGGTGGCTGATCCACCCCTCGGGAGTTGTCTCCCTCTCGGGCTAACGCCCTCGGGGGAGACAACTCCCTCGTGGTGGATCGACCACCTCGTACACCACGGTCGTTTAGTTCTATCTATATGGTACATGCAGCGACTATTCTCCACAGTCATGGCCTCCACAGTTAGGTTAACCTTTATGGTACATGCAGCGAATATTCTCCACAGTCATGACCTCCACAGTTAGGTTAACCTGTATGGTACAGGCGGGGACTATTCTCCACAGTCAAAGCCTCCACAGTTAGGTTAACCTGTATGGTACATGCAGGGACTATTCTCCACAGTCATGACCTCCACAGTTAGGTTAACCTGTATGGTACATGCAGCGACTATTCTCCACAGTCATGGCCTCCACAGTTAGGTTAACCTTTATGTTACATGCAGCGACTATTCTCCACAGTCATGACCTCCCCAGTTAGGTTAACCTTTATGGTACATGCAGCGACTATTCTCCACAGTCATGGCCTCCACAGTTAGGTTAACCTTTATGGTACATGCAGCGACTATTCTCCACAGTCATGACCTCCACAGTTAGGTTAACCTTTATGGTACATGCAGCGACTATTCTCCACAGTCATGACCTCCACAGTTAGGTTAACCTTTATGGTACATGCAGCGACTATTCTCCACAGTCATGACCTCCACAGTTAGGTTAACCTTTATGGTACATGCAGCGACTATTCTCCACAGTCATGACCTCCACAGTTAGGTTAACCTGTATTGTACATGCAGGGACTATTCTCTACAGTCATGGCCTCCACAGTTAGGTTAACCTGTATGGTACATGCAGGGACTATTCTCTACAGTCATGGCCTCCACAGTTAGGTTAACCTGTATGGTACATGCAGCGACTATTCTCCACAGTCATGGCCTCCACAGTTAGGTTAACCTGTATGGTACATGCAGGGACTATTCTCCACAGATATGGCCTCCACAGTTAGGTTAACCTGTATGGTAACCATTCCACAGTTAGGTTAACCTGTATGGTACATGCAGGGACTATTCTCCACAGTCATGGCCTCCACAGTTAGGTTAACTATTCACTAGTCACCACCCTATGTCACAAGCTTTGTTAACGCTAGGAGAGTGATGTAAATGATTGACCGTCCCTACAATAGTGACACCCTCTGAACATTAACTACTTCTGATGGAGGGTGGAATGGCGTATAACTAAGTCACATGTCTCTATGTTAGTGAGAATAATGACAGTGGATGGAGACAGAGTGACATCTTAGTGCAGTGTCATGTGTCTCAGCTTCCCACAATACTGTGTGAAAACTCAGTTAGTCCACCAAATTGGGCACTCTACGGGTATTAGGGAGAAACCTATCATATCGGAATTTAGTAGAAATGGCTATCAATGCACCCTGTGGATAGTGCTGACAGCTTTATCTCAGTACCCTGACTCATCTTCTTCACAGGTGCCATTGCCAACAACATGTCTCCATATCAGCACAATCCCCTGTCCTTGATTCTGACGGGTTTATGGAGTTCTTATGGTCTCAATGCTACTCGTGAATAACATGCTACCCTCCCTATGAGTGGTGATAGTACACTGCAAAAATGGTGTTTAGATTTTAAACATGTTTAGGTCTAAACATGTTTAAAACCTAAACATATAGGTCAGTTAGGTGTCTCATTGACTACACATTTAGGAAATGAACACTTTTATTCTAACTACATAAACATTTGTGCTGAACATGTTTAGATGTTTAGAGTTTAAACAGTTGAATAATAGGTGTTTAATATGTTCCTTGTGAAGGGTTAATACCTGAAGGAGGCAGTGTCCATATTATGTCAAAGGGTTAATACCTTCAGGCAGTGTCCATATAATGTCAAAGGGTTAAAACCTGCACGAGGCAGTGTCTATATTATATCAAAGGGTTAATACCTGCAGGAGGCAGTGTCCATATAATGTCAAAGTGTTAATACCTGCAGGAGGCAGTGTCCACATTATGTCAAAGGGTTAATACCTGCAGGAGGCAGTGTCTATATTATGTCAAAGGGTTAATACCTGCAGGCAGTGTCTTTATTATGTCAAAGGGTTAATACCTGCAGGAGGCAGTGTCTATATTATGTCAAAGGGTTAATACCTGCAGGAGGCAGTGTCCATATTGTGTCAAAGGGTTAATACCTGCAGGAGGCAGTGTACATATAATGTCAAAGGGTTAATACCTGCAGGAGGCAGTGTCCACATTATGTCAAAGGGTTAAAACTTCAGGCAGTGTCTATATTATGTCAAAGGGTTAAAACCTGCAGGACGCAGTGTCGATATTATAAATGCCAAAGGGTTAATACCTGCAGACAGTGTCCACATTATGTCAAAGGGTTAAAACCTAAAGGCAGTGTCCACATTATGTCAAAGGGTTAATACCTGCAGGAGGCAGTGTCCATATTTTGTCAAAGGGTTAATACCTGCAGGAGACAGTGTCTATATTATGTCAAAGGGTTAAAACCTGCAGGAGGCAGTGTCCACATTATGTCAAAGGGTTAATACCTGCAGGAGGCAGTGTCCATATTTTGTCAAAGGGTTAATACCTGCAGGAGACAGTGTCTATATTATGTCAAAGGGTTAAAACCTGCAGGAGGTAGTGTCCACATTATGTCAAAGGGTTAATACCTGCAGGAGGCAGTGTCCATATTTTGTCAAAGGGTTAATACCTCCTGGCAGTGTCTATATCATTATTTACATCATCAATTAGTTCTGGTCTTTATATGTCAGCTCTGTACATAATCTTCTAAATGGCAATCAGAGACATTTCCACTAAATAGTCTGCATCCCCCGGGGCCTTCATCTATTTCTCTTCTATGATATCATACATAAAGGCAGGCATAGTCACAGCTGATGAAGGACCCATTAGGACATTAGGACTGTGTGTGTGTAATTAGATATTAGTGAATTAGTTAGTTCTTACTAATGGTATAGTGTACATGTATATGAGGGGCTCATTAGGACATTAAGACTATAAGTGTGTAGTTAGATATTCATTGCCGTCTCTCTCCCTCTCTCTCTCTCTCTCTCTCTCTCTCTCTCTCTCCCTCTCTTTCCCTCTCTCTCTCTCTCTCTCTCTGTATGTCTCTCTCTCCCTCTCTCTCTCTCTCCCTCTCTCTCTCTCCCTCTCTCTCTATCTCTCTCTCTCCCTCTCTCTTTCTCTATCTCTCTCTCCCTCTCTCTCTCCCTTTCTCTCTCCCTCTCTGTCTCTCTCTTTCCCTCTCTCTGTATCTCTCTCTCTCCCTCTCTCTCTCACTCTCTCTCTCTCTCTCTCTCTCTTTCTGCAAGACCTTCAACAAATTTCGGCGGTACACTAGAAGTCTTCAAATGCACATTTTGAGCAAAATGAACAGTAAATAGCTTCTTACATCCTTTGTTAGTTGCAGTGAGTGTACCCTGAAGGCAGAGGTTACTCCAAATGTCGAAGTTTGTAATTGCTGTCATTCAGAAGATGGAGGTTTCATGTTATCAAATCCTTGCCAGAAGACAATACAACTGCTCCCTTAACGTCAGTTCATTTGTAGACCTGTATGGTCTGCACAGACAACTTCACTAATGAGTTAAACTTCTCACCTCCTAAGGAGAATAATGCACCCTTGAGATTCCTTTAATGAGACCTGTTTTTGCCTATTAGTGGCACTATATAATTAGATCTTCTCACCAAGTATGGGTCTGAAAACTTAAAGTTTCCCTCACTTGTTTTGAAAGGTCATCAATAATTTACCAACCAGTCAAGCTGCAATATTGATCTAGATATCAGGTTAAAGCTAAGATGAAGGGCTACCTGAATGTAGGATCAATTCTTCAATATTTTGAAAATCATGTGACCGGTTGCCATGGAAACCAGGGTGAAAGTTTTATGAAATCTCCAATTGTTCGCTACCTTTCATCACTCTCACAGCCATTGAAGAGAAACATATTTTTCTGTGTACATGGAAAGTCCACAGAAGTTGTGAAACAAAATTCCGCTTCAATTGAGACTATTTTGATAACTGTAGCACCTTTACTTTCAAAAATATCAGTCACCAAACAGGCTCTCAGATTGCCGGAAATTGCCATTTTTCACCAGAACCTACCCTGAGAATCATCCAGATGGTAGACATTCATCCCTTTCAAATACATCAAACCCTCACTCAATTGATTGCTCAGACACTGCACTGAGAAAATATTCTTACTCACACGAGTCTAGACCAAGACTCAGGCAATGTCGCCAAAATGAGTATTGTTTGAGACTCAGCCTGATCCTTGGATGATACTCAGGCAAACCAGAGTATCACCCCAGGTTCTGCCTCAGGATCTGCCTGAGTATCATCCAAAGATCAGGCTGAGTCTCAAACAATACTCATTTTGGCGACATTGCCTGAGTCTGGATCTAGACTCATGTGAGTAAGAATATTTTCTCAGTGTGAGAGATTTGTCAAAAGAGTGCAAATATGGTGTATGACAATGATTGGACAGTAATGTTGAAATCTCTTACGGGGGTTACACCTTCGGACCGTTGAGGAGGTGCAAAGCCAATAGCTACAACCCCAATGAGAGATGCGATGGTTGGGGATGGAGGTTCCCAAGGGGAAGGAATTGGTATGTATTGGCAGCTGAAGGACCTTTTTTGGCTACCCCACTGAGTACAATCATAAGAAATCTGACCATAATGCATTTCAAAAAAGGTTTTATTAAAACTACAAAATATGTGTTTGATGCAAATGGTATAAACAACCTCTCTGTAACACATAATATGCTTCAAAAGCTGAAAATGTGGCTGCATATGGGTCTGTTTATGCCAAGTTACCCCCTACTTTAGGCTATTCCTATCTATTTAGCTGTAGAGATGAAATATAGGACTCATTTCTCATTAATTCTGCTTTAAATTGATGTGCAAGGATTCCCCTGTATGATTAAAACAGAAATGACTGGCAAAAGTGCTTTTAAACTGAAAATTCCCTTCAGTAAAAATATATCTATAGGACTTATTAAAGAATGTATTTACGACCATCTAACCCTTCATGGGCCGGTAATGCATTATTACTTCATGCCCACTGATCGTCATGATACATAAATGTCGCCCTGGAGTGCATGATGACCAAAGGACATGATGCACTCCTGCATTACCAGCCCTTAAAGGGTTAAAGACCATTGTTTTTTATCCCATTAAAAACAGAAAGCAAGCTTCATAGAAAACTGCAGGATATATCTACAACAGAATGAAGAATGTCCTTCGTATAGATGGATTAATGTACTACTGGTTCTGATCGGTCCCATTAGCTACAGCCCAATAATCATACTCTATCAGTAGTTATTGTGAATTACTCTGTGGGCCATATTGTTACCAAACGAGGTTGTACTTATCATATATAGGATTACATCCATCGATGATATATCCCTATGTTGATAACTCACAATTTCGGGATTCCTTTTATTGACAGAGCTCTGTATGTCTCTGACTGTGCCATTGTTTGTGTCCCTAATTATTCCTCTGATGAATGGTTCAAGCCAACAGCAAAGACTGTACACCCTCATAACTTACCCTCTTCATTAATTCTTTTATACATCATACCGCTTGGCATTTGTGGCATTTTACCAATCATTTATAAATTGTTGCTGGAAAGGTGGATCTAAATATTGTAATTAAAGATTATTGATAAAATTGTGTATTATAGAAAGGGTATTGAGAGCATGAGGATACATCGACCACCAAATGAGGTCATCCATAGCTATCAAAAGAGTGGTAATAGTAATGCCTAGAGTGGCGAGACACCGCAAATCAAACATCGGTTTGTCAGCAGGAGATCTATGGTTATTAAATTTGTCGTCAACTAGGCCAAGTATAGGCTCATTATTGTAGCATTGTTAAGAGGCCTTAACCCTTAAGGACCACTAAAGCATTAACCCAGCTTAAGTAGCCCTGGTGAGTAACGACATACAAGCACCAGGTCGACCCTACATGATTGATACACACCATGTGGTCATCAATGAAGTGCTGGAGAGCAGTCTCACCAGCACTTAAATTGTGCATCATGATGCACAAATGGGTAATGATTCATTAATACATAAGCAGGCCTTAAAGGGTTAACCCCCCTGCTCCATGTGTGGTGGCCAGTATGCCAGCCCTCAGTCTGACTGAACAAGGTGAGGTAAACAACCAATCAAGGGGCCACGAAAAAGACCAGGAAAATGGGGCTTTTCATTTACATAAATAAATAATGATGGATCAAGGATTTCACCATTATAACTCTGACAGTTTTCTTTTCAGTGTAAAAAGATCCAATATTGTCAGCAATCTGTAATATTCTGTACTCACCAAAGAAGCAGCACATGAAGACGATGACGTACAGCACGATGAAGATCCATTTGATGTGGTTCAGGTCCAGTGCATTGACGTACTCCGGGTGTGTGCCGAGGTCGTCATAGTAACCCGAGTAATTACCTGAGTCGTTACCAGCATTAGGGACAGCAGTGGGGGTTAGGGGTGACGGGGTTCCACCCACCCCCACTGCCTGACTTCCTTCTGCCATCTTGGTAATGGGCTAACTGCTGCACGGGGCACACAGTAAGTAGCCAATACAACAGGAGGGTGTGGTACCTCCCTGTACTGCTGCACGGGGCGCACAGTAAGTAGCCAATACAACAGGAGGGTGTGGTACCTCCCTGTACTGCTGCACGTGGTGCACAGTAAGTAGCCAATACAACAGGAGGGTGTGGTCACTCCCTGTACTGCTGCACGGGGCGCACAGTAAGTAGCCAATGCAACAGGAGGGTGTGGTACCTCCCTGTACTGCTGCACGGGGTGCACAGTAAGTAGCCAATACAACAGGAGGGTGTGGTACCTCCCAGGACAGTCTTAGTGTCACATTAGAGGCTTACTTAGAGAGGACAGCAAATAGCCAATAGACACTGGCCTTATTTTACTATACCAGCTCCTGGTCAGTGCTTAGTGGGTGTAAGTGGTGGTGGCCAATAGGAAGCCTGTCTTACATGAGGCCGGACAGTAAGATGTGAGTAAGACCAGACAGTGTAGGACTAGGATGTATGTACCTAGATAGTTGCACCTCCCTCTAAAGTAAGAGTATGTATCCAAAAACGAAGTACATACTCTGTAAGTTGGTTATTGATGGCTGCTGTGGTGGGAACTAATATGTTGAACCAGTCCATTCAGTGCTTAAAAGTTAGATTATAAGGTTAGAATGAGTAGTTGACTCAGTGTGCAGCTCCTCCAATTTAGCAGTTATCCAATAGGTGTGCAATAGGTGTGCAAAATGCAGCAGTTGCAATTGCTTTGAGTTGTATGCAGGATTGAAATTGGTGGTCCCTGTGTCTGAAGTAGGCTTAAGTTGGGGCCATCGTAGGTTTTAGCATGGATCTCTGGTCAACTCCAAGATTGGGTCAACAAATGTTCCTGGTCAAATCCTATTGTTAAATCCAAGTGGCAAAGGGGAGAATGTGTCCAATTTATAGATACCACTTTTCAGTATAAGTTTTCCGTCAGAAGCCTTATGCTGGAACTGGAGGCTGAGAGGAAAGCTTTTGTAGTGTGTTAAGTTAGGACTAGAAGTGTGTATCATAGTTCCTGGCTGACTCCAGGTTTGGACTGTAGGCTTTAAAGGTTGAGAAACCAATGGGAGTCTAATCCTACAGTCACAGACCCAGGAGTAAGTCTAGAGGCTTTAAGGAGCCAGGAGCAAGGTAGCGCCTACAGTAGGGGAGCAGGCCCTGGGTCAGTCATACAGTGGTAGAGGCACCATGGGGAGTGGTAGATAACCATAAGGTACCAGTAAATGTAGTAGGATCCAATAGATGTCTGTCACTCTCCCCATCTGAGGCTTGCAGGCTCTATGCAAAGTAGTCACTATCAGAAAGTATCCATAGACTACTGCCGCCGTGAGGGAATAAGTGCCTATAGGTGAGTTGTTCAGGCTCTATGTGTAGTAGTCAGTCTGATAGACTTCTGCCACTGCCATCCAGTTCCCACACCAGGACTCAGAATGGGACAAGACCCTGTGAGGCAGAGAGAAAGTTCCCATGAAGCATCTACTGCTGCTGCTGCTGCTGTAGCAGTAGTAGAGTTAGGGTAGGACTTACAGGTGGTATGTAGCAACTCCTGACCAGCGCTTGGTGTGAGCAGCCAATCGGGAACCTGTCCCACACTTAGTGGTCTAGATTCAGAATATTACGCATTACTGCCTTTAGCAGGTATCTACAGCACTTCTTTATGTAAGAACCAACATAGTATAGACCCTGTGGAGAGCTGATTGTTCTGTAGTAACTAAAAAACAGAAGGCTGAGAATGTCGAGGATTGGGGTAAGTTCTGTGCAGGGTTTACACAGCTCTTGTCTGGGGCTTGTCAGGTCAGAGAAAGACTGCACAATGTGAAAGTAGACAGCAACAAAGTTCTGCTGCAGTAGGAGAGGAGACGCGGGAGGGGGAAAGGGTGGGAATGGGATATTTATAGGGAGCTGCACAGCTTTATCCTCGTATATTTGCAGTACTTCAAGTCTCTGAGGACGATACAATACTAATTACAATACTTCACACAACCTACACAAGATGTCCAGTTTCTCCAAAAGACAAGTCTCCTGATTCTCTTGTTCTTATCCAAATATCCAGTCAGGAAAGGAAGATAGAAAGTGTTTCTGTTTTGACCTCTCCTTATGAAGCACACAAAGTGCTTTATATCCTTAAAATAGGTGATGATTCCTAAATATGCTGCACAGTCCACTGTAGACCACAGAATAGGTAAAGTTAGTAGACAGGGAGCCGGCAGCCTGCACTTTCTAATACAGACAAAACGTTGTGAGACATTCCTCCAGTTCTATGGGAACTTAATCATTGTATCCACATCCAGGGTAGAGTGTCCCTATAGTTACATCTCCAACCACCATCACAGTCAGTGAGTGTTGAGCACAGTCTCCTCCTGCCGCTCTCCTACTCCTCACTCACTCACTCCTCTGGCACTGTCCTAGGGGGAGCCACCTCTCACACTGCTCACTTTGCACACTAAAGGAATGTCGGCATACGACAGAATGTGCCACTTGTATATTGTCTTTTGGCCCTTTCACAATGGGTGATTGCTAGTCGCTGTAGAACACCCACTATAATTGCTTGTTCAATAACAGGGGTCACACTTTAGCACAGGTCTCGTTTAAGCACAGGGTTATGAGCCTTGGGAAATATCTCATAGATGCCATATCATAGGTGCAGGTTGCGTATTTTATATATGTAGATGGAGTCTTCAAGCACAGATGTGCATGATTGGACAATTAAAGTCTTCACTTCCAAATCATAGAACCAGGGGCCTCCATGTACAACCATTTGTAGTCAAGTCTTAGGAATGTACAATGTTAGGCTAAGTGGCTAGTGGGTAGATTCTAATTCCCATAGATGTATACATGCATACTGTGGGACCTTTGTAATTGTGAGTTTAAATGTAGCCTGGGATTAAGGTTCTATTGCATCTGTAACTATGAGGTTAAAACTGGCCTGGGATTAAGGTCCCGTCCCATTTGTAATCCCGGTGTATTGAGAGTCTGCATGGTGTAGAGACAGTTGTACACATACCCACATACAGTCTATGTAGTATAGGTACAACCAGAGAGAGCCCTACTGGAATGATGAATGCTCCTTTTCATCCTAAGTTGCTCCTCTTTCTATGAGGAATGTTGTCAGTAGAACACCCTAATTTCCATCTGCAAGGAATAATACCGTCTGGTATGTTTAGTTCAAATGTACAGTGTGAGGAGAATATTACTGAATGTTCCTCATTCACCTCTTTACTCATGTGATGTAGAGGTTTTGTGTCTAGTATTGGGTGTAGGATGGTTGTAAGCCCCCACCTCCAGGTGCAGGGCTCCATGTTCTGAATGTTCCCCGAACACTCCTTAATTCCTGTAATGTAGAGGTTTTCTGTCTAGTATTTGGTGTAGGATGGTTGTAAGGCCCCACCTCCAGGTGCAGGGCTCCATGTTCTGAATGTTCCCCGTTCACTCCTTAAATCCTGTAATGTAGAGGTTTTGTGTCTAGTATTGGGTGTAGGATGGTTGTAAGGTCCCACCTCCAGGTGCAGGGCTCCGAGTTCTGAATGTAGAGGTGTGATGAGTACAGAAAGCACTGCTGTCTTACAGCTTACAGTATACGGTGTACATGCATGAATGGAGTTCTATAGCGTGAGTAACAGTAACTAATTGTTACTATTTATGGGCCTCTGTGGGCAAACAAACCAATGTACTGAAGTGACCTCTATGAGTATTTGGGGTCAAGTGACTATGTCCCACTTACGTGCATTGTATACACGAAGGGAAAAACATCTGTAGGGTCTATTCTGTGTGTAGAACTATGGGGCTATCTTACTAAGAATATATATAGCGTGTAGAGACGTCTTGTATATATCTTCTTGTCTGACATAATCGATATTTTTAGGGATTTCTGCTCATGGCGAAGCTACCTGACCATGTGTAGGCAATGTTTGCCCGCAGTTAACCATCCTGTGACAGCCTAACTGTAACTTACGCTATAGGTATACAGACACAGCTCCTACTAATCCTGGTGCTGTATGAAAGGTGAGGTTTTACTCCACCATCACATGCTCAGGACCATGTGTATGGCGCCTCACTGGGACTACTGTAAGGCCTAATACTATACGGCACATGGCTCTTGTCTTATTGACCAATGGGAAGCATCCCTGGCATAAACTGCGGAGTCGGGGGCTGAAGGTGTTAGTCATAGTGAAGTCGGGGTCTAATGGCGGCCCCCAGCTGATAATGGCTATGTGAGCTATAGCAGCACGTGCAGTATGGGCTCTGCTCACCCAGTGCTAGGCTGGTAGGGGAGAGTCTGGGCACAAGGTCTTGTCAGGCTTGTAGTACAGCATGTGCAGTATGGCCTCTGCTCACCCAGAGCTAGGCTGGTAGGGGAGAGTCTGGGCACAAGGTGTTGTCAGGCTTGTAGTACAGCATGTGCAGTATGGCCTCTGCTCACCCAGAGCTAGGCTGGTAGGGGAGAGTCTGGGCACAAGGTGTTGTCAGGCGTGTAGTACAGCATGTGCAGTATGGCCTCTGCTCACCCAGAGCACTAGGCTGGTAGGGGAGAGTCTGGGCACAAGGTGTTGTCAGGCTTGTAGTACAGCATGTGCAGCATGGCCTCTGCTCACCCAGTGCTAGGCTGGTAGGGGAGAGTCTGGGCACAAGGTGTTGTCAGGCTTGTAGTACAGCATGTGCAGTATGGCCTCTGCTCACCCTGAGCTAGCTGGTAGGGGAGAGTCTGGGCACAAGGTGTTGTCAGACTTGTAGTACAGCACGTGCAGTATGGCCTCTGCTCACCCAGTGCTAGGCTGGTAGGGGAGAGTCTGGGCACAATGTGTTGTCAGACTTGTAGTACAGCATGTGCAGCATGGCCTCTGCTCACCCAGAGCACTAGGCTGGTAGGGGAGAGTCTGGGCACAAGTTGTTGTCAGACTTGTAGTACAGCACGTGCAGTATGGCCTCTGCTCACCCAGAGCTAGGCTGGTAGGGGAGAGTCTGGGCACAAGGTGTTGTCAGACTTGTAGTACAGCATGTGCAGTATGGCCTCTGCTCACCCAGTGCTAGGCTGGTAGGGGAGAGTCTGGGCACAAGGTGTTATCAGACTTGTAGTACAGCATGTGCAGTATGGTCTCTGCTCAACCAGAGCTAGGCTGGTAGGGGAGAGTCTGGGCACAAGGTGTTGTCAGGCTTGTAGTACAGCATGTGCAGTATGGCCTCTGCTCACCCAGAGCTAGGCTGGTAGGGGAGAGTCTGGGCACAAGGTGTTGTCAGACTTGTAGTACAGCATGTGCAGTATGGGCTCTGCTCACCCAGAGCGTTAGGCTGGTAGGGGAGAGTCTGGGCACAAGGTGTTGTCAGACTTGTAGTACAGCATGTGCAGTATGGGCTCTGCTCACCCAGAGCGTTAGGCTGGTAGGGGAGAGTCTGGGCACAAGGTGTTGTCAGACTTGTAGTACAGCATGTGCAGTATTGGCTCTGCTCAGCCAGAGCTAGGCTGTTAGAATGGTCCTGTCATATGGCTCTGGTCTCTGCTGTCCTAGGCGCCTGTGTCTGTCGGTGGGAACAGGTACCAGTCTCTATCAGGTCTCAGCCACTACTGGAAAGAGGACACCCTGTGTTGAGAACTGCATCCTCACTTCCGGGGACGCTCACATCTGCCCCCCCCAACTCCCCCCTCCCCCTTTAAAATATGCCTGTTACGGGAGCATTTGCACAGCTTTTCATCTCAGTCCTAAGGGGGGGGGGGAATGCATTTACAAAGAGTACAAAGTTATAAGAGCTACATGTATATGGCAGTGGCCTCTCAGACAATGCACTGAATACATCTCTCTCTCTCTCTCTCTCTCTCTCTCTCTCTCTCTCTCTCTCTCTCTGTTCTATTTTGCTGATGATTTAGTCTTGATATATCCTACCACTAAGGGTGCATGGGAAAAGAAGGGAAGGTACCCATTTTGGTATAAGTAAACTCAATAAATCTCTGTTATTCAAAGTTGGGTACCTTAGATCTTGCAGATTTGACTAGATGAGCTTTGTATCTAGCTGGTCATATAAACGAAATATTTCTAAAAGTTACAACATAAGAATCACATTTCACTTATACACTGAAAACCCTCCAGATCTTTAAACTCGTCAGATTGAGGACCTATGGTCATCAGAAGAGGTACAGAGAGAGGGCAGCACCTTACAGGGAGTGAAATCCCTTAGTCTACATCTCCCCAGTATGAGTCTATGGCATTCTGTTGACAATATGTAACAAATACACAAGGTGGCAGGTATGTGCCACTCATGTTTGATGATTAGGCCTTCAGTTTTCAACTAAAGGTCTTCACCGCTGAGGACTTTAGGTGCTCAAGTTGACGATACCCAAATCTACAGCTTTGGGTAGTCAGATTGAGGACCCAAGGTAGTCAGGACCAAGGTTGTCACTCTAACAACATTATGTAATCAGTTTGACTACCTTGGATGAGTGTGTTGACCTAAACCCATCAGGTTGACTACCCTGGGTGCTCAATCTGATGACCCTAGGTTGTAGATTTGGGTATCGTCAGTCTGACGACCTTGGGGCTTTCAGTGTAGTGTTCCTGTTGTCTTAGTGGCAGAAATATATGAGGACGCTGCCATGTCCTAATAACCAGGGAGCTCTAATTAGAATCGAGGACGGCATCCTGAGACTTGAGGACACCCTGGGAGCTAGCCATGTCCTATAAGGGTGGTGTTGACAGGACCTGTCTATAGACCTGGTATTCAATCCTCAAAGATTGTGTACGTAAAAGGGGGGATACAAAGAAGCTGAATTTGTTCACAGACAAAGGTGCTCCCCCTTGGCTCCCCCAATCACCTATAGATAGAACTGTACAACTCATCTATTGACAGCCTTGACCACTACAGCTGGTATCAGGGGCCTGTTTCAAAACCTCTATCAGTAGGCATGTGAGGCAAATCTGTTTCCATAGTTGCTATACTGGCTTTTGGTGCTATATTTGATATTTTAATATCTGCTATATCAAATTATGGCATAGTGCCTAATATCTCTCTATTATAGCCAAAGTCAATCTGTTTCAGAATGGATTTAATGTCACCAAAAGTTGTTATTAACTGAAATATTATATTTTTGACTGTTTCAAAACTGGATTTCTATGTGCACCTCTGAGGTACACATAGAATATATTGAGGAAAAATTTAATTCTGATGAAATTATTCATATGGGAATAAAGTATGTGTGTTACACATGTATCCACCAGAATCCAGTGACTTAATATCTTTTAGCTCGGTAGTTATTTTAAATTCATTATCAAAATGCCTATATAGAACTATTAGGGACATACTAGCATACAATTAGCCAATAGAGAATGTAAATAGTTTAACAAAGCATTGTCAAACCGTATGAGCTCAAATATAACCACATTTTGAGGCCTTATAGTGCCAGTTTCCTAATATATCAATCTGTTTCAAAAGTTGCTATATTAATATAGGAGAGATGCACACCCTAATATCAGCATTGCCCTATTTGTGTTATATTTAGTTCTGAAACAGATTGATATATTAGAAAATTGGCACTTTTAAAGTGGTTACACTAAGCGCTAATAGCTCTACTAAATATCTAAAAGTTTTGAAACAGCCCCCAGGCCCTGGTGAGTTACATGCTGTAATGGGAATAACACCCAGTACAGCTGGTGTTGTAATAAACCAGGCTGTGATGTACCAATAGGATGACAGGTAGTGTGCTTTCAAATGTCGGTTATGGGATATGTGGTGAAAAGTGAGTTGGTTTTTTTAATAGCACCTAACACTGCACCCAGTCAACAGAATAGCAGAGGTTCTACCTACCACAGCAGGCTGTGATAGCAAATAAGGGTTCTGCAGAGTTCTCTATATATAGTAAATTGCCTGAGCCAAGGGGGAGCACTTATATGTGTGAACAACAATGCAGGTAGTCAGAACCTACCTCTCACATACATGATCCCTGGCTTATTGGGGGAGCACTTGATATCTACATGACAGGTCTACTGGGTGCACCTACAAATTAATCTGCCACGTTAGAAAGCTGTGGTATAGGGAGGAGCAGCAGATCTTCTACGACAGCTTCACTCAGCGCATTCAGACACCCTGAGTAAGGTATCTGATCTATTTGTACAGACTATGACAATAAGCTCTATACATGTATGCTACTGGGGGATAACAGAGGTTGATTGGGCCAGTTGTTGCATTACCTATTGATGGTCTATAACCGTCTAATACACACATTTATTGATTATCTCTGTCAGCATCCATAAAATCACAATGACCTTTTGATTTTGCATAAAAAAACTCAATTGACTGCTGAGTCAGATGAGCAGCTGTTATACAGCAAGCCTGGCTGTAAAAAGTGATAGAATATGGCAGAATATTTCTGGATTCTTTCTCATGTCTCTCTGTGTTTTTGTGTGTGCCTGACTCCTTGCCTCGCTCTATGTATGTCTGTCTCAGTTTGTTTCACTCTCTATCCCCTTCTGTATGTCTCAGCCTCTGTCTGTCTCTCTACCCCTGCCTCTTGGTGTGTCCATATTGCTCTCTCTCTCTCCTTCTCTCTCTCTCTCTCTCTCTCTCTCTCTCTCTGTCTTGCTTTGCCCCTTTGACTGTCTCTCCCTCTTATACAGTCTGTACCTTTTTTCTCACTTCATATCTCAGAAATATGCATAAATTCTATCCCATATTGCTGTTCAAAGTAAAACAAGCCCAAAAAAAAGAATATCTTTATTCCATTCTGCATTGATATCCAGAAATACCTCAACAAAAAAGTGATATCTGTCACCAAGCAGCCCTACAAGACTACTGTCCCATGTATTCCTCTTCATTCATTACTAGCGTCCATAAGTATACACTGTGAGGTGGAGCCAGCAGGCACAGCATATACACTAAGGTGCTAGACAGCAATCTCGACCTGCTCATGAGGTGACCTACTGAGTTGAGGCTAGCACGTGAATCAGCTACCACCTGATGAGGTTCTATGACCAGTAATGTGTGAAATGGCCCCGTGGGAGGGATGTGGAGGGTCCATAATGAAGAGTGTAATGGTAGGATTGGGTATAGATGCAGCGTGTATTTGTGTATTTAGACGTCCTTACTTGACCCCCCTGTCCGGTTAGCTCCTAGCTAACCTTGAATCTGTGATGGCGTGTGTAGAATGTCCTGGTAGCAGGAATGGGAGAAGGGGTGGATCTATAGAGCCAGTCAGCAAGAAAACCTCTCATCATAAATCTGTATTGACATGTGTTTGAGCAGAATGCACTCTTATAGATGTGACAAAAATCCCAATATTATAGCACAAGCATCTCTGTTCAATGCTAGTAGTATATACATGCAAACTGAGCGCAATGGATTAGCTACTAACTAGGTCATGACCTACTGGTAGACCGGAAGTGACCTAGTTTCAGCCAATCAGAGGGCTGGATTTGACAGGAAGTGACGTCATAAGGTCATGACCTAGTTTTTTCGACCAATCAGAGAGCTGGATTCCATTTGACCTAGTGACCTGACCTAGTTGCATAAATTAAAAGAATTGCGCAATACCTAGAGCTGACCTACTTGCAAACCGGAAGTGACCTACTAACCTACTTGCAAAAACGTATGACCTACGTATGAGGGTGCATTGCGCAATGCTTGTAAGAATTTACACAATGTTCTGATGCAATACTTTTATGGATTTACGCAATACTTATGACTCATTTTGTTATGTCTCTTTATTTCATGCATTAAAATAAAACACAACTCATCCATTTCACATAACAGATTATATTTTTATTAGACACAATATTTACAGATGAAGACAGATTTTCCATTTCCAGGGCGTGCACATATACTACAGAAACATTTGTTGTGTGTGAATTTACTTGCTTGATACCAGCTTTGACCAGTGAGACTAGTTTTCCATGTGTTGTGGAAACAATAACTGTTAAGTTTGGCTATGTTAGATATAGCATGCTCGAACAAAGCCTGGGCCAGGAAGTAAGTTTGACTGTTTTTGGGTCCAGGTAAAAGACCAGATAAAAAACCATCCTTAAAGTTTACCTCGAAGGAGAAATGATTTTTCACTCCAGGTATACTTAAGGCATGAAGTTCCAGTGAGACCTGCAGACATGTGAAACAAATAGTTTTAGCAATAGCAGATACTTCCAGTTTACAATTACACTGACAAAACACTCCTACTATGGGATTACATTCTAACTCTTGGAGAGTAAGAGCAAACTTTCTTACACTTCCTAAAGTGTACCTTGTGTAGTGTCTTGGGCAGCCAGGTTCAGTGTGCAATTGATATACTCCTATACACCAATCATGCATTATCAAGTTAACTTTTTTCACTCGACAATAGTACATGCAGTTTCTGTAGGCGTCCCAAAAAGCTGAAGAGAAATATTTGTACATTTTAACACTAGTTATACAGTGGTCAGCAGTGTCTGGTTCAGCTCCTCTAAAATAACCAATGTTTTCTGCAGGTATTATTTCCCAAAAGAAATTCTCTGAACATCCACATGCTACAGAACTTATATCATTGTCAGGTGTTATAGAAGAAGCTTGATTATATGAAGCAACACTTTGTAAAACTGGACGCATGTAATAGTCATAAGGTGGAGTTTCTGTGGTTTGCTCCACAAGCATAGCTTCTAAACTTTCCATGTTAAAATGGTTGCTTAAATCTAACCAGATACTAATAATCTGGTGAACGTGACGCTATGAGTCAAGAAATCTGGTACCACTTTTTTTCTGTTCCAACTTAATTTCTTCAGCGCCGGATTTTTTTATTTTTGTCGTGAACATGTACAGCGTTCACTTTTGTGAAAAGTTTTTTTTATTTCTTGGGTGATACTTTTTTGTCAGTTTTATTTCATGATACAGTACACATTTTTTACCTTTGTTTTTTATTTGAAAAATGTTCACTTGAACAAAAAAAATTTTTCAAGTTAACACTGTTTTCTATGGAAAAAAATGTTCATTTGAACAAATGTTCGTTTGAACAATTGTTCAAATGAACATTTTCCATTTTAACACTGTTTTCTATGGGAAAAAATGTTCATTTGAACAAATGTTCGTTTGAACAATTGTTCAAATGAACATTTTCCATTTTAACACTGTTTTCTATGGGGAAAAATGTTCATTTGAACAAATGTTCGTTTGAACAATTGTTCAAATGAACATTTTTCAGTTTAACACTGTTTTCTATGGGGAAAAAATGTTCATTTGAACAATTGTTCGTTTGAACAATTGTTCAAATGAACATTTTTCATTTTAACACTGTTTTCTATGAAGAAAAATGTTCATTTGAACATTTTGTTTAAAATTTTTTCTTTCAACGAAATGTACAACTGGAAGTGAAACTAGAAAAAGAAACCATTTTTTTATATAGAAAGGGGTAGGGTGCTTACACCGTCTTCACATACTTGTCTCTTTATGTACTGATAGGTTAGACCTTGTTTCCTTTGAGAGTAAGTCGTAACGCTGTGGTTAACTACTTTAAATCCTTTGTTGACTACCGTGACAACATTTTCACTGTCCAGTACTTCTTTGTACTTGTCAGTGGTCAGGGGGTTTTGTTTTTGAATTACACCTTTGCAACTCATTTTAACGGGCACATTCACTCCTGTGCCTATGTAACATTTGGAGTTCAAGGCAGTCATTTCATCACCTTCCCACTCCACTTTGGATAACCCGGGGGTTCTCTTGTCAAACGCCAGACGGCTCTTACAGCATGGTTGAGGCAGCCACAGCTCACCCAAAACTTTGGTCTGAACATAGGTCTCTCTGTGGTGACTGTTGTCACATGATTCAGAGGGCAACCATTTGTGACGTTCTCTGAAGAAAGCTTCACTTTTTCAGGAATAATTACGTCTTCTATGTTCTCTGCACTTAAAGCAAAGTAAAAGCTGTCAGTGTCCATTTCACACATTTCAAAATCTTTCTCGTCTATGTATTCAAGGAGAAAGTCGTAATAGAAAGCCAACATTTTAAGTTTGGCATATTGGTATACCATGAACCCTATTTGAACTGGGAGGTCGTAGGTGATGGAGGTGGGCAAACAGGACAGTTCTACCGTGTTGTCACTAATGTCTTGCACATCTTGCACTGACCAGTGCATGGCCAAACGTCTTGCCTTAGAGGGGTGAAGATACTTTGTTTGAACAAAGTTTTGTTTGTTGCATATGGTTTTTCCGTATGAACCATTTCCCAAAAGTTTGTACAGATCTGACAGAATTTTACAGTCTATGTTTTCATCTCCCTTCCTCCTAGCTTTGGTCACTTCGTCCATGAAGGGTAAAAAAGTCTGTTCTGGTGTGTATTCTACGAGAAGGTGTACTGTCGTAACTACCAAACCTTTCTCCAGGTACCACTTCAAGAGAGGAGTTCCCAACAAAATTCCCTCTGCGTGGTAGCTGCCTATAAGTTGGCGTTGCGGTTGTTTCAGCTTACCTGCTGCTTCCAGGTAACGTTTCATATGTTCACCTACGTCATTTTTTCCTACTAAACAGTTTTTGAAAATAGGTGTCATTTCACTGAATTTTTCTTTTAAAAATTCAGGTGTTTCTATGTCTACCTGGATAAGTCCATAAGTTGTTCCTCTAGAAACCCCTCTCAGTATTTCATCCTGACTTTTTCTGCCTTGGCACAATGGTCTTTTAATTTCCCATTCACTTTTTGTTTTTCTGCACGAGTTTTCAGTTTTTTCTTTCAGCCACATACACTCATACTTTTCCTCTACTTGGTAACGACTGAAGATATAGGGTAGTCAAAATGGTATTTTGGTTTTTTTCTTCTAACCATGCCTTTCCATTGGGGTCTCTCAAAACTGATTTAGTGAGGTGACATATGTGACCATGCCAGTAGCACCCGTGAAACTGGTATACTTTTTTTGAAGCTGGATCATAGCCATCCACTTTTATTTTCCTTGAACCCAATACTACTTCCCCGTAGTTGTATTGGTGTAATATCTTCACTTTGTCTGTCACAGTTTTGTATCGCAACCATTCTGTGGCTGAGTAGCTAATCTGTTGACTGCAGACAGCTTGAAAATCGTTTTCTTTCCTGCGTACCACATAATAACCTGTGCAGTGTTCTTCACCCATGCACTTGAGGTACAAGCTGTTAGCATCTACCCCTACTATGTGTCTGCATACTTTGCTTTGTGGCCCGTATTTTTTTTGTCTTATTCTTGTTTCTCCACTTTTGTGATGTCTGTGAAAAATAATAGAGGGACCCCCTACTAAGTTGCGTCTGAGCAAGGAGTGAACATCCTTTTCTTTCTCACCAAAAAGAATGTAAGGTGTGGCATTAGGTGCAGTGTTGTTGAAAAGAAACTTCAAGGTTAAACTTGGCAAAGTTAAACCGTCTTTGAACATGTCTACCCCACGATCTATAAAAAATTTTGTGTGCTCGTTTATGGCTAAAACAAAGGGTTTAACGTCCAGGTTGTTGTAATATATCAAGTAGTCCTTCATAGTTTTCATTTTGTTTTCTGTCCAGACCTTTTTACATTCAAGATAATCTTCTTTGCTTATTCCACCACCTGACAAAGAACTGTAGAAGCAGTGGCGTGGAGGAAGAGCTTTGTTGTTCAGTTTTCTTATGTTGTCCATCCACTCGTAGGGAAAAAAACCTTTTTCAGCTTTCCCTTTCAGAAAGGCTTTCAGGTAGTTTGCGTAGGAATAACCTGGTGCCAAATAGTTGAACATGTCAAGGAAAAGAAGATGGTCTGTGTACACTGCTATGTACTTGTTGCATTTTTTTATGGTTTTCATTTCTGTCTTGTCTGTGTCTATAAAAAAAGAATGAAATTCCTTTTTTATCAAATTAATGTCATACTTTCCAGAGTTGAAACCTAGAACAGGGACTCTTTCTATGTAGGTAAGAAGTTTTTCCTTCACTTCAAGAACATGGGAGATTTTTTTTTTTTGGATTTTTTTTGTTCTTTGCTGGAAAAACTTTGCTAGCTTTATGTTCTAGTTCCTTTTGTTTTTCTTCTAGAGAGTCTAGTTCGTCTAAAACATCTCTAAAATTCTCTTTCACCTGTTCTCCTATCAACTGCCCCAAGTTGTTTATGTGTTCCAACACATTTTTAACCAAAGGATCGTCGTCCCTGTTGGAATTTCTGACAAAACACACTGGTTCTGTATGCCCAGGAAAATCAGAAGCTACACTGGCAGAAAGGGGTATGTGATTTTTTTCTATCACAGTGTTAGCATTTTCTGGGGACGAATTTTCAGGTTGGACGAAATAGCTTTCAAAGTCAAAAACAATTTTATAGGGGTATATTTTTTTCTCAGGTGAACAAACTATTCCCAGTTCCTCTAAAACTTGAAAAACTGTTTTGGATGGATTGTAAGCTCCACCTTTGTACCTGAAGCTGACTTTGGTGCAATCTTTTTTCACCCCATTGTGTTGTTTCAAAAGGAAGCTACGAGTGAAAACTTTATGACACTTTTCACAGGGGTACATTTTACCATACAGTCCCATGTTAGTTATTAAACTTACATGGTTTCTGTGTAAGTTCAAGTTCATGATTTTTTTGGATGAACACATGTTTGACCTTATAATTTTAGGTCACCCCTTTCTTTTACCAAAAGAGGGAAGGTAAAAAATTCTTATGTTAACTTCAAACATTTTTTCTAACCTGTCTAAATCTTTTATGTCAACACCCTCAAAAGTCTCCTTGTTCACCCCTGGATAGGCTTCAAGGAAAAGCTCTTGAGTTTTTTCTAAAGATTCATACAGGAAGAAAGACAGACATCTAAAGAAACACAAGTTGTCCTTGTACGCCCTTTTGGTTTTAGGGTCTCTGTGAAAGTGTTGCATTCCTCTTTGTCTTAAACCTGGTGGAACAGTTTTCATTTTACCTAAAAGATATTCTCCTCCCGTAGCCCTTATGAGTGTGATGTTGGCGGACATGTTGCCTATTACACTCCATTTAGTAGAGGGTCTTTGAGTGTCTTCTTTAATGTTGTTTTCTATTAAATCTAAACACTCTGCAAAGTCTTTGTCATCCCTTATAAAAATGTAAGGGTCTCTATGACTTTCACTGTCATAGAACAAAGACGAGTTGTTGGCAGAAGCATGAAAGTACATGACTTTCTCTTCTTCTTCCTCCTTAGAGGAAGACAACAACCTTCCAAAAGAGACAGCCACTTTGTAAGCCATAACTTGATTTCTATGAATAGAGGTAAGCGCCTCTATTACCTGTTTGGCTCCCAAGTCTTTGTTAAAACTTGTCATTCTGACGTTGAAAATGGACTGAAGCTTACCAAGCACAGCCAAACCTGAAGCTATGGACTTGAAGTTGTCACGGTAACTGCTTTTATGCAAAGAATTTTTTTCTATTTCTTTTGGAAGTTCTAAGCTGTCGAAAAAAGTTTCTCTTCTACAAGAATCTGAGTTACATAGAGTTTTTCCACTGTTTTCTACAGTGACCAAACGTGGAGGTCTAGGGGTGTTACACATTGGACAGTTGACGGTGTAAAGTTGTTTTACCTTTTTGGGCAGCATTTTTTTTTTTAAGGTTTCTTTTTCTTGTTTCACTTTATGTTCAATATACAAACTTATAACTAAAACCTAACCTAAGTATACATGGAGTACATATAGAACTTAAACCTACGCTGGGCTATGTTGACTAAAGACGGAGTATATTTAAATCTAACTACGAATTAGCTGATATACATGATAATGTAAAAGCACTAAACAAGGAGCTGTTGACCAGACACTATACAAAGTTGACCACTTACCCAGAGTAGAAATCTCTCGTCTCGTCTAGGAAGGGACCAACTCGTGATTTTATGTCCTCCAGAATGAAGGGGGACACAGTGTGTCCACAGTGTGTGGCTGAGGGGGGCATCCTGAAGCTGGAAGACACCGAGGCGTTCATCTCCTCCACGTAGCTGGTTGTTCCTATGTGAACTTTAGGAGTTCCCTTGTACAAGTTTACCAGGATCATAGCCCGGCCTCCACTGGGGTCGGTGCAGTCTTGGTTCAAGGACAACAAAAGATTATCCACCTTCCTCTCTCCAAGGGCAGCTAGGCGGTGTAACTCCTTGTACTTTCCAAGGATGCACTCTATCTGGTCCACTAAGTTCCTGAACTCACGCGCCTCTAGGTTTAAGCACCGCTCGTAAGGTTTGTCCAGGTAGGTCCTCAAGCATACTCCCCTAATGCTAGGTTCCCTGTATATTTCTATGCAGGCGTTGTTATCCCCTTCCGGATAAAAAACTTGGTCGGGGGCAGGTGACTTTTCTTGGAAACCAAATCGAGCAGGCCATTTTTTTGCCACCAAAGGCACTGACCTGAAGCCAACAAGCTTGCTGGAAGAACTGGGGGCAGTGCCCTCCCCAAACTTTTGCCTGTGTGACTTGTCTTTAGAAGAAGGAACACCTGGGACAGAACCAATTGGCTCGGCACCATAGGATGAAGTCGCTGAGGAAACTGAAGCAGGGGTAGAGACAGGGGTTTTCTTGTGGTAGGCGCGCTTCTGTCTTTTTTTCTTAGGCTCCCCTTCTCTCTCACCGGAACAGTTTCTTTTTTCCGGCGGGCTTTTAAGAAGCAGCTCCTCTACCGGAACCGGGAGAGAGTACAGAGGAGAAGGGCCGGTCAGATCTATAACCTCTACCTGTGAATACCCCCCGCGGTGAGCAGGTGAAGGTGTCCCTTGTGTTAAGTCCACCACTTCTATGGGGTTGACTGCCGGTGATGAGGTTGTAAGGTCTATGACCTTTATTGGACTGACCTGGGGAGAAGGTTCCTCCGGAGTCACGGGCGAGTAAGAGGCGGACGTAGGTGCTTCAGTGGGGGGTTGGTAGTTCAAAGGTGCCGGGGGATTGATGTATTCCCTGATGTCAAAATCGCCGTCGCCAGCTTCCTGAGGAGAGCGATCCCGGACGCGATCCAGAAAATCAGTGATTTCGCCATGAAGAGCTGCAAGAGCGGCTTCCTGTTCTCCTGCATCAGGCACTTCAGTTGGAAGCCGAGCAGGAGTTGCAGGTGGTTTATCAGCTGAGGCTGGAGAGGTAGGAGGAGGGGCGATGCCCGACGTCTTTTCCACTGTCTGTTTAGAAGTAGTAAAAGTCAGTGGAGCCAGTTTTTTAGCTCCTCCTCTCCTGACACTAAGTCCCGTCTTCATGCGACCAGGCATTGTTCTCCTTGAAGATGAAAGGGTGGCAGGGCTGGAAGGTGCAGGAGCAGGACGGCGAACAGCAGACAAACGTCAGAAAAGGTTTGATGAAGATCGAGCAGCTCAAGCCTTCTTTATAGTAACTATCCTGATACGATGCTGGGACGTTCCCTTGTCGTTCAGATAACGTACAACCACGTCCATGAGTCGTAGATAACCGTGCTTTTCCATTCATAGTATGTTTTACACTTAGACAGTGTTGTTTTGGAAAAAAGTAAAAAGCTTAACTCAAATAAAAAAACGTGATAACGCTCAGTCAACGTTCAGGGTGAGGCTTGTAAAACGAATCTTGTTGTTACCATTCTGTGATTAACGCAAACCATTCGTCATTTATCAGAACTAGCTTCTCTCAAGCAGACATGGCTAACTTTTGTCCTTTGCCTTTGTCTTTGACCGTAGGTCACAAAAGACATCAGGAGGTGTTTATTTCAGACATCAGGAGGGGCGTAGAAGAAGGTAAGGTGTGGGCTGTGTGGAAATTCTGTCCTGAAAATTTGAACAGGGATCTTTACATCCCTCCTAACTGTAACTTCAAACAATGCTTCTTGCACAACCAAACCACTGCATTGGTTCCTAGTGGACCCTCTGTGAAAAAACTTATCTCAGAAAATGGGGAAAGTTTTTTTTCAGGTGTTCTTTTGGGACATGGTGCCATGGTACACTTGATGTCGAGACATTCCATTTCCTCTGGAAGTTCAAAAAAATTCATCTCAGACAGACAAAAACCCTTTTTTCTAAGGGATCAACCTTTGGGGGGAGGGCCTGGTAATTCAGTTTTCATCGATTCTACTATGGTGAAGGCTTTAATTAAAGCCACTTTACTTCACCCAGACAAAATTACACACTCTTTAGGTTCAAAAATTTTCTATGAAAGAGGATTCAGGACAGAGATTGGACACAATTACCATGGGTGCTGTCATGTTGTGAGAGTTATAACTGAAATAACTACCTCCCATGAAAAAGGTCAGCTGAAGGTGGTAACAGCCTACCCCGTATCTAATTTTTGGTCCTCCTAATAAAACTGAACAAAAATAAACGATGATCCTCCGGGTAAGGCCCCTGGGCTAAACCCACCCTTCCACATGTTTTCCCCTCTTTTCAAAACGCTCAGGCACTGACCCTGACGTTTGATTCGTCCTTGAGCAATAAATCATTTCAGGAAAGTGCGATAAGGAAAGACTGACAGGTTTCCTATAAAGGTTAAACGGGGACTAAACCATCATTATTTGACACAACGACCTTCGCCCTACCATGTCGCGTTACTCCCTGCAGCGTGTATTAGAACAACGTCACCCCGACGACACTCAAGTTCTGACGTACGTGAGGGAAAGAAATGAAATTATATGTTGCTCTTCAATTTGTTTCAGGTACGTGTGCAAATACTTGAAAGAATGTGTTCTTCACCGGAAAAAATTATACTTAGTTTTTTCTTCAGTTGAATCAAGTTTTACATCCAAAGACCTTGAGGAAAATGGTTTTGAGTCATAACTTGTCGAAATTTTCAGCGGTGGAAACCTTGGGTTATGCCCTGAAGCATGGAAGAAAGGGAAAGGGCCCACTGAAAAACCCCTTCCATTTGGAAGCATTGAAAGCGGCAGAAGAGCATCACGCCAAAGAAAATCCCCGCCTACTTAACCAGCGTCTTCATTTCTTCATGTCTATTTTGGAACTTCTAGCTGAGTGCTTAGAAACCAAAACTTTGTTTTCCTCCTGCCCCATATTTCACATCCCATCATGGTCCCTGGATCGTTTCAGTGTAGAGGAGAAACAAAAAGTATGGTTTTATCTGGCTATGTGGTGCACCCAGCTTATCTCCCTTACTCACTGTTTTCACCACAATCAGCTCGCTTTACACTCAACATCATAACAAATTTAAACGAACGAAGAACGATGTAACAGGCTTACCTAAACAGGGGGAAGGGAATGGAAGAGATATATAGAATAGGGTAGAATAGGGTAGGATAATATAGGGTAGGGTAGGGTAGGGTAGGGTAGGGTTAGGGTTAGGGTTAGGGTTAGGGTTGGGGTGGGTTTAAAAAACTATGGGGTGGGGGGGTGGGGGGCACCCCTCAAGTATGGGGGGTTTGGGGCTTGTTGGCCCGGGCTGGCCGCCCAAATAACCCACCTAACCCCCCCACCCACCCACCTAAACTACCCACCCACCTACCCTACCCTACCCTACCCTACCCTATATAAGTTAACTGTATGCTTTCTAGCCTGTCGTAACCTACCTGCCTACCTACCTGCCTACCTTACTTGCTGAACACCTTCTTTTTTTGGTTGCTATGGAGTTTCACCTTTCGGACGAGTTGTTATTCAAGATCAGTGAAAAAATATCGGAAAAAGACTACCCTCGATTAGGGGTTTACTTAGGACTTAGACTAAGTTTAATGGATTACATGGAAAAAACACCGTCT
Source organism: Acholoe squamosa (assembly GCA_949317995.1). NCBI lineage: Eukaryota > Metazoa > Annelida > Polychaeta > Phyllodocida > Polynoidae > Acholoe > Acholoe squamosa. The sequence goes on from OX439036.1 coordinate 536,893, forward strand.
CTTCGTTCTTTGGGGAGAGAAATGCTTATTTCATGGAGCAGAAAGAATGTGCGTTGCAAGTGGATGGTATTAAGACATGCATTAAGTGACATAGGTCGTTACGATCTAACTGATTATTGTAGATGGTACATGGGATATTACAACGTAGTGGACCATTGTGAAATACCTCCAGAACAGTGGAAAGTTGATACTTTGTTCGTCAACCTGGCAGACAAGTTAAAAATGCTTGACTGGAGGAAACTGGGAACTCAACTTGGATTGACCGACCACGAACTTGACGTCATATCCAACCCTGTTCCAGGGAAAAAAGGTGTCACAAATCCTGTTTTCGAAGTCCTAATGGTTTGGAAACATAGAGAAATATCTCATCCAAGCTGCCTTATAGCCAGTCTAAACAACATGGGACTTTTTGACGTAGCTCTTTACGTGGAAGGTTTGAACGAGGGTTCTACTGATTTAAAAGAGGACGAGGTTGCTCCTTTGGTCACTTTGGTTTAAGATATCGTCCAACATGGATCACAAGGAAAAGGAGATCATTTTTGACCCACGTCTACAAAGCCCCTTCACAATGATCATAGCTGGACCTACTTCTTGTGGAAAAAGTCAACTTGTTTTCAAGTTGATTAAAGGTGTAGACGAGCTTGTAACTCCAAAATACACAACATATACTACTGCTACAGTCAATGGCAAGATGGATTCGACAAAATGGTGAAGTTGGGGGTTAAGTTCAACAAAGGTCTTCTTTCAGAAGACTTTTTGTTCGAGATTGAAAGAGACGTGACTAAACATGGACTGGTCGTAATAGACGATCTCATGGATCCCGAGTACGTTCCCACCATAATGAAACTTTTCACTGTGGGCTCTCACCATCGCAGTTTAAGTGTAATTTTTATTACTCAAAACTTGTTTTTCAACAATCCTGCCTTCAGAACCTTGAGCTTAAATGCACACTACCTAGTTGTTTTTAAAAACCCTAGAGACATGAGTCAAATAGGGCACATCAGCAAACAGGCCTTTCCAGGACAGAAATCCTTTTTGACGGAGGTATATAACTCAGAAACCAAAGAGAAACATTCATACATCCTATTGGACTTTAAGCAGAGCACACCTAACGAGCTTAGGGTAAGAAACAGCATAACAACTCCTTGGAACACCTTGGTTTTCATTCCTCAAGCTTCAGCTTCGAAAAGAAAAAGATAGAATGGTGACCAAAAGATCTCCTTCTGGAGGAAAATTTAAAACAATAAGGAAACATTACCACTTGTTGAAACACATATCCAAGTGTTCCTCGGCAGAGTGTTCCCACATTATCAAAGGTCTCAGCGATGAGGTCATTAGGTTGATGAGTCAAATTTGCGTCAACGTAATGAACAAAAACCTGTTGCGTAACGAGTCAGATGCAGTCAAACGTTTATCACCCTACAAGAAAGAACTCAAGTCAGTCACAAGGCACAAGGCTACCATTAAGCAGAAGAGGAAAACCTTTGAGCAAAAGGGTGGATTTTTGGGAACCATTTTGGGTCTGGCCTTACCCCTGATTACAGGTCTCATAGGAGCACGTCGATAAAAAATCATGTCTTATTCAAGGATGGCCCTCGTAAGGGCGGATCTTGTTCCCCGAGAAAAAAGCCCTTCTTTTGTTAGTCCTTCCTCTCCTCCCCAGCCTGGACCTAGTGTTCAAGACCAGTACTACAGCACTCAACTTTTAAGAGAAGGTTTAACTCCTGATTCCAGCCTGGTTCAAGTCCTGAACCACCTTCAAAGTAAAGCACACGAGGTGCTTAACTCTCCTGACCTCAAACTGAAGGAAAAGTTAAGACAGTACAATCAACTTATGATAAAGTCGGGAATTTTAACTAAAAAAGCCAAGGCCTTAGGACAACGTAGGGAAGGTCCCTATCCTGGTCGAGCAGTAGGACAAGGCCCTGCAGGAGCAGCAGCAGCTAGGGGTGTGAACAATTCTTTAGAAGACACCGACGACGGCGACGACGATGACGACACTTTCACAGAGACTAGAGACGATCCACCACTTCCTGACGATTTAGACGGAGAGAGTGTAGAGGAATTCAAAGGGGAGGAAGGGTTTAAACCTCATGCAAGAGACAACACAGAGGGTATGGACGCCGACATAAAAGAAAGAATATCCGCAACTTACAGAACAACTGCTAAAAATCTCTACAGAGAATTATCTCGTCACGGAAGTCAAATTTTGAATTGGAACAGAGACGGAGAAATATATGTTAACGGGGAACGTGTGCCTGGAACTGACATAACAGATTTGTTAGCTTTTGCTGCCCGACCAAAGTCTTTGAAAAAGGACCAACCTAAAGGAAGCCAGGTTTTCATGAGAGCAGTTAAAAGGCTGAACCCCACCTTAAAATTTGTCAAAAACAAGTCGGCTTTTGCAGGGCACAGTCCTTCCTTTGCTGCCAGTCCCTTAAAAAGAGCTTCCCCTATAAAGAAGAGGAAAGTAAGTCAAAAAGGAACTGGACGTAAGTTTATATGGCGCACAAGGCTTTGAAAAAAGATGTCCTCAGGTTTTACACAGATCCTGAACAACCTGGAAGTTTCACCAGTGTATCTAAACTTCAACGTCATCACTTCAAGAAAACAAAGAAAAAAAACATAGAACAAGCTTTGGAAGATGTAGACGCTTACACCAGACACAAACCTTACAAGAGAAGATTTCCAAGAAGAAAAACACAAACATGGGGGATAGACAAACAGTGGCAACTTGATCGCATAGACATGCGAGAATTTTCAAAGGAAAACAAAGGATACCAGTACATTCTAGCGGGAATAGATGTTTTTTCAAGGTATGGTTTTGGACAACCTGTGAAAAGTAAGAGAGCTGATGACGTGACAGAGGCTTTCAAAAAAATGAGCAAAGAAAGAAAACCTCAACAAATTCAAACTGACAAGGGCAAAGAGTTTGTCAACAAAATTTTCAAAAAACACTGTGAAGATCAAAACATCAATTTTTTTCACAGGAGAGAACGACGACGTGAAGTGTGCCTTAGCCGAAAGGTTCAACTCTACTTTACAAGGAAAAATGTGGAGATGTTTCTCTCATTTCAATAACTACAAATGGGTTGACTTGCTGCCCGACTTGGTTAAGTCCTACAATTTGACTTACCACAAAACCTTAGGAGCTGCCCCTTCAGATATAAATAAAGACAACTCTGAAGTCTTGTTCTACAGGTTGTACGATCAACCTCAAAAGAAAAAAGTTCCTGTCCTTCAGTTGTAGAGAAAAAATCAAGTGCGAATTTAACAGAGGGTACGAACCTAACTGGACTGAGGAAATATACACAGTCGACAACATTTCGCCCAAAGGGTACCACCTGAAAGATCTCCTTGGAGAAGAGATAAAAGGAAGCTTCTACGAACCTGAAGTGCAGAAGGTGCAAGTCCGTCACGGAAGACGCTACAACATAGAAAAAATAGTAAAATACAGAGAAAAAGGCAAGAAAAGAGAAGCCTTGATCAAGTGGAAGGGTTATGGAGACAAGTTTAACTCTTGGGAACCTGTCAAGAACATAAACAAATGGCGTTTACCTTAACTTTACCTAGTAACTCATCTATGAACGTTTTTCCTGACAACACTTCTAACTAGTTACAATACAATTTTGGCAGAATACATTAACTCTCCTACTCAGTTAGAGTGTGCTCTTCAAGAAATAACCTGTCCTACCACGTGGTACAACGTCAAAGAAGAACCCATTCTCTTGGCACAGGGAGAAAACGACCTGACAAACAACCTCCGCTCTGTAGTAGCTTTATTAAACAAACGCAGAAGAGAATTTTTTCCTCTGGAAAAACCAGGAGCCCATAGTGTCTTCAGTAGAGCTTTAAGCTCTACATCAGATCTATCAGCCCAATCTGCTTTGAAGAGAGGAGTAAAAATAACAAAAAACCTACGTCATGTCAACCCTGTGGGATCGACTGAAACCATTCCTCCTGCTGGTCCTGAAAGTGAAAGTCCACCAACTCCTGCTGCTGCGACTGAGACACCATCTGGAGGATTCACTTCTAACCAACCCACGCCAGAGAAGGAGGAGAAGGAAGAGGAGGATGAGGGGGAGCGTGACACGGCAGGCAGAGAGAAAAGGGAAATATCGTCGGCTGTGGCTGAAGTGATGTCTATGGATGACAGGGAAAAAAGGTCTCTTTCTTTTTTTGAAGAAAAGGCCGTCTTCAAAGACTCTGCTAATGTTTCTCCTCTCTCTCCCAGTCAGTTACAGGCTGTGAAAATATGTACACGCTTCAAGGAAATTAGCAGATACCTGTCTAAGTATTACTTCAAGGAAGGTAGTACCTACAATATGTTTGCCTTAGAAGGTGTGAACCTGGAAAGCAACTCAGAGTTGATAGGATACTTGAACAGGACCATAAAAAAACTACAGAGCATGTTGGTGAGAAAACTAAGAAACTACAGGAAAAACAACAAAGCCACCGTGTTTCACTACAACAAATACACAATGAAAAGTGTAGTTTCCTTGCCTCCTGGTGTGGTCATGCAACTCCCAGAAAACTTAGGGAAACAATTAGGTTTCGACGGAAGTGTTTTCCTAAGTGGAAAAACACAAAGCCCCTACGTGGTAGACCTTCAGTACAAAAGTCGATGTGCTTTCGTGTACTCTGACATAGTCAAGCACAGTCTTGTGGGTGACTCTAAAGCACCCCTTCTGAGGCAAATCAACATAAATCGCTACAACGGTGACATGCAAACCATAAGTTTCCAGAACTTGATATATCTGCCAGTCACTAAAACCACCTTCAGACAGATAGGGATATACTTAAGAGACAAAACTGGGGAACCGATACCATTTGAAAGCGGATCAGTGTCGGTGGTACTTGCCTTCAGACCTCTTCAAGGATAGGAGTATATTACCATGCTTCACTACTATGGAACACCTCCATACCTGGCCCCTAGGGGTCAGTACGCTAAATACTACAGAAAATCACAGTTTGGGAACGGTGCTTTACCAGCGTACGGTGGCAGGGGCAGACAAAGAGGGCACGGACTTGGCTTGTTAATAGGTGGTTTACTGAGAGGAGCTGTTCCCCTCTTAAGTAAAATAGGACGCTCAGCTGCCAAATCTGCAGGCAAAGCCTTGCTTATTACAGGAGCTGGAGTCTTGTCCGACGTGGTATCAGGAAAAGGCTTCAAGAAAAGTGTAGTTAGGAGAAGTAAAGCAACAGGGAAGAACTTACTCAAAAGGGCTGCTTCTTCTGCTCAAGGATACATAAGAGGTACAACTGGACCTCCTCCAGTCAAACGAAGAGCAGCCGGCAAGCGCGGAGGACGTAAGGGGCAACGCGGCAGAGGTAGAGGACAAGCTAGAGGAAGGACCTTGTTCTAGTCATGAGTCTCCTTCATCCCAAGGGTCAGGTATGTGCAGTAGGTGAACTAGACCTACACGCCTTGCCTGTCACTCAAAAGGACATTAAAGGATATTAAAGTGTCAAAAAATAACCAAAACTACCAACAATGCCCTGACTTCACACACTGAATCATTTGACTTCACCTTCGAACCAAGCAACCTGTACACAGACCTCTCAGAAACTGAGTTGTACATGGAACTGGAAGCCGTGGCGGCAGACGGAACAACTCACCTTGCCGTCGGCATAGAAGCTGCTCCAGTCAACAACTTGGCACACGCTCTCTTTGCTTCCTGTCAGTTGCTGATAAATGGGGAGAAAGTCACCGGCAACAATGAAGACTATGGTCTCAAGGCCTACATTTTGGACACAATTTGTTGCAACAAAGAAGACAAAGAGACTCGGTTGAAAGGGTGTCAAAAGTACATGAAAGACACCTGTGGTCACATGGAAGCCAGAGCGGGCGAAAATGCTGGATGGACGGCACGGAGAGCAGAGTTCAGTGCCCGCAACAAACATGCCTTAGTAATGAAGCCGCACCTGGATTTAATTAAACAGTGCAAGGTGCTGCCTCCGAACTGTGAAATCAAGTTCATATTCGAAAAAAATCAGCCCAATTACTACATGATGCAAGCAGCCGATCAAAACTACTGGGTCAAAATCACCAAAGCTGAAATGACACTTCTCCAAAAATGTGTCGACGACGAGGTGGTGAAAACTCACGTCAGCAGTGTCAGGAATCCACATTGGGGCCCTTTCAACTATCACATAGCCAGGTGTAAAGTAACTAAACACACTTTGGACGGCGGCTCACAAGACTACAGTTGGACTCAACCTGACACTACTCAGATCCCCACCAGGATAGTCTTGTGTATGATAAAGGAAACAGCAGCTGCTGGGACTAAGACAGAAAATCCTTTCAACTGCAGACATTTCAACGTGAAGGAAATATGCGTGAGATATGACGATCAAAAGTTTGAGTTGAAGACCGACTTCGAAACAGGCAACTGCATCAGAGCCTACAGTCAAATGTTCATAGACAGTGGGCTGTCGGCTTTGGGGCAAGACTGTGGCATAACTTTGGAAGATTTCAAAGATGGGTATTCCTTCTTTGTTTTCAACCTCACCCCAGACAGAGCACCTGAAGACAGTCGTATAAATCTCATCAAGCAAGGAAAGCTGGGCATTTCCCTTAGGTTTGCCGCCCCGACTACTCATGCCATATCTGCCGTCTTGTGTTCCTTCTACGACAACAACATCCAACTCACAGCTGACTGTCTTCCTGTCACAGACTACCACATGAACTGAAAAAAAATGAGAACTTCAGACATAACAGGTGCACTGGGAAACCATCCACACACAAGGCGTTTCTACCTGGGAACTTTTGCCAGTAATCAATGTCCTAAAAAACCAATTCCCTCTACATGTTTCGTCAGTAACACAGATCCAAGCTCTAAACCTGGTCAGCACTGGGTGGCATTTTACGTTTCTCATGACGGGAATGTATTCTACTTTGATCCCTATGGCTTACCTCCATTTACTATATATCACCAGAGGTTCATGCAAAAGTCGTCAGATGGTCACGGGTCGTTCAGCAGAAAACAAGTGCAAAACTTTTACGCTAAAACGTGTGGAGCCCACTGCATTAACTTCCTCATAGAAACATGTTGGACCAAGGACCCACACCACACTGTGAAAAGGTTTTCTCAGGTCCCCTTCAACTTAATGGACAAAATAGTCAGGCCCTTGCTGAGAAAAAGAGAGAAGAAGAGGCAATGAATTTCGAGATGAGTCCAGAAGAAGTAGCAGTCAAAGCAGACGTGAGCAATCTTTTGGTGAAAGGGAAAGTTAAACGTCAACTGGACGTGATAGACGGGCTTCAGAGCACGGCGGAAGTAATAGACAAGATTCTCATGATCATGGCCGAGTTAATGGACAAAGTGGTAGCCCTGGAGGAGAACGACATAGGAAGAAAGGCCTTGAAGGATTTAATGGAGAGAATGCGGGCCTTAGAGGACCGTAGTCAAAGTCCTACTCCAGCCAAGACCGGGTGCAGTTGGTACTGCAACAAGAATTCATTTTCCATATAATATCCATGTACTCTGCTTGCAAGCATATCTGATTATAATGATTCATACCTAGCATGTACTCTGATAGGAAGAAAAAATAAAAAGATTGAATTAAAAAAACCGAGTTGTGTCTTTGTTGCATTTAATCTCATATCAAAATAATGAGTCATAAGTATTGCGTAAATCCATAGATACATTGCATCAGAAAATGAGTCATGGTTATTGTGTAATTTCTTTCAAGGATTGCACAATACACCCTCATACGTAGGTCATACGTTTTTGCAAGTAGGTTAGTAGGTCACTTCCGGTTTGCAAGTAGGTCAGCTCTAGGTATTGCGCAATTCTTTTAATTTATGCAACTAGGTCAGGTCACTAGGTCAAATGGAATCCAGCTCTCTGATTGGTCGAAAAAACTAGGTCATGATCTTATGACGTCACTTCCTGTCAAATCCAGCCCTCTGATTGGTTAAAACTAGGTCACTTCCGGTCTACCAGTAGGTCATGACCTAGTTAGTAGCTAATCCATCGCGCTCAGTTTGCATGTATATACTACTAGTGCTTGGCACAATAGTTCTGCCTTAAGAAATGATCTCCTGACTCGTTATGGCCAAGAAGGCAAATATTACATATTGATATTCTGAAGGCTGGTATCTTCCAAGGAGTGTAGTTTAGATGTTATGATGGCATGCATGGTATTCACAGTATTTACAGCAGAATGCATGGAAAACACTTTTCAATCTGTCAAAAATATGCATAAAACCATCTAGACGGTTTTATCTAAACAGTTTGTGAAAAATCATTTGGCAATACACAAAAATGCACTTTTTAGTTTTTGGTGCTCATTACCTTTTTGCAAGACCCCCCAGATGCAGAATAGATTGGCTGGGTATAGAGGTATGAGTTTACCAGCTGGATAGTCACACATTTAATCCAGCCCCATCAGTGGAATGGGATTGAGACAATTCATCTTGTAACGATGCACCATTTACCCATGTAGTAAAGATATTCATGCTGCAGGAGCAATATACCATCAGCCTACAGGGAGGCAAATAGACAGTAAGCATTGCCAAGCAACAAGTATTTGATATTTGCATTTGGATCGATGAAGTTGGATCGATTTGAATGTTAGACAAAGTCCATGATAGTTCTGGGGAAAAGGCTTAGAAGAAAGGAATCTAATGGAAGAAACAGTCAGTATTAGATCCCAAGAATTATTTCCAATCCAATGCTAATATTTGATAGCATATGATATTCTACAAAGCAAAAGGAAAGAGAAACTCAAGCCTAGTACTTCTGCAAGATTCCTCATTAAATCAATGTCACCTATGACATTTAGATAGCAGCAGAATGGAAAGGGCGGGTAATTTTCCAATGAGAGTCAATCAGTCAATCTGTCTATTAGTGTATGAGTAACTAATTTGCGGAACCTGTCATGCCTTCAGACATGCTCCTGCACCAGGGGAGGCGGATATTGGTTGTCAGTGCCAATAGGAACATTATGTAAATTACAGACAATAGCTGGCCGTGTGTTATAACACGGGGCTATTACTGAGGTGCTGTGTAGTTATAATAGTGAGTGATAATAGGGGGCGGTAGGAATTCACCCATCTATGACACAGTCGCTGTATGTACAGGGGTGGTAGGTGCCTCTTTATCTACAACTGCAGCTTTAGCATGTTGACTTATAAGTGCACAGAGAGAAGAACACTGTTCGCTTTGATGCATACTGCACAGGTCACAATTTGTCTCCCACATGACATGTATAAAGGCATGTCGAATGAGGTTGACACTGTCACATTTGCTTTGTCAACTCCACTTGACATGCGTTAATGAAGACATGTCACATATTCTTGATCCGTGCATCTGAGTGCTAGGTAATACTGTGAGACAATTATGTAAGGGTCAAGAGCAGTCAATAGCTATGTACCAATAGTTCAATCAAGGCAGGCCTATAATAGAAGGCAGGAGCTATCACAGTCCCACAGACCTGCAACAACAAGGCACCTTTTCCTACCTACAGAACTTCTACTTGACTGAGGACCTCTATGCAGTCCATAAGACAAGGGCATGGAGGTGCATGGCAATGCCATATTTCTCCATGTACTGTAGATACTGAGATTATAGATTGTGGGTTAGCATACTATCTTATGGTATTTTTACTGACCCACACATAAGGTGTCTAGCCTCTCCTCTTGAATAATTTAGGATTTACCATTCATTGATAGTATTTACAAATCTTAGTGATCTATTCTTCATGAAAACAAAATGACACAGATACATCAAATGCCTTAAGTGTTGGTAGTGAGTAATCCTGGTACCAAAGTGGTTGTTTGCCCCATATAGTGGAATATCCTAGAACGATTATGTATGTCAAACCATCATATGTCAAGTGCCTTCGACGTGGCCATGACCCTAGTCAACTCACAGATGACATGGCATTTTAAGGAATGTCAAATCATATGAAGATTACTGTGCTACAGTTGTCATAGTGACATATGTGCACATGTCCCAATGACATGTGCTCTCTGTGTCAAATCAAGTTGACATAGGTATACATGTCACTTTGTCAGCAAGACTTTTTTTAGTGTGAGTGATGAATTGATTACTTAAACACAGCATGGACAGAAACTGTCTGCAAAGTCAGAAACTGTCTGCAAAGTGATACCCATATGTACCACAAACGGTCTTATAGAAGTAGGCAAAATGTGAGAACTGAGGGCTTAATTTGGCGTTTTGCTTTTTTGCAAAGTTTTTTCTGAAGAGATCGGCCTCTGATATTTTTAGGTTGTTTTGTTTTCAATCACACAAATAATATTCTACCTTCCATGTGCACCTTCCCAACTAGGATCACCTGGTGTACCTCCTCATACAGCCCTGCTCCTGATGTCCCCTTCTTAAATCTTGTTTAGTGTTTAGTGAGGCTGAGCAGACATGAGGTGTAGCATGTCTTGTACATGTCCTATAGTGAGAACTTGCCCATTTCATGTTACTCACAAATTACCTAAGCCCCTGACTGTAAAGCACTCCCCAGGGAGGTTCTGCTGCTGTTCCTGCTCTGGTTGCCATTTTCCTCCTATTTATCACCTACTTTCCTGTTCCCTTCTCCCAAATCAGCATCTCCCCTATCCTCTCAGATGCTCTCCTTATTTCACTGCATTATTGCTCGGTACTCACTCATTAACATCAATCAGATAAATCCCTTTCGCTACTATTATGAACTATCTGTGCCATATAATGATTGTTACCACATTGAGTACTACTTATGAGAGGGGGCGGTCTGTGACTTATCCCTTTGAAGGGCTACCACAAAGTGTCAAGATTTGACTGTTGCATCCATTAATGCTCACCATGGCAACTCAGGCTGACAGCCAATAGGGAGGCAGCATACTGATTATAGTTACCCACAATACAATGCACATAATGCATCAATCTCCCAACATAGATTTGGTTGATGGATGAAGCCCTCAGGCTCCTAACAGAGTTTATGTGTAACGGCATTGTTTGATGGGAAAAACAGACAAAGTGTAGGGTCTTAGTGGGGTTATGTAGTTGTGGTTTCAAGCTAAATGTCTTATCCGGCATGAGTGTGGCACTTATAGGCATACAATAAGGATGATTTTGAGTTATGTGAAATAAAAGTGCAATTTTTTGTTTAGTTTGGTTAAATGACAAAATAATGATTTGTAATTAGAAACAAAGAACTCTAGTTTTTCAAGTCCAAAAGGTCTGTTTTAAGTAGAATTCTTGATTAATGGCGGAAATCACTGTAATTAGGGTTGGGTGTTCCAGTGTAGAGTAGACCTAGAAGGTGCAATAAACTCTTTGTTAAAAAACCCAAGTGCAATCAATCATTGGGGTTGTTGTAGCCCGCCTGGTTTAGTGCCTAGGGTGGCTGAGGCTGTTATAAGGGGACAGTCTCGTTTCTGAAACAGTGACAGTGAATTGAATTAGTGGTAGGATGTTGTCCGAATGACATAAATGTCATTTAATTCTGCAGTACATTGGTGGATCCCACTGTGTGAAGTTTATTATTTCACTGGTTTTTGATGTATCGGGCTGGCTATGTAATGGATTAGTCCAGTAGATTTAAACCTTAATATGTGATATTATGTCAAAGGGTTAATACCTGCAGGAGGCAGTGTCTATATTATATCAAAGGGTTAATACCTGCAGGAGGCAGTGTCCATATTATGTCAAATGGTTAATACCTGCAGGAGGCAGTGTCCATATTATGTCAAAGGGTTAATACCTGCAGGAGGCAGTGTTCACATTATGTCAAAGGGTTAATACCTGCAGGAGGCAGTGTCCATATTATGTCAAATGGTTAATACCTGCAGGAGGCAGTGTCCATATTATGTCAAAGGGTTAATACCTGCAGGAGGCAGTGTTCACATTATGTCAAATGGTTAATACCTGCAGGAGGCAGTGTCCATATTATGTCAAAGGGTTAATACCTGCAGGAGGCAGTGTCCATATTATGTCAAAGGGTTAATACCTGCAGGAGGAAGTGTCCATATCATGTCAAAGGGTTAATACCTGCAGGCAGTGTCTATATTATGTCAAAGGGTTAATACCTGCAGGAGGCAGTGTCCATATTATGTCAAAGGGTTAATACCTGCAGGAGGAAGTGTCCATATCATGTCAAAGGGTTAATACCTGCAGGCAGTGTCCATATTATATCAAAGGGTTAATACCTGCAGGAGGCAGTGTCCATATTATGTCAAAGGGTTAATACCTGCAGGAGGCAGTGTCTATATTATATCAAAGGGTTAATACCTGCAGGAGGCAGTGTCTATATTATATCAAAGGGTTAATACCTGCAGGAGGCAGTGTCCATATTATGTCAAAGGGTTAATACCTGCAGGAGGCAGTGTCTATATTATGTCAAAGGGTTAAAACCTGCAGGAGGCAGTGTCTATATTATGTCAAAGGGTTAATACCTGCAGGAGGCAGTGTCCATATTATGTCAAAGGGTTAAAACCTGCAGGAGGCAGTGTCCATATTATGTCAAAGGGTTAATACCTGCAGGAGGCAGTGTTCATATTATGTCAAAGGGTTAAAAACCTGCAGGAAGCAGTGTCCATATTATGTCAAAGGGTTAATACCTGCAGGAGGCAGTGTCCATATCATGTCAAAGGGTTAATACCTGCAGGAGGCAGTGTTCACATTATGTCAAAGGGTTAATACCTCCTGGCAGTGTCTATATTATCTGAAAGGGTTCCCAGTGGGCACAGCACCACTGATTAGTAGTTGTTTACAACCTAATAATCATACTCTATCAGTAGTTTATTGTGAATTACTTCATGGGTCATATTGTTAGCAAACTAGGTTGTACATATCATATATGGAATTAGAGCCAATCATCATATTGGGCTGTGTGGGTTGTGTTTATATGTATATTAATGTGGTCTAACTTGTGTAGTTATTATCAGCTCGCTCCTCTGATCTCACGTATTGGGAAGACTAACTCTAGTGGTATGATGTCGGCCTAGCCCATTCTTTTAACCAACACCAAGACGCCGATACAAGTCACCATTTATTGTTCATTGGTTATTCACAGTTACAGTTTGTTTGGTAATCCCACTCAGGTTTGTACAGCTTCAACGACATCAGTCTATTCACACGAGCAGTTCATGTTCTAACAATCCAGTGCTTCTAGAGAGGTATAAGTGCCATAGAGATCCTGCTTAATCCGTTCTTACATTGGCTAAGTGTAATACTAGATACTAAACAGCTTCATCCTCGTCTACTCCAGGAGTATGTGTTGCCTCCTCAGCTGCTCCCACAATACTGACTCCTCCCTATCTCTTACTAACCCCTCACACCTTCCAGACGCCGTGTATTTGGCTCACACGTATTCTTTCTCTCTACAGAATCTACCTGACCAGATCTCGTCGACTCCGCTCCGTCTGCAGCATTCCACAGCTTACCATAAACTCTAGCTACCATAAACCCTATACAGGACTCCCATAGCACTCTCTCGTATAGCATACAATAAATACACACATAATACAGCATACAATAAATACCCACATAAGTGTACCCTGTTATACCCGTTCATTATAATTATTGGTTATTGATGACAAAACAATATATCCCTGTGTTACAGCCATCTTCACGATAACAGAGAACTCTATGTCTCTGACTGTGTCTCTGATTGCTCCTCTGATTATTCCTCTCATCAATTGTTCAAGCCAACAGCAAAGGTTGTACACCCGTAGAACAGTCCCATCACTTACCCTGTTCAGTGTTATTAATTGTTTTGTGCATCATATCACTTAGCATTTTTTTGCATTTTACCAATCATTTATAAATTATTGCTGGAATGTGGATCTAAAGAGAGTAATTAAGGATTATTGATTAAAGTGTGTATTATAGAAAGTTTTGAGAGCATGAGGATAAATCGGCCACCAAATGAACTCATCCATGGGTATCAACGGGTGGTAAATAATAGTACCCAGGTAACAAAATGAGGTTATTTCAAAGTTGAATTAACGTCATTTCTTAGTAGAAAAAACGTAAAAGATGGTTCAGCTTAACTCCATTTCGTGGACTCAAACCAACATTGAATAAATGTTGAAAAAACGTTGATTTAACACAAGAGTTCTCATGGAAATATGCATTAAAACGACTTTGGATTAACCCTAAACCAACCTCATATTGATCCCTACCATGCCTGTGTATTAGCATAGGATATTTACTTTATTTTTACTTTTTCTGATATATTTCATCAAATAGGATTAATTTTCCCTCATCTCTTGAGGCTGCAATACTTGCAAAATGTGACTATGTTACTCATGTGATAGAGGAGCAGCGCATTAATTGATAAGAGAAGACACAACAGGAATGCCCTATACAAATTCCAAATGTTTTAATAGAGGTGTGTACCATACCATGCACCCTAATGTAGGGAACATTTTCATTCATTTTCGGATATTTCTTCACTAAGATATATCTAGACATTGGATCTTGATAATTAGGTTGACACAACTACTATATCATTATCATTAGAATTTACATTAGACAGATACCTGTATGCATCATCTAGCCCAGTCATATCATAACATTTCATGTCATCTAGTGATTCATTCTGAAACCACAGCACAACGTTCAATCAAAGTTTTTTAAACCAGTTAAATCAATGTTGTTTTGAGTCCACATTCTCAACATTGATCAACATTGAATGTTGAATATTGAACCAACGTTTTCTCATGAACCTCAAATCAAGGTTGAAACAATGTTTTACAACAAATGTTAGTCCAACTAACCATCAGTGAACGTTAATCAAAGTTCACTTAACGTTATTTGTTACCTGGGTAATGACTAGAGTGGAGATACACAATAAAATCAAACATCGATTTGTCAGCATGAGAGTTATTAAGCTAATAGATCATGGATATGGGGGCCCTAGGGCTGTATATACACCATATACAGCCCGTGGGGCCCCCATATCCATGACCTAATAGGTTTATACCACCATTTCCTCCATTTTGTATCAATTTCTTACCTGAAATCCAAAGAATATAGCCAGGAGAAGACATTTTGTAAAAGCAAGCGATACGGCCCGTGGCCGCTCTGCGCGAAGCCATTGTTTTTGTTCCTTGCCGGGACAGGTACCGCCGTGTTTACAGTCACTTTTCGTATGGAATCCAGCCATGACACGTCTTCAAAATAAAACATATACATCCTTAGATAGTCTAGATGATCCCTCCATACGTATTATGTCCAATATATTCAAAATAAAGGAGAATCCATTGATTTTCTAAACGGGTCCGACATTTTCGGCGTCTTCCTCGTACGGCGAGCGGATGACCTATATCCACATCCGGGCCCCTGACACACTTTCGCCGAACAAGGAGGCGGGTGGGAATGGCCGGACAGCGACTCGCGTACGTTGTGAAAATCAATGGATTCTCCTTTATTTTGAATATATTGGACATAATACGTATGGAGGGATCATCTAGACTATCTAAGGATATGTATGTTCTATTTTGAAGACGTGTCATGGTTGGATTCGATACGAAAAGTGACTGTATACACAGCGGTACCTCTCCCGGCAAGGAACAAAAACAATGGCTTCGCGCAGAGCGGCCACGGGCCACGACACACGTACGATGGAAAAATCAATGGATTCTTATTTATATCGAAGAAAATGGAGAAAATTGGCACGCATTCCTCTTCTATGGATCAAAAACTTCTTAGGATTTTAATATAATAACATGACAAGCTTGGAATCAAGACGAAAACTGACTGGAAACGTACCACTAGGACCTCAGGTTAGAATTTATTTACTTTCGCATTGATTTTCATCACAGTTCAGTGTGGCGCTATGGCTAAGGCCTTCGCCTACCACCACTGCGGCCGGGGTTCAATCCTCATACGAGTTGGCACGATTTTTCACAATGGAAAATGGCTGGATTAACTTTGTATAGGCGCCATAATTTCCAACTTGACCTCGAAAAAGTATATACCAAAAATTTCAAAAATGCACAAGGGTGGTATATGCAGAATAATGCACGGCTAAACTGCATATAAACCCACCGGAAGTGCCGAAATCGTGGTATAAGCTTATCTAATTTGTGGTCAACTGCTCATGATTGCAGTATTGTTTGGTAAGTGGCCTTCACCCTTTAAGGACCACTAATGCAATAGTGCCTCATTTCCATCAGTTGACATGGTGGTTGAATGTAGCCCTGGTGAGTAACTTGCTAGGGCTACATTCAACCAGACTGCGACCCTCAGTGATTGATACACCGCATATCGTCAGCCTGATGTTCCAATGAAGTGCTGGTACGCACACTCACCAGCACTTCATTGGTGCACCATGATGGCCAATTTATTATGCATTTGTGTATTAGCTTCCTCAAAGGCTTGACCCTCCCCCCTGCTGCTTGTGTGGTGCCCAGCATGGCAACCCTCAGCCTGATTGAACAAGGTGAGGTTAACAGCCAATCAAGGTGCCATGAGGGTTGTCAGTTTACACCAACTTTGATGCCTTAAAACAATATTGTTGGCACTGAGGGCCTCAGAGTGTTTTATTTACAAAGAAAATTACCTGGGGGCTTTTTCAATTACACAGAAAAAAACATACTTGGGTAATCAAAAGAATAGATATTCTAAACCATACAATTTTCATAAGAAGACTTTATACCAATCTAAATGACAAACATATTGCATCAGCCTCCATATGCAAACAATGCAGCACCTGATGCATTTTCACAACCTTGACATCACCATAAGCATGAGGTAAACCTGATCACCGCTCAACTTTGTAGTGACACATGATCCAATAATCATGCCAGAATCTCTTCATTTGACATAAAGGCCATCAAAATACCCTATCATGAAAGTAGGATATAGAGGTAAACTCCCCCTACATTCTAACATTTTCCCACCGTAATGTTACAAAAATAAATGACCCTATCAACATGTTCCAATTAACTTTTTACATGCTGCACCCTACCATAGAATGCCTACCTTTATCATAACATTTTTTAACCCCCACCACCACTGCCACACACCCATTGCTGCTCAATCACTTGTGGATGAATAACAAACAATTTATGTAGGGTAGGGTAGGGTATGGGGTGAGGGCCACCCCAGTAACGATGCATGGAATGACTGACACCCCCTATTAATAGGGACAACATGGAGAAGAAAAAAAGTTAATATAGGTGTTAATACACTCAAGCATGAAGAGTTACATGTCAAATGCAGACATCGTTCTAACAATTTTTTTGTTTTTCACAAAGGGTACGTGTTAAAACACACATTTAACCTATGTATTCTTTCTACAAAATGAAAGAAATCTAACATTTTGGTAAAAGATTTACAAATTTACCTAAATGGTACAAAAATTTCCACATTTTACACACAAGATTTCCCTTATATTAGCAAAAATGTTACAACAAATTTACCTAAAGTCAGAGAGCTTGCTGTGTAGAGTGAGTAATGAGAAGAGCTCAGTGTGTAGAGTGGGGAGTCAGTGTAAGAAGAACTTTCAATAAACAATGCGCTTTGATTAAATGCAGGCTTGCTCACATGGTAAACAAAACCCATTAACTGGTCAGTTTAAGCAGAGTGATCATTTTTGTAGTGAGTCACTCTTATGACAAATTTGACTTGTGCTTTTAACCCCTAGCTATGTGACCACAAAGCCGGGTGTAAGTTTGTACCTATATGCCATAGATGCAAAATGAATTAATCATTTCCTAGCGGTCATCTGGCTTTCTCCTGGCTTTTGATCGTTTTCTCACTGGTCAACAGCTGGAGACTGACAGGTCGCTAATTTCCTGTTCCATAGAGGTCAGGTCTCCAGTTTCAGAAGTGTTAGAGTCAACGCTCTCAGTGCCACTTTCATTGTCCATGCACTGATTGCTTGGTGGTATGGGTTAACACATTGATTGTTGGAAGGGATAGAAAAGTGTTGGAGGCCAGACAGCCAGGGGGAAAGAGTCTTGCTGTAGACACAAGGGCAAGCAAATCCCTCTGGCTTGTGCTAGCACGGTTGGCACAAGTCTGACCTTGAATTGGAGAGCTGAAGTTGTTTTTATAATCTCTGTAATTCATTGGTATACGTGTTCCTGGCATCTGTTGGATTCTAATTCGAAGTTAAGGTGTTAAGGTGTTTGCGACTGTAAGTGTGGACTGCTCAGTGTCTTCCTTACTTCCTGCTGGGGCAATTGCTTTACAGACTTGACTGGGGTTGGAACCAGGTCTGGCTATCAGTTTGTGAGTGAGGAACAAAAATAGGGACACATCCTTTAGCCAATAAACCATTCAAAAGGGTCCACATCAATACCATATGGACATATAAGGCGGAACAGCAGTGTTTTGACAGTTAATCACAATGTTATAGAGCTTAGTCAATAGATAAAACAAGGCGCGGACTTAGTATCCAAGGACGCTTCTTTTAGTTTATCTTTAACACACTAGGTGGCGACACTGAGTCAGCGCAGTGCCAGTGAGGTTAAAGAGGGTGGGGGTGATTATGATATATATTGAGCTAGAGTTGCTTGAACCCGCTCCTTTAGGACGTGTTGACGCTTCTGTTGGATGAATCAAGCTAAGTGACTTGAAAAAGTTGTATTTTGGGTGGAATTTTGAATTTTGAGCATTTGTGTCAAAAAAAGGTCAAGAATTTCGGTTGTGATGCCTTAGGGAGCTTGTTTCCCGTGGCTCAATGGGGTATAAAAAGGACTTGCCAGCATTTTTTTTGACAAAGGTTATGTAATCCTCACCATGGAAGTTAACTTTTTTGATTTGGTGTTTCCAAAAGGAGTCATTCTTCATGTGGACGTTTACATGGAAGGTGGCAGGTAGGTGTTGAATTTTGAGGTAATTTTTGGTTGGGCAAGTCAGGTCAGCTGAGCGGTGTTGGATGCCAAGATGCTTTGGGAGTGGCTTGGGGGCTGAACCTTTATAGTGGATATATGCGACAGAACTGTTTCCCCGTTTGATGTGGTTAGTTGAGAATCTGACCGACCTTTCTCCTCGATTACCGCAGTCAGCATGTGAGGTCTGGATTTCAGGACCAGGACCAGTGGGATTCTCCACAAGATTGCACACCTTAGGTATCTCTTCAGGCAGATAGTGCTGAACCATCCGGCAGTGATCATGATGACCTCATTTTTCCAGTGGACATCCAGGTGACGCCCAAACTATTCGATTAACCGTGGTTTTTGACAACTTGGCGGTCAGGATTGATGTAGGCTAGAGGTTGCTGCCATAAATTATATATCACCCACTAGAAAGTTGTAGATGCTACCTATCATTTTTTCTTGAGCTTAATCCAAGATTTGGGGTTAGCCATGGTGGGAGAACTGTGAACTGTGCCGGGTGTGTTACGCACATGTGATCATGTGCACACCGCACATGACAATGCAGCAGAACATGGCGATAATTGGCAACAACAGGTGTAACCAGGGGAAAACTCAAGGTGATATCCCAGGTGTGTTATTTCATCGGTGGACAATAATGTGGATTTATCATTTAATTGGGGGTAAGATTTTCTGGTTGTCTAGTTTTTTGAGACGTTAAAAATTTGGTAGGTTCAGGGTGGAAGGTGTAGTTGCCTGGGTGTGGTTGCTATGGTTACTACTGAAATATTGGTATGCAGGTTTCCAATTTGCCGCCATAGTGGTAAGCTACTTAGACTATTGGGTTTTAATGTGATGTTTTGAATACAAGATAGGATGGAATTGATCGTTATCATAGCATCGTTTTGAGTTAGCACAAACACAGTACAAATACTAGAGAATAGGCTGCATTTTTTTCACTTCTACTTGGTCTAAATTGGTACATTGTAGGACGGATGGTGACCTGTCAGTTATTGATATATAAGAATTGTGTGAGATGGTTTTATTATATTGGGATGGGGTTTGTTGTGGGAACTTAAAAATTACAAGTATGATGGACAGCTTCTGGTATGTCTAAAAAATAGCATAGGTAGGATGGCAAGGGATAGCATGGACAGTGGCAGGTTGCAACTTATAAAGGTAACGAATTCACACATATTCATGTCCATGTGGTCCATTTCAGTATAATGTGAGTGGGTCTTGGACATGGCTATGTATGTAGGTAATGCCCCTCTGGAACTGCGGGTTTGGGTTGTGACATGAGATTGATGAATAAATAGAGTGACATTTAAGTTTTGAGGAAAAGATTGTCTTAAAGTATCATGTTTGGTCTGTAGTATATTGCTGTTTAAAATACTGGAGTTTAGAACCAATTGAGGACAGTGCATCATCAGTATTGTTTTACTCTCAACACTGACCAGTCACATGGAATTTAGATACCACATGACCGAGACCATATTTAATCAAAGGTTCCAGTGCTTTTTCTCACAGCGACTCGTCACTCTACACAATGAGTTCTCTGACCGTCCATCATATGCTGTATCTACTACCTCGTGCATAATCCATCCAGGATTTAAAAAAGGAGGCTACAAGATACAGGCTTTGGGACTTTATCTACATCTACTCCACTGTACATTGGTGGAAATTCCTTCAAAATCAAGCAAAAGTTAGCTCCATTACACCTATACCCTTCTACACTGCTCACTCATATTAGGATTAATTTATAAACCTACTTCACCAGCTACACAACTAGGAACACAGTATAAACACCCAAAAGTGTGACACAACACTGATATATACACACCACAATGTCTCACAACCTCTTCAAGACCTTCCAGATGATGATGATGGTGATGACTTATGGATAGGAAAAGTGTCAAAGTTTTTACAGCTACCGTCAATAAGGGGTAAGGCAATATTTAACCCCACCACTGGTTGGTTAAACATGCAGCACACTAACAATATCTATGCCCTCTTTTCTGGCACAGTCAAACCCTTGGCTGTGAATAAGCCACCACAGGTGTAACTGCTTCTGTGTTTAAAACAACTTTATAAGCATTTTGTCCCAATGTCCAGAGCAGGTCAGCTATGAACAAGTCGCCAGTGGACAGAACAGAACAATGGAACCCGTATATATTTTGAAATTAGGTCAAATGGTGTCTTAAAGTAGCCAATACAACAGGAGGGTGTGGTCACTCCTTGGATGGTCTTAGTGTCAAGTTCGGGGCTTACGTAGAGAGGACAGCAATTGGCCAATAGACACTGGAGCTATAACAGCTCCTGGTGGTAAGGGCTTAGTGGTGGTAGCCAATAGGGGGCCTATATATTGTACATAAAGGCAGCCATCATGTCTCAGTAAGGTCTAAGTAAGACCAAATGGTGTAGCACCCCTTCTGTAGTGGTTCTACTATATATCTGAGTAAGATGATGTGAGAGTACGCAGTATCTATCCAATAGTTAACAACTTCTCAGAGTGGACAGCAATGAGTTATTCTGTTTTTAAAATCCAAGTTGTAATGCGTGGAGGGAAGAGAGTATACAATATACAACATCTGGAGTAAGAGGAGTGTGGGGCCAGGAGCGAGGTAACTGCTACTGCAGTGGAGGAGGTCCCAGATCAGTCATACAGTGTAAATGCACCATAAGGAGTTGTAGGTGACCATAAGGAGGCAGTTAGAGTAGATCTGGGCGCTGGTTGCTGTAGTGGTTAATAAAGGCAGGTATAGTGCGTAGTAATATTCCCCAGAATATGGGGACCCACAATCCCAAAACACGAGAGAGGGAGTTCCCTGAATCCCGACCGAACAAGACTGGGGAGTTGTAGATAACTATAAGGTAGCAGTTAGAGTAGTAGCCTGCAATAGGTGTCTGTCACTGTGCGACTCCTATAACTCAGTCTTAAAGGCAGCATAGGGAGTTGTAGGTAACTATAATATAGCAGTTATTGTAGTGGTGTAGTAGGCTCCAATAGGAGTCTGTCAGTGTACAAGTCCCCAGGTGAGCCTTGGAGGCTCTATGGAGAGTAGTCAGTAAGTACCAAGTGTCTGATAGACTCCTGCCGCTAAGAGGGTGTAAGAGTCTAGGCCGGGATGACACACTGTGAGTGGAGCACAGGTGTGATGGATATCTATCACAGTGAGAGGTCAGTGCCTAGTGGTGAGGATTGAACAGTAGTCAGTAACTGCAAAGTATATGTACCCTATAGTCTACCACCGATATGAGGGTGTAGGCCCTATAGGTGGGTGTTGTACTGGCTGTATAAGCAGTAGTCAGTAACTACTGATAAACTACTGTCACGGTGAGGGTATACGTCCTATAGGTGGGAGTTGTAGGCTAAGCAGTAACAACTGATAGACTACTGTCACGGTGAGGGTATACGTCCTATAGGTGGGTGTTGTAGGCTGTATAAGCAGTAGTCAGTAACTACTGATAAACTACTGTCACTGTGAGGGTATACGTCCTATAGGTGGGAGTTGTAGGCTAAGCAGTAACAACTGATAGACTACTGTCACGGTGAGGGTATACGTCCTATAGGTGGGTGTTGTAGGCTGTATAAGCAGTAACTACTGATAGACTACTGTCACTGTGAGGGTATACGTCCTATAGGTGGGAGTTGTAGGCTAAGCTGTAACAACTGATAGACTACTGTCACAGTGAGGGTATACGTCCTATAGGTGGGTGTTGTAGGCTGTATAAGCAGTAGTCAGTAACTACTGATAAACTACTGTCACTGTGAGGGTATACTTCCTATAGGTGGAGTTGTAGGCTGTATAAGCAGTAACTACTGATAGACTACTGTCACTGTGAGGGTAAACGTCCTATAGGTGGGTGTTGTAGGCTGCATAAGCAGTAACTACTGATAAACTACTGTCACTGTGAGGGTATACGTCCTATAGGTGGGAGTTGTAGGCTGTATAAGCAGTAACTACTGATAGACTACTGTCACTGTGAGGATATACGTCCTATAGGTGGGAGTTGTAGGCTGTATAAGCAGTAGTCAGTAACTACTGATAGACTACTGTCACTGTGAGGGTATACGTCCTATAGGTGGGAGTTGTAGGCTGTATAAGCAGTAACTACTGATAGACTACTGTCACTGTGAGGGTATACGTCCTATAGGTGGGAGTTGTAGGCTGTATAAGCAGTAACTACTGATAGACTACTGTCACTGTGAGGGTATATGTCCTATAGGTGGAGTTGTAGGCTGTATAAGCAGTAACTACTAATAGACTACTGTCACTGTGATGGTATACGTCCTATAGGTGGGAGTTGAAGGCTGTATAAGCAGTAGTCAGTAACTAGTGATAAACTACTGTCACTGTGAGGGTATACGTCCTATAGGTGGGAGTTGTAGGCTGTATAAGCAGTAACTACTGATAGACTACTGTCACTGTGAGGGTATACGTCCTATAGGTGGGTGTTGTAGGCTGTATAAGCAGTAACTACTGATAGACTACTGTCACTGTGAGGGTATACGTCCTATAGGTGGGAGTTGTAGGCTGTATAAGCAGTAACTACTGATAGACTACTGTCACTGTGAGGGTATACGTCCTATAGGTGCGAGTTGTAGGCTGTATAAGCAGTAACTACTGATAGACTACTGTTACTGTGAGGATATACGTCCTATAGGTGGGTGTTGTAGGCTGTATAAGCAGTAACTACTGATAAACTACTGTCACTGTGAGGGTATACGTCCTAAAGGTGGGAGTTGTAGGCTGTATAAGCAGTAGTCAGTAACTAGTGATAAACTACTGTCACTGTGAGGGTATACGTCCTATAGGTGGGAGTTGTAGGCTGTATAAGCAGTAACTACTGATAAACCACTGTCACTGTGAGGGTATACGTCCTATAGGTGGGTGTTGTAGGCTGTATAAGCAGTAACTACTGATAAACCACTGTCACTGTGAGGGTATACGTCCTATAGGTGGAGTTGTAGGCTGTATAAGCAGTAACTACTGATAAACCACTGTCACTGTGAGGGTATACGTCCTATAGGTGGGTGTTGTAGGCTGTATAAGCAGTAGTTAGTAACTACTGATAAACCACTGTCACTGTGAGGGTATACGTCCTAAAGGTGGGAGTTGTAGGCTAAGCAGTAACAACTGATAGACTACTGTCACTGTGAGGGTATACGTCCTATAGGTGGGAGTTGTAGGCTGTATAAGCAGTAACTACTGATAGACTACTGTCACTGTCAGGGTATACGTCCTATAGGTGGGTGTTATAGGCTGTATAAGCAGTAACTACTGATAAACTACTGTCACTGTGAGGGTATAGGTCCTATAGGTGGAGTTGTAGGCTGTATAAGCAGTAACTACTGATAGACTACTGTCACTGTGAGGATATACGTCCTAAAGGTGGGAGTTGTAGGCTGTATAAGCAGTAACTACTGATAGACTACTGCCACGGTGAGGGTATACGTCTTATGGGTGGGAGTTGTAGGCTGTATAAGCAGTAACTACTTATAAACTACTGACACTGTGAGGATATACGTCCTATAGGTGGGTGTTGTAGGCTGTATAAGCAGTAACTACTGATAAACTACTGTCACTGTGAGGGTATACGTCCTATAGGTGGGAGTTGTAGGCTGTATAAGCAGTAACTACTGATAGACTACTCTTACTGTGAGGGTATACGTCCTATAGGTGGGAGTTGTAGGCTGTATAAGCAGTAACTACTGATAAACTACTGTCACTGTGAGGGTATACGTCCTAAAGGTGGGAGTTGTAGGCTGTATAAGCAGTAGTCAGTAACTAGTGATAAACTACTGTCACTGTGAGGGTATACGTCCTATAGGTGGGAGTTGTAGGCTGTATAAGCAGTAACTACTGATAAACCACTGTCACTGTGAGGGTATACGTCCTATAGGTGGGTGTTGTAGGCTGTATAAGCAGTAACTACTGATAAACCACTGTCACTGTGAGGGTATACGTCCTATAGGTGGAGTTGTAGGCTGTATAAGCAGTAACTACTGATAAACCACTGTCACTGTGAGGGTATACGTCCTATAGGTGGGTGTTGTAGGCTGTATAAGCAGTAGTTAGTAACTACTGATAAACCACTGTCACTGTGAGGGTATACGTCCTAAAGGTGGGAGTTGTAGGCTAAGCAGTAACAACTGATAGACTACTGTCACTGTGAGGGTATACGTCCTATAGGTGGGAGTTGTAGGCTGTATAAGCAGTAACTACTGATAAACTACTGTCACTGTGAGGGTATATGTCCTATAGGTGGGAGTTGTAGGCTGTATAAGCAGTAACTACTGATAGACTACTGTTACTGTGAGGATATACGTCCTATAGGTGGGAGTTGTAGGCTGTATAAGCAGTAACTACTGATAAACTACTGTTACTGTGAGGATATACGTCCTATAGGTGGGAGTTGTAGGCTGTATAAGCAGTAACTACTGATAGACTACTGTCACTGTGAGGGTATAGGTCCTATAGGTGGAGTTGTAGGCTGTATAAGCAGTAACTACTGATAGACTACTGTCACTGTGAGGATATACGTCCTAAAGGTGGGAGTTGTAGGCTGTATAAGCAGTAACTACTGATAGACTACTGCCACTGTGAGGGTATACGTCTTATAGTTGGGAGTTGTAGGCTGTATAAGCAGTAACTACTTATAAACTACTGACACTGTGAGGATATACGTCCTATAGGTGGGTGTTGTAGGCTGTATAAGCAGTAACTACTGATAAACTACTGTCACTGTGAGGGTATACGTCCTATAGGTGGAAGTTGTAGGCTGTATAAGCAGTAACTACTGATAGACTACTCTTACTGTGAGGGTATACGTCCTATAGGTGGGAGTTGTAGGCTGTATAAGCAGTAACTACTGATAGACTACTATCACGGTGAGGGTATACGTCCTATAGGTGGGAGTTGTAGGCTGTATAAGCAGTAACTACTGATAGACAACTGTCACTGTAAGGGTATACGTCCTATAGGTGGAGTTGTAGGCTGTATAAGCAGTAGTTAGTAACTACTGATAAACCACTGTCACTGTGAGGGTATACGTCCTATAGGTACGAGTTGTAGGCTGTATAAGCAGTAACTACTGATAGACTACTCTTACTGTGAGGGTATACGTCCTATAGGTGGGAGTTGTAGGCTGTATAAGCAGTAGTTAGCAACTACTGATAAACCACTGTCACTGTGAGGGTATACGTCCTATAGGTGCGAGTTGTAGGCTGTATAAGCAGTAACTACTGATAAACCACTGTCACTGTGAGGGTATACGTCCTATAGGTGCGAGTTGTAGGCTGTATAAGCAGTAACTACTGATAAACTACTGCCACTGTGAGGGTATACGTCCTATAGGTGGGTACAAGTCCTATAGGTGGGTGTCGTAGGATCTATAAGCAGTAGTCAGTAACTACTGATAGACTACTGTCACTGTGAGGGTATACGTCCTATAGGTGGGTATTGTAGGCTGTATAAGCAGTAACTACTGATAGACTACTGTCACTGTGAGGGTACAAGTCCTACAGGTGGGTGTTGTAGGCTGTATAAGCAGTAACTACTGATAGACTACTGTCACTGTGAGGGAATACGTCTTATAGGTGGGTGTTGTAGGCTGTATAAGCAGTAGTCAGTAACTACTGATAGACTACTTTCACTGTGAGGGTATACCTCCTATAGGTGGGTGTTGTAGGCTGTATAAGCAGTAACTACTGATAGACCACTGTCACTGTGAGGGTATACGTCCTATAGGTGGGAGTTATAGGCTGTATAAGCAGTAACTACTGATAGACTACTGCCACTGTGAGGGTATACGTCCTATAGGTGGGTGTTGTAGGCTGTATAAGCAGTAACTACTGATAGAGTATTGCACTGTGAGGATATACGTCCTATAGGTGGGAGTTCTAGGCTGTATAAGCAGTAACTACAGATAAACTACTGTCACTGTGAGGGTATACGTCCTATAGGTGGGTGTTGTAGGCTGTATAAGCAGTAACTACTGATAAACTACTGTCACTGTAAGGATATATACGTCCTATAGGTGGGGGTTGTAGGCTGTATAAGCAGTAACTACTAATAGACTACTGTCACTGTGAGGGTATACGTCCTATAGGTGGGAGTTGTAGGCTGTATAAGCAGTAACTACTGATAAACTACTGTCACTGTGAGGATATACGTCCTATAGGTGGGTGTTGTAGGCTGTATAAGCAGTAACTACTGATAGACTACTGTCACTGTGAGGGTATACGTCCTATAGGTGGGAGTTGTAGGCTGTATAAGCAGTAACTACTGATAAACTACTGTCACTGTGAGGGTATACGTCCTATAGGTGGGAGTTGTAGGCTGTATAAGCAGTAACTACTGATAGACTACTCTTACTGTGAGGGTATACGTCCTATAGGTGGGAGTTGTAGGCTGTATAAGCAGTAACTACTGATAGACTACTGTCACTGTGAGGGTACAAGTCCTATAGGTGGGTGTTGTAGGCTGTATAAGCAGTAACTACTGATAGACTACTGTCACTGTGAGGGTATACGTCCTATAGGTGGGTGTTGTAGGCTGTATAAGCAGTAACTACTGATAGACTACTGTCACTGTGAGGGTATACGTCCTATAGGTGGGAGTTGTAGGCTGTATAAGCAGTAACTACTGATAGACTACTCTTACTGTGAGGGTATACGTCCTATAGGTGGGAGTTGTAGGCTGTATAAGCAGTAACTACTGATAGACCACTGTCACTGTGAGGGTATACGTCCTATAGGTGGGTGTTGTAGGCTGTATAAGCAGTAACTACTGATAAACTACTGTCACTGTGAGGGTATACGTCCTATAGGTGGGAGTTGTAGGCTGTATAAGCAGTAACTACTGATAGACCACTGTCACTGTGAGGGTATAGGTCCTATAGGTGGGTGTTGTAGGCTGTATAAGCAGTAACTACTGATAAACTACTGTCACTGTGAGGGTATACGTCCTATAGGTGGGTGTTGTAGGCTGTATAAGCAGTAGTCAGTAACAACTGATAGACTACTGTCACTGTTAGGGTGTAAGCCCTATAGGTGCATGGGAGTTGTGGGCTGTATGAGCAGTAACTACTGATAAACTACTGTCACTGTAAGGGTATACGTCCTATAGGTGGGTGTTGTAGGCTGTATTTATAAGCAATAACTACTGATAGACTACTGTCACTGTCAGGGTATACGTCCTATAGGTGGGAGTTGTAGGCTGTATAAGCAGTAACTACTGATAAACTACTGTCACTGTGAGGGTATACGTCCTATAGGTGGGAGTTGTAGGCTGTATAAGCAGTAACTACTGATAGACCACTGTCACTGTGAGGGTATACGTCCTATAGGTGGGTGTTGTAGGCTGTATAAGCAGTAACTACTGATAAACCACTGTCACTGTGAGGGTATACGTCTTATAGGTGGGAGTTGTAGGCTGTATAAGCAGTAACTACTGACAAACCACTGTCACTGTGAGGGTATACGTCCTATAGGTGGGTGTTGTAGGCGGTATAAGCAGTAGTCAGTAACTACTGATAGACTACTGTCACTGTGAGGGTATACGTCCTATAGGTGGGAGTTGTAGGCTGTATAAGCAGTAACTACTGATAAACTACTGTCACTGTGAGGGTATACGTCTTATAGGTGGGAGTTGTAGGCTGTATAAGCAGTAACTACTGATAGACTACTGTCACTGTGAGGGTATACGTCCTATAGGTGGGTGTTGTAGGCTGTATAAGCAGTAACTACTGATAAACTACTGTCACTGTGAGGGTATACGTCCTATAGGTGGGAGTTGTAGGCTGTATAAGCAGTAACTACTGATAGACTACTGTCACTGTGAGGGTATACGTCCTATAGGTGGGTGTTGTAGGCTGTATAAGCAGTAACTACTGATAGACTACTGCCACTGTGAGGGTATACGTCCTATAGGTGGGTGTTGTAGGCTGTATAAGCAGTAACTACTGATAGACTACTCTTACTGTGAGGGTATACGTCCTATAGGTGGGAGTTGTAGGCTGTATAAGCAGTAACTACTGATAAACTACTGTCACTGTGTGGGTATACGTCCTATAGGTGGGTGTTCTATGCTGTATAAGCAGTAACTACTGATAAACTACTGTCACTGTGAGGGTATATGTCCTATAGGTGGGAGTTGTAGGCTGTATAAGCAGTAACTACTGATAGACTACTGCCACTGTGAGGGTATACGTCCTATAGGTGGGAGTTGTAGGCTGTATAAGCAGTAACTACTGATAGACTACTGTCACTGTGAGGGTATACGTCCTATAGGTGGGAGTTGTAGGCTGTATAAGCAGTAACTACTGATAGACTACTGACACTGTGAGGGTATACGTCCTATAGGTGGAGTTGTAGGCTGTATAAACAGTAACTACTGATAGACTACTGCCACTGTGAGGGTATACGTCTTATAGGTGGGAGTTGTAGGCTGTATAAGCAGTAACTACTGATAGACTACTGCCATTGTGAGGGTACAAGTCCTATAGGTGGGTGTTGTAGGATCTATAAGCAGTAGTCAGTCACTACCTGCCTGTGAGTGTGGGAAACAGCCTCCTCCTCCTGCCGCTCCCCTACTCCCCACTCATTCCTCTGGCCCCAACCTAGCGGGAGCCACCTCTCACACTCCACACTTATATCAACCTAAAGGTGCTGATCCACTGGTCTGTCTCTGTCTGTGATTATCTTAAGTGGCTGATTGACAAATCCTCCTGTGAATTTAGACATGCTGGCAGAATATGGTAGAGAAGTCCCAGATGTCAAAAGATGTTGATAACTGATACACAAAATTGACTTATATTAGGTAATCCACTGCCACAGCCTCTCCAGTGTACTCACTGTAACTGCTCATTTAAATGAAGGTCTCACAAATTAGCACAGGTTTCAGTTAAGCACAGGTTTATGTGCCTTCAGAAACACCCATCACCCATCTACTAAACCCCATATAAGTGCAGGTTGTGTATCTAGTACAGGTGTAAAAAGGTAGCTGATATCTACAGGCTCAGGTGTGCTTAATGGGACACATACAAAAGGTAGACCAGGGACCTCACTATACAACTGAATGTAATCCAGTCTTAATCATGTACAGCATTAAGCTCAGTGGTCAGAGAATAAAACTCTCATCTCCCGGTCTAACTCCCATAGATTCAATGTAGAAACCCTTACTTCACACTCATTATGTCTTATGTACAGAGCATGAACGAACGAACCAGTGTTCTACTGAATGTTACGTCCCTATACCTCAGAAAGGGCCTACTGCTGTTATGAGTACAGGGGATAGATGCCTGTAAGAAACATCCGTTCCATCTACCCGGCCTGGTGTGTTTTAGCACTAATGTGCTGAGTGTGGGGGAACTACTGTACTCTGAATGGTATTCAGTATTATTACACCATTTCTGTCATTCTGAGTGCTGTTCCTGGATATTCCCATGCACATACCTGTCGATATTGAATGGCATGATGCATGCATCACAACTTTTGTAAGGTGTGCAGTTATCCAAGGATAACAGGCACCCAGTGTGGTTATCCATGGATAACAGGGACACCTTACATTTCATATGAGATTTCCACTGCCAGGGGCAGGGGTTGAACCCATACTCTACTCATCCCAACTCCCTATGCATTGTGCCACAGGGACTGACGAGAAAGTGTGTGTATTTGCCTGTATATATACAATGTAATAGGTTGGGCTTGGTTTGGAGCGACCCCAGCATTTTGCGTGTGCAAGGTGAGAATGGCATTGTAATTATTGAGGCAATCACACCAGTAGCAGACCGTGACAAAACGCCTGTACCGATGGTATAATGGACAGCGAGTCGCACTGCAAACCGCAAGCACAGGCATTCGCATCCTGGCCTGGTCCACCTTTTTGGCTTCATAGAGGATATGGAGCAGTCAGTAGCATGTGGAGTCCTGTTCCTGGCATGGAGGTGAGCAATTTTTTTTTATTGAATTTATTGATATTCTATGGATTATCTATTGATCAAGTGTGTAATAGAATAAGTAGTTAATGGATATATCATGTTGTGTGACTGATATCCAACAATAACATGCACTGAGGGGGCTTTGCCTATTGTTGGATATCAGTCACATGTCATGCCATATCTATTAATTACTTGGTCATTATACTCCTGCCCGCAGCCCCCTTCTACAGGTGATTTATTGTTGTTTGTATTAATGAATACAATAACTCCGCAGTGTTACAGTCTACAGTGCGTATAATTGGAGTCCAGGTGTGTGCCCTATGTATGTACAGACAGGTGTGTGTCCTATGTATGTACACACAGGTGTGTGTCCTATGTATGTACACACAGGTGTGTGCCCTATGTATGTACAGACAGGTGTGTGCCCTATGTATGTACAGACAGGTATGTGCCCTGTGTATGTACAGACAGGTGTGTGTCCTATGTATGTAGAGACAGGTGTGTGCCCTATGTATGTACAGACAGGTGTGTGCCCTATGTATGTACAGACAGGTGTGTGCCCATGTATGTACAGACAGGTGTGTGCCCTATGTATGTACAGACAGGTGTGTGCCCATGTATTTACAGACAGGTGTGTGTCCTGTGTATGTACAGACAGGTGTGTGCCCTATGTATGTACAGATAGGTGTGTGTCCTGTGTATGTAGAGACAGGTGTGTGTCCTATGTATGTAGAGACAGGTGTGTGCCCTGTGTATGTACAAACAGGTGTGTGTCCTATGTATGTACAGACAGGTGTGTGCCCTGTGTATGTACAGACAGGTGTGTGTCCTGTGTATGTACAGACAGGTGTGTGCCCTATGTATGTACAGACAGGTGTGTGTCCTATGTATGTACAGACAGGTGTGTGCCCATGTATGTACAAACAGGTGTGTGCCCTGTGTTTGTACAGACAGGTGTGTGTCCTATGTATGTACAGACAGATGTGTGCCCTATGTATGTACAGACAGGTGTGTGCCCATGTATGTACAAACAGGTGTGTGCCCTGTGTATGTACAGACAGGTGTGTGTCCTATGTATGTACAGACAGGTGTGTGCCCTATGTATGTACAGACAGGTGTGTGCCCATGTATGTACAAACAGGTGTGTGCCCTGTGTTTGTACAGACAGGTGTGTGCCCTATGTATGTACAGACAGGTGTGTACCCTATGTATGTACAAACAGGTGTGTGCCCTGTGTATGTACAGACAGGTGTGTGCCCTATGTATGTACAGACAGGTGTGTGCCCTGTGTTTGTACAGACAGGTGTGTGCCCTGTTTATGTACAGATAGGTGTGTGCCCTGTGTATGTACAGACAGGTGTGTGCCCTATGTATGTACAGACAGGTGTGTGACCTATGTATGTACAGACAGGTGTGTGCCCGATGTATGTACAGACAGGTGTGTGCCCTATGTATGTACAGACACGTGTGTGCCCTGTGTATGTACAGACAGGTGTGTGCCCTATGTATGTACAGACAGGTGTGTGCCCATGTATGTACAGACAGGTGTGTGCCCTGTGTATGTACAGACAGGTGTGTGCCCTGTGTATGTACAGACAGGTGTGTGCCCTGTGTATGTACAGACAGGTGTGTGCCCTGTGTTTGTACAGATAGGTGTGTGCCCTGTGTATGTACAAACAGGTGTGTGCCCTGTGTTTGTACAGATAGGTGTGTGCCCTGTGTATGTACAAACAGGTGTGTGCCCTGTGTTTGTACAGACAGGTGTGTGCCCTATGTATGTACAGACAGGTGTGTGCCCTATGTATGTACAGACAGGTGTGTGCCCTGTTTATGTACAGATAGGTGTGTGCCCTGTGTATGTACAGACAGGTGTGTGCCCTATGTATGTACAGACAGGTGTGTGCCCTATGTATGTACAGACAGGTGTGTGCCCTGTGTATGTACAAACAGGTGTGTGCCCTGTGTATGTACAGACAGGTGTGTGCCCTGTGTATGTACAGACAGGTGTGTGCCCTATGTATGTACAGACAGGTGTGTGCACTGTGTATGTACAGACAGGTGTGTGCCCTGTGTATGTACAGACAGGTGTGTGTCCTATGTATGTACAGACAGGTGTGTGCCCTATGTATGTACAGACAGGTGTGTGCCCTATGTATGTACAGACAGGTGTGTGCCCTGTCTATGTACAGACAGGTGTGTGTCCTGTCTATGTACAAACAGGTGTGTGCCCTGTGTATGTACAAACAGGTGTGTGTCCATGTATGTACAGACAGGTGTGTGTCCTATGTATGTACAGACAGGTGTGTGCCCTGTGTATGTACAGACAGGTGTGTGCCCGGTGTATGTACAGACAGGTGTGTGCCCTATGTATGTGCAGACAGGTGTGTGCCCTGTTTATGTACAGACAGGTGTGTGCCCTGTGTATGTACAGACAGGTGTGTGCCCTGTGTATGTACAGACAGGTGTGTGCCTATGTATGTACAGACAGGTGTGTGCCCTATGTATGTACAGACAGGTGTGTGCCCTGTGTATGTACAGACAGGTGTGTGCCCTATGTATGTACAGACAGGTGTGTGTCCTATGTATGTACAGACAGGTGTGTGCCCTATGTATGTACAGACAGGTGTATGCCCTGTGTATGTACAGACAGGTGTGTGCCCTGTCTATGTACAGACAGGTGTGTGTCCTGTGTATGTACAAACAGGTGTGTACCCTGTGTATGTACAGACAGGTGTGTGTCCTGTGTATGTACAGACAGGTGTGTGCCCTGTGTATGTACAAACAGGTGTGTGTCCATGTATGTACAGACAGGTGTGTGTCCTATGTATGTACAGACAGGTGTGTGCCCTGTGTATGTACAGACAGGTGTGTGCCCTGTGTATGTACAGACAGGTGTGTGCCCGGTGTATGTACAGACAGGTGTGTGCCTATGTATGTACAGACAGGTGTGTGCCCTATGTATGTACAGACAGGTGTGTGCCCTATGTATGTACAGACAGGTGTCTGCCCTGTGTATGTACAGACAGGTGTGTGCCCTATGTATGTACAGACAGGTGTGTGCCCTATGTATGTACAGACAGGTGTGTGCCTATGTATGTACAGACAGGTGTGTGCCCTATGTATGTACAGACAGGTGTGTGCCCTGTGTATGTACAGACAGGTGTGTGCCCTATGTATGTACAGACAGGTGTGTACCCTGTGTATGTACAGACAGGTGTGTGCCCTGTGTATGTACAGACAGGTGTGTGTCCTATGTATGTACAGATAGGTGTGTGTGCCCATGTATGTACAGACAGGTGTGTGTCCTATGTATGTACAGACAGGTGTGTGCCCTGTGTATGTACAGACAGGTGTGTGCCCTATGTATGTACAGACAGGTGTGTACCCTGTGTATGTACAGACAGGTGTGTGTCCTGTGTATGTACAGACAGGTGTGTGCCCTGTGTATGTACAGATAGGTGTGTGTGCCCATGTATGTACAGACAGGTGTGTGTCCTATGTATGTACAGACAGGTGTATGCCCTGTGTATGTACAGACAGGTGTGTGCCCTGTGTATGTACAGACAGGTGTGTGCCCTATGTATGTACAGACAGGTGTGTGCCCTATGTATGTACAGACAGGTGTGTGTCCTATGTATGTACAGACAGGTGTGTGCCCTGTGTATGTACAGACAGGTGTGTGCCCTGTGTATGTACAGACAGGTGTGTGCCCTATGTATGTACAGACAGGTGTGTGCCCTGTGTATGTACAGACAGGTGTGTGCCCTGTGTATGTACAGACAGGTGTGTGCCCTGTGTATGTACAGACAGGTGTGTGCCCTGTGTATGTACAGACAGGTGTTTGCCCTGTGTATGTACAGACAGGTGTGTGCCCTGTGTATGTACAGACAGGTGTGTGCCCTGTGTATGTACAGACAGGTGTGTGTCCTGTGTATGTACAGACAGGTGTATGCCCTGTGTATGTACAGACAGGTGTGTGCCCTGTCTATGTACAGACAGGTGTATGCCCTGTGTATGTACAGACAGGTGTGTGCCCTGTGTATGTAGAGACAGGTGTGTGCCCTGTGTATATACAGACAGGTGTGTGTCCTATGTATATACAGACAGGTGTGTGTCTTGTGTATGTACAGACAGGTGTGTGCCCTGTCTATGTACAGACAGGTGTGTGTCCTATGTATGTACAGACAGGTGTGTGCCCTATGTATGTACAAACAGGTGTGTGCCCTGTGTATGTACAGACAGGTGTGTGCACTGTGTATGTACAGACAGGTGTGTGCACTGTGTATGTACAGACAGGTGTGTGCCCTATGTATGTACAGACAGATGTGTGCCGTGTGTATGTACAGACAGGTGTGTGTCCTGTGTATGTACAAACAGGTGTGTGCCCTATGTATGTACAGACAGGTGTGTGCCCTGTGTATGTACAGACAGGTGTGTGTCCTATGTATTTTTTTGAGGTTTGAAAATGTTTTATTGTCAAGTCACTATTCATACAGAAAGTGGTAAAATTAGACAATAATGTGAATCCTCGTTTAGTTATTACATTAAGTGGTTGTTTGCACATAGATCAATGAATAAAGATGGAAATTTATACAATGAAGAATGAGAACAATAATATAAACAGAAAAAATAAAATCTATATAACAAACAGTATATACTATGTACACAAATAGCAACCTCTATAATCTTACAATAAAATTTCAAAAAGAAGGGCAGCAGGCATGGTACACCAGTTTGTTACTATCAACAAGTTTTATACTAGCATGTATTACACTATACCAATAGGATATATATGGACAGATCAGTAGGTACAAAACATATCTTAAACAGATGATCAGCAGTGTGGCCTGTGTATGTACAGACACACCTGCGGCTGCTGTATGATAAGTTTTACTTCTGCACCACGTGCCTTGGACCACGTGTACAGCAAGACACTGGGACGACTACTACTGGTACTACAGTATGTGCAGCATGGCTAGTAGGAGGGTC
Source organism: Acholoe squamosa (assembly GCA_949317995.1). Classification (NCBI taxonomy): domain Eukaryota; kingdom Metazoa; phylum Annelida; class Polychaeta; order Phyllodocida; family Polynoidae; genus Acholoe; species Acholoe squamosa. Next base: position 572,600 of record OX439036.1, read on the forward strand.
TGGGCACTTGCAGTACAGCACATGCAGTATGGGCTCTGCACACACAGAGGTAGGCTGCTATGAGGGTCTGGGAATAAGGTCTTGGCCAATTTGTAATACAGCATGTGCAGCATGGGCTCTGTTTCCTTGTGTGCTGGTGGGGAGGGTCTAGGTACAAAGTGCTTCAGACATGGGGCAGGAGTTGGCCCTGCTGCAGGAAGCCCAAACTGTTCTTCAATGGTGAGTCTGGTTACATCCCCCTCTCTTAGTCTTGACACTGCAATACAGTCTCTACCATAATTACCTGCAGGGGGAAAGTGTTGATGTAGTTGTGTTCCAGTCCTCCATTCAATGTTCTACTCCTCCTTAAACAATACAGCCACAGTCTCCTTAAGAAGTACACCCAGAGTCTCTATAGTACTGATATGCAATTCTCAGGTGCTCCCAAGCAAGCCAAAAATCATGTAAATGAGAAGGGGCCATAAGGTCAATGAATCTTCGTTCACACAGATATGGGCTCCCCCTTGACACCTGTAGATAGAACTGTACAACTTGTTGATTCTTAACCCTCTTACTCCTGGTATCAGGCCCTTGTGAGTTACAAGCTGTAATGTGAATAACACCCAGTGCACTAAAGTATGCCCTGAAGTACAAGAATGATGACAGGTAGCGAGTTTCCACATGTCCCCTCTATGGGTTACTAGTAGGCCTATGTGGAGAATAGTGAGTAGGGGGTTATCTATATATCACATCCAGTTACTAACAGTAGAATGTCTTCCAGCCACAGCAACAGCAAGCTTTCATAGCAAATTGTACCTACAAGATTTATCTGCAATGTTAGAAAGCTGTAGTGAGAAATAGTTGCAGATCTTCTACCACAGCTCCACTCAGAGACTTCAGACACCCTGTGTATCTGATCCATCTGTATAGACTATGACAACAAGCTCTATCCATGCAACTTTTGGATAACAAAGGGTGATAGCGCCAGTCGGTGCATGGACTATTGGATGGTTTACAATCCTCTGGTACACACAATTATTGATTATCTCTGTTATAATGTCAGCATCCACACAATCACAATCTACCTTTCAAAATTTTGTAAAAAAGATCAATCAGACGTGTGACTGTTGCACAGCAAGTCCAACCTTAGAATAAAAACCAATAAAATACGGCAGAATGTTTCTTATGCCTGTCATTTTGTGTGTCCCTGCCTCTCTCTGTATATGTTTGTCTCTCTGTCTGTCTCTGTCTGTCTCTGTCTCTGTCTCTCTCAATCTCTCTCTCAATCTCTCTCTCCCTCTTTGTGTGTGTTTTCTGTTTCTCTCTCTATGTGTGTGTTTCTGTCTCACTTTGAATCACTGTCACCTTTGCATTTCTGTCACCTAAAACCCCCATAGGACTCCTGCCCTATGTATTCCTCTTTAATCATTACTAACCTCCATCGTCCATTCGTATACACTGTGAGGTTCAGCATAGACACTAAGTTTTTAGACAGCAATCTGTACCTGCCCAAACAGCCTGTTGGTGAGCTGAGGCCAGCTCCCACTTCCCACCTGATGAGGTCCTGTGCCTACCCAGCAAATTGTCGTTATCTGTCGCCATGATTGGTCATCAATGGTGACTCCTTTCTGAGTGATAACTCACTGCGTCATCTTTCGCCACTGTGTGTCAGTCTCACATGGCATGGTGATTTATCACAACAGTCGCCAACATGATCTCACTCACTGCGTGAGTATGTGCCACCCTTTGTCATCCCTCACAAAGCATGGTGACTTATCACCACCATCGCCAACATGGATCTAACTCACTGCGTGAGTATGTGCCACTGCCTGTCAACTCTCAGTCAGAATGGCAACTTTTCACCTGCATTGCCACATGGCTCTCACTCACTACGTGAGTGTGTATCACTCCTAGTTAATCTTCTCTCAAAATGGCAACTTATCACCACCATTGCCAACATTGGTCTCACTCAATATGTGAATTTGTGTCACTCCAAGTCAATGCTCTCTGAGGATTGCATCATCTGTCACTGTCATCTGGCAACTTATCACCACCATTGCCAAAGTTATTGAGACAGCACCACTGTTCAACATGTAGCCTATCTAGGAAGTGTGGGCATGAAGTATAAGTCCCATACTTATCAAATGTGCTTTGTTTCACACTGATTTCCATGTAATACTTCAAGGTTAATCAAACAAGATTATATAGAGAGAATATCAATTGAATTTAGATAGAGGTATCTCTAAAATGAATGCAACTATCCATAAACACCTTTTCTCTGGTAACAGGAAAAATACATAGGGAAATATCAACATGAACACCTTGTCTGTGGTTAGAGGGAAGATACATATGGCAATACCTTCTCTGGCAAAACATACTTTGATCTGGCAGATGTGAGGCTGCATGATTACCAATGTCGATGATCATGAGCTTTTTATCTAACAAGGTGAGTGATCACCAGCGTCGCCATCACTGGTGAGTCTGAGTGATCACCACTCTCGCCATCCATGGTGAACCTGTGCTATGACGTGGTGCATTTTTCATCTAGCGAGGTGAGTGATCAACCGCCTTGCCATCCCTGGTGAGTGTGCATCATCACGATCCTCGCCAACCATGGTGAAGATGCGCTGTGGCATGGTGTGTGTTTCATCTAGCGAGGTGAGTGATCACAATCCTTGCCATCCGTGAATGTGCATTATGACGTGGTGTGTGTCTCATCTAGCGAAGTGAGTGATCACTCATGTCGCCATCCCTGGTAAGGATGAGTGATCACTCATGTCGCCATCCCTGGTGAGGATGAGTGATCACTCATGTCGCCATCCCTGGTGAGGATGAGTGATCACGATCCTCGCCATCCCTGGTGAACATGTGCTATGACGAGGTGCATGTTTCATCTAGCGAGGTGAGTGATCACCCATGTCGCCATCCCTGGTGAGTCTGAGTGATCACCATCCTCGCCATCTGAGGTGAGGCCATGTGATCACCATCATTGCTATTCCTGGTGATCTTGTGCTATAGCGACGTCGTGTTCCATCTAGCGACATGTGTGAGCCACTTCACACAGGTTGACGAGGAGTCACGACAATTTGCTGGGTAGTGATGTGTGAAATGGCCCCATGGGAGGGAAGTGGAGGGTCCATAATGAAGAGTGTAATGGTAGGATTGGGTATAGACGCAGCGTGTATTTGTGTATTTAGACGTCCTCATTTGGCCCATGTCCTGTTAGACTGTGTAAAATCCCCTGTAGCAGGAATGGGGGGAGGGGGTGTACCGATGGAATAGCACAAATCTTCTATAGTGTACTTTAGATTGATATGACCTTTTTCATTCACTGGCAAATAGCACATTGACTTACATTTTATCAAATTTGCATTGACTGATAAAATTGTAAGACTGGTATAGAAATATTTCTGAACACATTCTACCCGTTATTATAAAATGGCTGGCAGTGCTCTGCTGCACAATAGAAGTGACCTTGAGTGCATTATAAGAGTGTAGTGCACACTTGAGCAAGGTCACCATAGTTGTAAACAGGTCATGGGTCATTAATTGGTCTAGACATACATTAATTGGGTACTTAAGTGATTGGAATGATTACAACGTTTTATAAAGATAATAGACAACTCCTTCTTCACATCTCGCCTGCAAAAAGGTGCATTTATGCATTATAGGACAACAGACAGTCTTGATGTGAAGAAGATCGTTGTTGGCGACTTGTTGTAATAACTTATGTCTAAGTGTTTCGAGAAGCCAATAAACAGTGTTGAAACTTCAAACTTCTATTCTCTAAGTATAGGGGTATATTGTTTTATAATGCAGTACAGCGTATACAATTGTTGTAACATCATATGCTTTCTCTGTGCAATAAGACCAGCAAAAAATCTGCATTAACATCCGCAGACCCAAAGGTTGTAAACAGTATATTAGCACATCTGATATATATAGACTATCAATACAAACTTGTATATAAGTTAAAAAAAAAAGAGTACAACAATATTATCATTATTAATTCCATGTGTTTGATTATACAGCCATCTCCCTAAAAGACTTTAAGTACCCGAGTTTTTCCACCGGGGGGGGGGGGGTGGGGTTTTAACCAGTTACCTTTAAGGTGTACTTCTCCAGCTTTGTTGTGGTAATATGCAATTTAAAAGATTCAACATAGAATGATTGTAAAGATACTTACTGCAATAAAGACAATTCGTACTAAAAAAAATTCTTTTTTTGTCTGAGTGACAATATCACAAAGTCCTGTGAAAAGTAGAACACAGTATTCTAAGAAGAAACACTAAGGTGGACCTCCTCCAAGTTTTAACCATCCCTCATTTGTCTTCTCACCAATAACTATTTTAGTCATTTAGATTAAAACCATATTCCTCAGGACCTGCACTTCCGTATCTATCCTAAAGGATGTCTGTTATCCTACATTACGTTTTGTCTACAAAGATTGTACACTGGCTTTGTTCCTGTATCCACCTCTTTTTCAAGTATTTCCAACAATCACAATGGACGGAGGCAAAATCCTCACACAGGGCCCACCTGACTTGTATATACCTAAGGAAATGCACTGACCAAGGAACTATGAAATTACATCTGTTTTATAAATTATAAATATTTGTTGACATGAAGCAATCAACCATATTTGTTATAGCATGAATTTATAACTGTTTCAGGTACTAATTAAGTCCACTTGTGTGTCTCTCTATGATCTAATCAACATTGTGAAGATTTCCCATCCACAGTATAGTTTCCTTTTGCATGGTGACTAACAAACTAATGAATATATTAGATATTTCCCACACACAGTGAGGTTCCCTCATGTACAGTGACTAGACTAACAAACTAATGAACATCTTAAATATTTCCCACACACAGTAAGGTTCCCTCATGTACAGTGACTAGACTAACAATCTAATGAACATCTTAAATATTTCCCACACACAGTAAGGTTCCCTCATGTACAGTGACTAATGAACCAAAAGTACACTTTCCTTATATATAGAGACTTCATCCTAAGGCACACAGTGGTTTACAGAAGGGGTTATTAAAGAATGCATTTAAAACCATTTAAGGTTACATGACTTCATTTTTATTTGTCTCCAAGATGCAAGGGTGGGTAGCTCACTATCCCTTTAGATAGTGAAACAATCGGAATGAGGCCAGAGAAATTATTCACCCAGATCGATCTTGATGGCAAAATAATATTTTCATTAGACTACTATGTATACTTGAAGGCTAAAGGGCATGGAGGGATTGCAAAACACTGTACAATTAAAGGCAGGTGCTGGTACACATAGTCCTTTACAGTTCCTGAACTACCTCTTAATAACACTAAATTTGCATCTCACATTGATCTTGTTCAGCAATGTATACTTTATAGAGGGGTACCACTTGACATTAAGAGGCTGTGTTCATACACATTGTTGTCAGGCTTTCGACTTACTGCATTACTCAGCATTCCGCAACTTTGGATTTAAGTTATTTATTCAAGAATGTAATTAAAGCATTAAGTCACTAAGGCTTAATGTGGGAGAAAAGGGGTATGGCTTTATGATTGGCCAGGACTTAAGAGTTGCTGCCATGAGATATAGTAAAAATACTAATCAAAGTTATTCCCTTATTTTGTTAATTTTTGACATTTTTCTGCCAGTCACAGGAATTCAAGTCTGCTCACATCCTTACTAATTCAATTAGTTTGTAAATTGTTCTGATCATTCCAGTGTTTATAAAAGGTCTATTGAACACTTACACAGAGGTTGGTCTCGCACATCACTCTAGTAAACGCCTGTCATTCTGCAATAAAGTTAAGGGCCACACAATTTCAGGCCCGAGAGACACCTGACCCTAATTCTATCAGTGAGTGTGATGACCAATCTTTGACTGGGGCAGGAGGTGGAAGATACTTCTCCTTCACATAGAAACTAAATTTGCTTGTAAGACTCTCGCCTTCTCCAAGTAAATTTACCTTAACCTTTTAAGGGCCGCAATTTTATTTATGCATCATGCCCATTTGTTGTCATAATACACCAATGACACTGCTGCATTGCTGACCCTCTGGGAGTGGATCAACCCCCGCAGGGTTGGCATGATACATGAATGGGGTGAGTCCCTCACCAGGGCTACATTCATGCATCATGACAACCAATGGCACTCTTGTATTACCGGTCCTTAAAGGGTTAAAAACATGTATTTGTTATGCCATTAGAAACAGAAAGCCAGCATAATAGAAAATTGCAGGATATATATTAAAAACAGAATGAAGACTGCCTTTCATGTAGATGGATTGATGTATCACTGATTGTAATTATATTGGGCTGATTGGCTACAACCCAACAATCATACTGTATCAGTAGTTTATTGTGAATTACTCCCTCATATTGTTACTAAATGAGGCTCCATACATCTCTACGGGAATACAGTCACTCCTCATATACATCCCTGTGTTTGATAGCTCATAATTACAGCCATCTTCCTGATAACAGAGCGCTGTATGTCTCTGACTGTGTCTCTGATTGTATCCCCAATTATTCCTCTGATAAATGGCCTAAGCCACAATGAAAACCAGCCGCTATTGGAATGTAGTCATATATGACGAATTTAGGGTCGTCAGAGGGTCGTCATGCCATGCTGACGACCTAAACTCATTATTCTGACCACCCTGTTAAATCTATTAGTGTAGAGTTGATCCATAAGAGGGCCCTGCTATCCAAAGCCCCGATTCCTATGATCCACCCTAGGATATTTGTTGACTATTATCTGCAATTAACTTGGTGCATTGCCAGTTGAAACATGTTAGGGGGATGCATCATTTGATATAAAAAATTACCTAAATGAAAAGAAAATGTTGGGAGAATATTTACAGTAGAACACTGATATTACTATGACGATGCCTCTTTTGTGTTTGGGAATTTTCTATAACTCCCTATTGGTTGAAGATATTCGTTAACATAAACCAAGTACTGGGGAGAGTGCTATGGCAATCTCACATAATAATGCACAAGGTTATAATACCCTTGCAGAGATTGAAACTTGTATATAAGTTAAAAAAAAAAGAGTACAACAATATTATCATTATTAATTCCATGTGTTTGATTATACAGCCATCTCCCTAAAAGACTTTAAGTACCCGAGTTTTTCCACCGGGGGGGGGGTGGGGTTTTAACCAGTTACCTTTAAGGTGTACTTCTCCAGCTTTGTTGTGGTAATATGCAATTTAAAAGATTCAACATAGAATGATTGTAAAGATACTTACTGCAATAAAGACAATTCGTACTAAAAAAAATTCTTTTTTTGTCTGAGTGACAATATCACAAAGTCCTGTGAAAAGTAGAACACAGTATTCTAAGAAGAAACACTAAGGTGGACCTCCTCCAAGTTTTAACCATCCCTCATTTGTCTTCTCACCAATAACTATTTTAGTCATTTAGATTAAAACCATATTCCTCAGGACCTGCACTTCCGTATCTATCCTAAAGGATGTCTGTTATCCTACATTACGTTTTGTCTACAAAGATTGTACACTGGCTTTGTTCCTGTATCCACCTCTTTTTCAAGTATTTCCAACAATCACAATGGACGGAGGCAAAATCCTCACACAGGGCCCACCTGACTTGTATATACCTAAGGAAATGCACTGACCAAGGAACTATGAAATTACATCTGTTTTATAAATTATAAATATTTGTTGACATGAAGCAATCAACCATATTTGTTATAGCATGAATTTATAACTGTTTCAGGTACTAATTAAGTCCACTTGTGTGTCTCTCTATGATCTAATCAACATTGTGAAGATTTCCCATCCACAGTATAGTTTCCTTTTGCATGGTGACTAACAAACTAATGAATATATTAGATATTTCCCACACACAGTGAGGTTCCCTCATGTACAGTGACTAGACTAACAAACTAATGAACATCTTAAATATTTCCCACACACAGTAAGGTTCCCTCATGTACAGTGACTAGACTAACAATCTAATGAACATCTTAAATATTTCCCACACACAGTAAGGTTCCCTCATGTACAGTGACTAATGAACCAAAAGTACACTTTCCTTATATATAGAGACTTCATCCTAAGGCACACAGTGGTTTACAGAAGGGGTTATTAAAGAATGCATTTAAAACCATTTAAGGTTACATGACTTCATTTTTATTTGTCTCCAAGATGCAAGGGTGGGTAGCTCACTATCCCTTTAGATAGTGAAACAATCGGAATGAGGCCAGAGAAATTATTCACCCAGATCGATCTTGATGGCAAAATAATATTTTCATTAGACTACTATGTATACTTGAAGGCTAAAGGGCATGGAGGGATTGCAAAACACTGTACAATTAAAGGCAGGTGCTGGTACACATAGTCCTTTACAGTTCCTGAACTACCTCTTAATAACACTAAATTTGCATCTCACATTGATCTTGTTCAGCAATGTATACTTTATAGAGGGGTACCACTTGACATTAAGAGGCTGTGTTCATACACATTGTTGTCAGGCTTTCGACTTACTGCATTACTCAGCATTCCGCAACTTTGGATTTAAGTTATTTATTCAAGAATGTAATTAAAGCATTAAGTCACTAAGGCTTAATGTGGGAGAAAAGGGGTATGGCTTTATGATTGGCCAGGACTTAAGAGTTGCTGCCATGAGATATAGTAAAAATACTAATCAAAGTTATTCCCTTATTTTGTTAATTTTTGACATTTTTCTGCCAGTCACAGGAATTCAAGTCTGCTCACATCCTTACTAATTCAATTAGTTTGTAAATTGTTCTGATCATTCCAGTGTTTATAAAAGGTCTATTGAACACTTACACAGAGGTTGGTCTCGCACATCACTCTAGTAAACGCCTGTCATTCTGCAATAAAGTTAAGGGCCACACAATTTCAGGCCCGAGAGACACCTGACCCTAATTCTATCAGTGAGTGTGATGACCAATCTTTGACTGGGGCAGGAGGTGGAAGATACTTCTCCTTCACATAGAAACTAAATTTGCTTGTAAGACTCTCGCCTTCTCCAAGTAAATTTACCTTAACCTTTTAAGGGCCGCAATTTTATTTATGCATCATGCCCATTTGTTGTCATAATACACCAATGACACTGCTGCATTGCTGACCCTCTGGGAGTGGATCAACCCCCGCAGGGTTGGCATGATACATGAATGGGGTGAGTCCCTCACCAGGGCTACATTCATGCATCATGACAACCAATGGCACTCTTGTATTACCGGTCCTTAAAGGGTTAAAAACATGTATTTGTTATGCCATTAGAAACAGAAAGCCAGCATAATAGAAAATTGCAGGATATATATTAAAAACAGAATGAAGACTGCCTTTCATGTAGATGGATTGATGTATCACTGATTGTAATTATATTGGGCTGATTGGCTACAACCCAACAATCATACTGTATCAGTAGTTTATTGTGAATTACTCCCTCATATTGTTACTAAATGAGGCTCCATACATCTCTACGGGAATACAGTCACTCCTCATATACATCCCTGTGTTTGATAGCTCATAATTACAGCCATCTTCCTGATAACAGAGCGCTGTATGTCTCTGACTGTGTCTCTGATTGTATCCCCAATTATTCCTCTGATAAATGGCCTAAGCCACAATGAAAACCAGCCGCTATTGGAATGTAGTCATATATGACGAATTTAGGGTCGTCAGAGGGTCGTCATGCCATGCTGACGACCTAAACTCATTATTCTGACCACCCTGTTAAATCTATTAGTGTAGAGTTGATCCATAAGAGGGCCCTGCTATCCAAAGCCCCGATTCCTATGATCCACCCTAGGATATTTGTTGACTATTATCTGCAATTAACTTGGTGCATTGCCAGTTGAAACATGTTAGGGGGATGCATCATTTGATATAAAAAATTACCTAAATGAAAAGAAAATGTTGGGAGAATATTTACAGTAGAACACTGATATTACTATGACGATGCCTCTTTTGTGTTTGGGAATTTTCTATAACTCCCTATTGGTTGAAGATATTCGTTAACATAAACCAAGTACTGGGGAGAGTGCTATGGCAATCTCACATAATAATGCACAAGGTTATAATACCCTTGCAGAGATTGAATGGAGGGGTGGGGGGGCAGCTTCCAACAAAGATTTTAATAATGAAAAAGATATATGAGATACACCTATAGTTCAATATTACAGTGGAAATGTATTGCCAAAGTGACAACTCTAGGCCATGAGTGACGACCTTAAGTTATCACCTATGACGACCCCATGATGACCTAAAGCTGTAGTTGTGGGTATCGTCAATCTGAGCACCTAAAGTCATTACTATTGACGAGTTCTGGATCTCGTACGTTTTCAGTGCAACAGCAAAGGCTGTACACCTGTAGAACAGCCCCATCTCTTACCCTACTCAGTGTCATTAATTGTTTTGTGCATCATACCACTTAGTACTTTTGGCACTTTACCAATAGAGTGGTAATTTACGAATAGAGTGGTAATAGTAATGCCTGCAGTGATGTATACACAACAAAATGATATATATTGTTCATCAGCTAGAGAGCTATGGTTATTTTATTTGTGGTCTCATAGTATAGGCTCATTATTGCAGCATTGTTAGATAAGAGGCCTTTAGGGGCTGCTGATGCATCAATGCATTATGTGCATTGGTCATCATGATGCATGAATGCAGCCCTGGCGAGTAATTGTCAAGGACCACATTCAAACATCATGGCGACCCTAAGTGATTGATACGCCCAGTATGGTTAGTGCGATGCATCAATGAGGTACTGGCAAACAGACTTGCCTGCACTTCATTGGTACATCATCCTGACTAATGGCCATGATACATTAATACATCAAAGGCCCTTAAAGAGTTAACCCCCCCCCCTTCCCTGTGTGGCACCCAGCAGGTCAGCCCTCAGCCTGACTGAACAAGGTGAGGTTAACAGCCAATCAAGGTGCCACTAGGGCCACTGGTTTTACACCAGCTTTGCTTCCTTAAAACAATGCTGATTGCACTCGGGGCCTGAGCGGAATTCATAAAGTTGGTGGACCTACTAGTATGTAGGAATTTAGCTAGAAGCAGGGTGTTTGCACTAGAAGGATGCAATCAGATGCTGTTGAAAGCTTTTGTCTGGCATCCTATGTTAATTTCCTCAACAAATGTCAATGAATAACCTAAAAGAAGAACCCTGTGCAACATTGTCACCTAGTAATTTATCCCAATCTAAATAACGAACATATTGCATCACCCACCATATACAATCAATGCACCACCTAATGCATTTTCTTAACCTTGACATCATCATAAGCATAAAGTAAACCTGAGAACTGCTCAACGTTGTAGTAACACATGATTCAATAATCATGCCAGAATCTTTTCATTTGACAAAGGCCATCAAAATACCCAATCATGAAAATGGGATGGGGTTTCCCTTTAACCTGATGATAACAAAATAGTTGATCTTCAACATTTTTATTAAGTTGTAATATTTCACTACTCACCAAAGAAGCAGCACATGAAGACGATGATGCACAGCACGATAAAGATCCACCTGATGTGGTTCAGGTCCAGTGCATTGACATACTCCGGGTGTGTGCCGAGGTCATCATAGTAACCCGAGTGGTTTCCTGAGTCATTACCAGCATTAGGGAGGCAGCGGGGGTCAGGGGGGCTTCCTTCTGCTATCTTGTCAATGGGCTAACTGCTGCATGGGGCACCAAGTAAGTAGCCAATACAACAGGAGGGTGTGGTCACTCCCTGTACTGCTGCACGTGGCGCACAGTAAGTAGCCAATACAACAGGAGGGTGTGGTACCTCCCTGTACTGCTGCATGGGGCGCACAGTAAGTAGCCAATACAACAGGAGGGTGTGGTACCTCCCTGTACTGCTGCACGTGGCGCACAGTAAGTAGCCAATACAACAGGAGGGTGTGGTACCTCCCTGTACTGCTGCACGGGGCACACAGTAAGTAGCCAATACAACAGGAGGGTGTGGTACCTCCCTGTACTGCTGCACGTGGCGCACAGTAAGTAGCCAATACAACAGGAGGGTGTGGTACCTCCCTGTACTGCTGCACGGGGCACACAGTAAGTAGCCAATACAACAGGAGGGTGTGGTCACTCCCTGTACTGCTGCACGGGGCACACAGTAAGTAGCCAATACAACAGGAGGGTGTGGTACCTCCCTGTACTGCTGCACGTGGTGCACAGTAAGTAGCCAATACAACAGGAGGGTGTGGTACCTCCCTGTACTGCTGCACGTGGTGCACAGTAAGTAGCCAATACAACAGGAGGGTGTGGTACCTCCCTGTACTGCTGCAGGGGGCGCACAGTAGGTAGCCAATACAACAGGAGGGTGTGGTACCTCCCTGTACTGCTGCACGGGGCACACAGTAAGTAGCCAATACAACAGGAGGGTGTGGTCACTCCCTGTACTGCTGCACGGGGCACACAGTAAGTAGCCAATACAACAGGAGGGTGTGGTCACTCCCTGTACTGCTGCACGTGGCACACAGTAAGTAGCCAATACAACAGGAGGGTGTGGTACCTCCCTGTACTGCTGCACGTGGTGCACAGTAAGTAGCCTATACAACAGGAGGGTGTGATACCTCCCTGTACTGCTGCACGTGGTGCACAGTAAGTAGCCAATACAACAGGAGGGTGTGGTACCTCCCTGTACTGCTGCACGTGGTGCACAGTAAGTAGCCAATACAACAGGAGGGTGTGGTCACTCCCTGTACTGCTGCACGGCGCACACAGTAAGTAGCCAATACAACAGGAGGGTGTGGTACCTCCCTGTACTGCTGCACGTGGTGCACAGTAAGTAGCCAATGCAACAGGAGGGTGTGGTCACTCCCTGTACTGCTGCATGGGGCGCACAGTAAGTAGCCAATACAACAGGAGGGTGTGGTCACTCCCTGTACTGCTGCACGGGGCACACAGTAAGTAGCCAATACAACAGGAGGGTGTGGTACCTCCCTATACTGCTGCACGTGGTGCACAGTAAGTAGCCAATACAACAGGAGGGTGTGGTACCTCCCTGTACTGCTGCATGGGGCACACAGTAAGTAGCCAATACAACAGGAGGGTGTGGTACCTCCCTGTACTGCTGCACGGGGCACACAGTAAGTAGCCAATCCAACAGGAGGGTGTGATCTCTCCCTGTACTACTGCACGGGGCGCACAGTAAGTAGCCAATACAACAGGAGGGTGTGGTACCTCCCTGTACTGCTGCACGTGGCACACAGTAAGTAGCCAATACAACAGGAGGGTGTGATCTCTCCCTGTACTACTGCACGGGGCGCACAGTAAGTAGCCAATACAACAGGAGGGTGTGGTACCTCCCTGTACTGCTGCACGTGGTGCACAGTAAGTAGCCAATACAACAGGAGGGTGTGGTACCTCCCTGTACTGCTGCACGTGGTGCACAGTAAGTAGCCAATACAACAGGAGGGTGTGGTCACTCCCTGTACTGCTGCAAATGGCACACAGTAAGTAGCCAATACAACAGGAGGGTGTGGTTGCTCCCTGTACTGCTGCACGTGGCGCACAGTAAGTAGCCAATACAACAGGAGGGTGTGGTCACTCCCTGTACTGCTGCACGGGGCACACAGTAAGTAGCCAATACAACAGGAGGGTGTGGTCACTCCCTGTACTGCTGCACAGGGCACACAGTAAGTAGCCAATACAACAGGAGGGTGTGGTACCTCCCTGTACTGCTGCACGGGGCACACAGTAAGTAGCCAATACAACAGGAGGGTGTGGTTCCTCCCTGTACTGCTGCACGTGGCGCACAGTAAGTAGCCAATACAACAGGAGGGTGTGGTCACTCCCTGTACTGCTGCACGTGGTGCACAGTAAGTAGACAATACAACAGGAGGGTGTGGTCACTCCCTGTACTGCTGCACGGGGCGCACAGTAAGTAGCCAATACAACAGGAGGGTGTGGTCACTCCCTGTACTGCTGCACGGGGCACACAGTAAGTAGCCAATACAACAGGAGGGTGTGGTACCTCCCTGTACTACTGCACGTGGTGCACAGTAAGTAGCCAATACAACAGGAGGGTGTGGTACCTCCCTGTACTGCTGCACGTGGTGCACAGTAAGTAGCCAATACAACAGGAGGGTGTGGTACCTCCCTGTACTGCTGCACGTGGTGCACAGTAAGTAGCCAATACAACAGGAGGGTGTGGTACCTCCCTGTACTGCTGCAGGGGGCGCACAGTAGGTAGCCAATACAACAGGAGGGTGTGGTACCTCCCTGTACTGCTGCACGGGGCACACAGTAAGTAGCCAATACAACAGGAGGGTGTGGTCACTCCCTGTACTGCTGCACGGGGCACACAGTAAGTAGCCAATACAACAGGAGGGTGTGGTCACTCCCTGTACTGCTGCACGTGGCACACAGTAAGTAGCCAATACAACAGGAGGGTGTGGTACCTCCCTGTACTGCTGCACGTGGTGCACAGTAAGTAGCCTATACAACAGGAGGGTGTGATACCTCCCTGTACTGCTGCACGTGGTGCACAGTAAGTAGCCAATACAACAGGAGGGTGTGGTACCTCCCTGTACTGCTGCACGTGGTGCACAGTAAGTAGCCAATACAACAGGAGGGTGTGGTCACTCCCTGTACTGCTGCACGGCGCACACAGTAAGTAGCCAATACAACAGGAGGGTGTGGTACCTCCCTGTACTGCTGCACGTGGTGCACAGTAAGTAGCCAATGCAACAGGAGGGTGTGGTCACTCCCTGTACTGCTGCATGGGGCGCACAGTAAGTAGCCAATACAACAGGAGGGTGTGGTCACTCCCTGTACTGCTGCACGGGGCACACAGTAAGTAGCCAATACAACAGGAGGGTGTGGTACCTCCCTATACTGCTGCACGTGGTGCACAGTAAGTAGCCAATACAACAGGAGGGTGTGGTACCTCCCTGTACTGCTGCATGGGGCACACAGTAAGTAGCCAATACAACAGGAGGGTGTGGTACCTCCCTGTACTGCTGCACGGGGCACACAGTAAGTAGCCAATCCAACAGGAGGGTGTGATCTCTCCCTGTACTACTGCACGGGGCGCACAGTAAGTAGCCAATACAACAGGAGGGTGTGGTACCTCCCTGTACTGCTGCACGTGGCACACAGTAAGTAGCCAATACAACAGGAGGGTGTGATCTCTCCCTGTACTACTGCACGGGGCGCACAGTAAGTAGCCAATACAACAGGAGGGTGTGGTACCTCCCTGTACTGCTGCACGTGGTGCACAGTAAGTAGCCAATACAACAGGAGGGTGTGGTACCTCCCTGTACTGCTGCACGTGGTGCACAGTAAGTAGCCAATACAACAGGAGGGTGTGGTCACTCCCTGTACTGCTGCAAATGGCACACAGTAAGTAGCCAATACAACAGGAGGGTGTGGTTGCTCCCTGTACTGCTGCACGTGGCGCACAGTAAGTAGCCAATACAACAGGAGGGTGTGGTTGCTCCCTGTACTGCTGCACGTGGCGCACAGTAAGTAGCCAATACAACAGGAGGGTGTGGTCACTCCCTGTACTGCTGCACGGGGCACACAGTAAGTAGCCAATACAACAGGAGGGTGTGGTCACTCCCTGTACTGCTGCACAGGGCACACAGTAAGTAGCCAATACAACAGGAGGGTGTGGTACCTCCCTGTACTGCTGCACGGGGCACACAGTAAGTAGCCAATACAACAGGAGGGTGTGGTTCCTCCCTGTACTGCTGCACGTGGCGCACAGTAAGTAGCCAATACAACAGGAGGGTGTGGTCACTCCCTGTACTGCTGCACGTGGTGCACAGTAAGTAGACAATACAACAGGAGGGTGTGGTCACTCCCTGTACTGCTGCACGGGGCGCACAGTAAGTAGCCAATACAACAGGAGGGTGTGGTCACTCCCTGTACTGCTGCACGGGGCACACAGTAAGTAGCCAATACAACAGGAGGGTGTGGTACCTCCCTGTACTACTGCACGTGGTGCACAGTAAGTAGCCAATACAACAGGAGGGTGTTGTCCCTCCCTGTACTGCTGCACGTGGCACAACAGTAAGTAGCCAATACAACAGGAGGGTGTGGTCACTCCCTGTACTGCTGCAAAGGGCACACAGTAAGTAGCCAATACAACAGGAGGGTGTGGTCACTCCCTGTACTGCTGCACGGGGCACACAGTAAGTAGCCAATACAACAGGAGGGTGTGGTCCCTCCCTGTACTGCTGCACGTGGCACAACAGTAAGTAGCCAATACAACAGGAGGGTGTGGTCACTCCCTGTACTGCTGCAAAGGGCACACAGTAAGTAGCCAATACAACAGGAGGGTGTGGTCACTCCCTGTACTGCTGCACGGGGCACACAGTAAGTAGCCAATACAACAGGAGGGTGTGGTACCTCCCTGTACTGCTGCAGGTGGTGCACAGTAAGTAGCCAATACAACAGGAGGGTGTGGTACCTCCCTGTATTGCTGCACGGGGCACACAGTAAGTAGCCAATACAACAGGAGGGTGTGGTCACTCCCTGTACTGCTGCACGTGGCGCACAGTAAGTAGCCAATACAACAGGAGGGTGTGGTACCTCCCTGTACTGCTGCACGTGGTGCACAGTAAGTAGCCAATACAACAGGATGGTGTGGTCACTCCCTGTACTGCTGCACGTGGCGCACAGTAAGTAGCCAATACAACAGGAGGGTGTGGTAACTCCCTGTACTGCTGCACGTGGTGCACAGTAAGTAGCCAATACAACAGGAGGGTGTGGTAACTCCCTGTACTGCTGCACGTGGTGCACAGTAAGTAGCCAATACAACAGGAGGGTGTGGTACCTCCCTGTACTGCTGCACGGGGCACACAGTAAGTAGCCAATACAACAGGAGGGTGTGGTACCTCCCTGTACTAATGCACGGGGCACACAGTAAGTAGCCAATACAACAGGAGGGTGTGGTACCTCCCTATACTGCTGCACGTGGTGCACAGTAAGTAGCCAATACAACAGGAGGGTGTGGTACCTCCCTGTACTGCTGCACGTGGCGCACAGTAAGTAGCCAATACAACAGGAGGGTGTGGTCACTCCCTGTACTGCTGCACGGGGCACACAGTAAGTAGCCAATACAACAGGAGGGTGTGGTACTTCCCTGTACTGCTGCATGTGGTGCACAGTAAGTAGCCAATATAACAGGAGGGTGTGGTCACTCCCTGTTCTGCTGCACGGGGCACACGGTAAGTAGCCAATACAACAGGAGGGTGTGGTACCTCCCTGTACTGCTGCACGGGGCGCACAGTAAGTAGCCAATACAACAGGAGGGTGTGGTCACTCCCTGTACTGCTGCACGTGGTGCACAGTAAGTAGCCAATACAACAGGAGGGTGTGGTAACTCCCTGTACTGCTGCACGGGGCACACAGTAAGTAGCCAATACAACAGGAGGGTGTGGTACCTCCCTATACTGCTGCACGGGGCGCACAGTAAGTAGCCAATACAACAGGAGGATGTGATCTCTCCCTGTAATGCTGCACGTAGTGCACAGTAAGTAGCCAATACAACAGGAGGGTGTGATCACTCCCTGTACTGCTGCATGGGGCACACAGTAAGTAGCCAATACAACAGGAGGGTGTGGTACCTCCCTGTACTGCTGCACGTGGTGCACAGTAAGTAGCCAATACAACAGGAGGGTGTGGTCACTCCCTGTACTGCTGCACGGGGCACACAGTAAGTAGCCAATACAACAGGAGGGTGTGGTCACTCCCTGTACTGCTGCACGGGGCACACAGTAAGTAGCCAATACAACAGGAGGGTGTGGTCACTCCCTGTACTGCTGCACGGGGCACACAGTAAGTAGCCAATACAACAGGAGGGTGTGATCACTCCCTGTACTGCTGCACGTGGCACACAGTAAGTAGCCAATACAACAGGAGGGTGTGGTACCTCCCTGTACTGCTGCACGGGGCACACAGTAAGTAGCCAATACAACAGGAGGGTGTGGTACCTCCCTATACTGCTGCACGTGGCACACAGTAAGTAGCCAATACAACAGGAGGGTGTGATCACTCCCTGTACTGATGCACGTGGCACACAGTAAGTAGCCAATACAACAGGAGGGTGTGGTACCTCCCTATACTGCTGCACGTGGCACACAGTAAGTAGCCAATACAACAGGAGGGTGTGATCACTCCCTGTACTGCTGCACGTGGTGCACAGTAAGTAGCCAATACAACAGGAGGGTGTGGTAACTCCCTGTACTGCTGCACGGGGCACACAGTAAGTAGCCAATACAACAGGAGGGTGTGGTCACTCCCTGTACTGCTGCACGGGGCACACAGTAAGCAGCCAATACAACAGGAGGGTGTGGTCACTCCCTGTACTGCTGCACGGGGTGCACAGTAAGTAGCCAATACAACAGGAGGGTGTGGTACCTCCCTGTACTGCTGCACGGGGTGCACAGTAAGTAGCCAATACAACAGGAGGGTGTGGTACCTCCCTGTACTGCTGCACGTGGTGCACAGTAAGTAGCCAATACAACAGGAGGGTGTGGTCACTCCCTGTTCTGCTGCATGGGGCACACAGTAAGTAGCCAATACAACAGGAGGGTGTGGTCCCTCCCTGTACTGCTGCACGGGGCACACAGTAAGTAGCCAATACAACAGGAGGGTGTGGTACCTCCCTATACTGCTGCACGTGGTGCACAGTAAGTAGCCAATACAACAGGATGGTGTGGTACCTCCCTGTACTGCTGCACGGGGCACACAGTAAGTAGCCAATACAACAGGAGGGTGTGGTACTTCCCTGTACTGCTGCACGTGGTGCACAGTAAGTAGCCAATACAACAGGAGGGTGTGGTACCTCCCTGTACTGCTGCACGTGGTGCACAGTAAGTAGCCAATACAACAGGAGGGTGTGGTACCTCCCTGTACTGCTGCACATGGTGCACAGTAAGTAGCCAATACAACAGGAGGGTGTGGTACCTCCCTGTACTGCTGCACATGGTGCACAGTAAGTAGCCAATACAACAGGAGGGTGTGGTACCTTCCTGTACTACTGCACGGGGCACACAGTAAGTAGCCAATACAACAGGAGGGTGTGGTACCTCCCTGTACTACTGCACGGGGCACACAGTAAGTAGCCAATACAACAGGAGGGTGTGGTCACTCCCTGTACTGCTGCACGGGGCACACAGTAAGTAGCCAATACAACAGGAGGGTGTGGTCACTCCCTGTTCTGCTGCATGGGGCACACAGTAAGTAGCCAATACAACAGGAGGGTGTGGTCACTCCCTGTACTGCTGCATGGGGCACACAGTAAGTAGCCAATACAACAGGAGGGTGTGGTCACTCCCTGTACTGCTGCATGGGGCACACAGTAAGTAGCCAATACAACAGGAGGGTGTGGTCACTCCCTGTACTGCTGCACGTGGCACACAGTAAGTAGCCAATACAACAGGAGGGTGTGGTCACTCCCTGTACTACTGCACGGGGCGCACAGTAAGTAGCCAATACAACAGGAGGGTGTGGTACCTCCCTGTACTGCTGCACGTGGCACAACAGTAAGTAGCCAATACAACAGGAGGGTGTGGTACCTCCCTGTACTGCTGCACATGGCACACAGTAAGTAGCCAATACAACAGGAGGGTGTGGTAACTCCCTGTACTGCTGCACGTGGTGCACAGTAAGTAGCCAATACAACAGGAGGGTGTGGTACCTCCCTGTACTGCTGCATGGGGCACACAGTAAGTAGCCAATACAACAGGAGGGTGTGGTACCTCCCTGTACTGCTGCACGTGGCACAACAGTAAGTAGCCAATACAACAGGAGGGTGTGGTACTTCCCTGTACTGCTGCACGGCGCACACAGTAAGTAGCCAATACAACAGGAGGGTGTGGTCACTCCCTGTACTGCTTCACGGGGCACACAGTAAGTAGCCAATACAATAGGAGGGTGTGGTACCTCTCTGTACTACTGCACTGGGCACACAGTAAGTAGCCAATACAACAGGAGGGTGTGGTCCCTCCCTGTACTGCTGCACGTGGCACACAGTAAGTAGCCAACACAACAGGAGGGTGTGGTACCTCCCTGTACTGCTGCACGGGGCACACAGTAAGTAGCCAATACAACAGGAGGGTGTGGTACTTCCCTGTACTGCTGCACGGGGCACACAGTAAGTAGCCAATACAACAGGAGGGTGTGGTTCCTCCCTGTACTGCTGCACGGGGCACACAGTAAGTAGCCAATACAACAGGAGGGTGTGGTCACTCCCTGTACTGCTGCACGGGGCACACAGTAAGTAGCCAATACAACAGGAGGGTGTGGTACCTCCCTGTACTACTGCACGGGGCACACAGTAAGTAGCCAATACAACAGGAGGGTGTGGTCCCTCCCTGTACTGCTGCACGTGGCACACAGTAAGTAGCCAACACAACAGGAGGGTGTGGTACCTCCCTGTACTGCTGCACGTGGTGCACAGTAAGTAGCCAATACAACAGGAGGGTGTGGTACCTCCCTGTACTGCTGCACATGGTGCACAGTAAGTAGCCAATACAACAGGAGGGTGTGGTACCTCCCTGTACTGCTGCACATGGTGCACAGTAAGTAGCCAATACAACAGGAGGGTGTGGTACCTTCCTGTACTACTGCACGGGGCACACAGTAAGTAGCCAATACAACAGGAGGGTGTGGTACCTCCCTGTACTACTGCACGGGGCACACAGTGAGTAGCCAATACAACAGGAGGGTGTGGTCACTCCCTGTACTGCTGCACGGGGCACACAGTAAGTAGCCAATACAACAGGAGGGTGTGGTCACTCCCTGTTCTGCTGCATGGGGCACACAGTAAGTAGCCAATACAACAGGAGGGTGTGGTCACTCCCTGTACTGCTGCATGGGGCACACAGTAAGTAGCCAATACAACAGGAGGGTGTGGTCACTCCCTGTACTGCTGCATGGGGCACACAGTAAGTAGCCAATACAACAGGAGGGTGTGGTCACTCCCTGTACTGCTGCACGTGGCACACAGTAAGTAGCCAATACAACAGGAGGGTGTGGTCACTCCCTGTGCTACTGCACGGGGCGCACAGTAAGTAGCCAATACAACAGGAGGGTGTGGTACCTCCCTGTACTGCTGCACATGGCACAACAGTAAGTAGCCAATACAACAGGAGGGTGTGGTACCTCCCTGTACTGCTGCACATGGCACACAGTAAGTAGCCAATACAACAGGAGGGTGTGGTAACTCCCTGTACTGCTGCACGTGGCGCACAGTAAGTAGCCAATACAACAGGATGGTGTGGTACCTCCCTGTACTGCTGCATGGGGCACACAGTAAGTAGCCAATACAACAGGAGGGTGTGGTACCTCCCTGTACTGCTGCACGTGGCACAACAGTAAGTAGCCAATACACCAGGAGGGTGTGGTACTTCCCTGTACTGCTGCACGGCGCACACAGTAAGTAGCCAATACAACAGGAGGGTGTGGTCACTCCCTGTACTGCTTCACGGGGCACACAGTAAGTAGCCAATACAATAGGAGGGTGTGGTACCTCCCTGTACTACTGCACTGGGCACACAGTAAGTAGCCAATACAACAGGAGGGTGTGGTCCCTCCCTGTACTGCTGCACGTGGCACACAGTAAGTAGCCAACACAACAGGAGGGTGTGGTACCTCCCTGTACTGCTGCACGGGGCACACAGTAAGTAGCCAATACAACAGGAGGGTGTGGTACTTCCCTGTACTGCTGCACGGGGCACACAGTAAGTAGCCAATACAACAGGAGGGTGTGGTTCCTCCCTGTACTGCTGCACGGGGCACACAGTAATTAGCCAATACAACAGGAGGGTGTGGTCACTCCCTGTACTGCTGCACGGGGCACACAGTAAGTAGCCAATACAACAGGAGGGTGTGGTACCTCCCTGTACTGCTGCACGTGGCACAACAGTAAGTAGCCAATACAACAGGAGGGTGTGGTACTTCCCTGTACTGCTGCACGGCGCACACAGTAAGTAGCCAATACAACAGGAGGGTGTGGTCACTCCCTGTACTGCTTCACGGGGCACACAGTAAGTAGCCAATACAATAGGAGGGTGTGGTACCTCTCTGTACTACTGCACTGGGCACACAGTAAGTAGCCAATACAACAGGAGGGTGTGGTCCCTCCCTGTACTGCTGCACGTGGCACACAGTAAGTAGCCAACACAACAGGAGGGTGTGGTACCTCCCTGTACTGCTGCACGGGGCACACAGTAAGTAGCCAATACAACAGGAGGGTGTGGTACTTCCCTGTACTGCTGCACGGGGCACACAGTAAGTAGCCAATACAACAGGAGGGTGTGGTTCCTCCCTGTACTGCTGCACGGGGCACACAGTAAGTAGCCAATACAACAGGAGGGTGTGGTCACTCCCTGTACTGCTGCACGGGGCACACAGTAAGTAGCCAATACAACAGGAGGGTGTGGTACCTCCCTGTACTACTGCACGGGGCACACAGTAAGTAGCCAATACAACAGGAGGGTGTGGTCCCTCCCTGTACTGCTGCACGTGGCACACAGTAAGTAGCCAACACAACAGGAGGGTGTGGTACCTCCCTGTACTGCTGCACGTGGTGCACAGTAAGTAGCCAATACAACAGGAGGGTGTGGTACCTCCCTGTACTGCTGCACATGGTGCACAGTAAGTAGCCAATACAACAGGAGGGTGTGGTACCTCCCTGTACTGCTGCACATGGTGCACAGTAAGTAGCCAATACAACAGGAGGGTGTGGTACCTTCCTGTACTACTGCACGGGGCACACAGTAAGTAGCCAATACAACAGGAGGGTGTGGTACCTCCCTGTACTACTGCACGGGGCACACAGTGAGTAGCCAATACAACAGGAGGGTGTGGTCACTCCCTGTACTGCTGCACGGGGCACACAGTAAGTAGCCAATACAACAGGAGGGTGTGGTCACTCCCTGTTCTGCTGCATGGGGCACACAGTAAGTAGCCAATACAACAGGAGGGTGTGGTCACTCCCTGTACTGCTGCATGGGGCACACAGTAAGTAGCCAATACAACAGGAGGGTGTGGTCACTCCCTGTACTGCTGCATGGGGCACACAGTAAGTAGCCAATACAACAGGAGGGTGTGGTCACTCCCTGTACTGCTGCACGTGGCACACAGTAAGTAGCCAATACAACAGGAGGGTGTGGTCACTCCCTGTGCTACTGCACGGGGCGCACAGTAAGTAGCCAATACAACAGGAGGGTGTGGTACCTCCCTGTACTGCTGCACATGGCACAACAGTAAGTAGCCAATACAACAGGAGGGTGTGGTACCTCCCTGTACTGCTGCACATGGCACACAGTAAGTAGCCAATACAACAGGAGGGTGTGGTAACTCCCTGTACTGCTGCACGTGGCGCACAGTAAGTAGCCAATACAACAGGATGGTGTGGTACCTCCCTGTACTGCTGCATGGGGCACACAGTAAGTAGCCAATACAACAGGAGGGTGTGGTACCTCCCTGTACTGCTGCACGTGGCACAACAGTAAGTAGCCAATACACCAGGAGGGTGTGGTACTTCCCTGTACTGCTGCACGGCGCACACAGTAAGTAGCCAATACAACAGGAGGGTGTGGTCACTCCCTGTACTGCTTCACGGGGCACACAGTAAGTAGCCAATACAATAGGAGGGTGTGGTACCTCCCTGTACTACTGCACTGGGCACACAGTAAGTAGCCAATACAACAGGAGGGTGTGGTCCCTCCCTGTACTGCTGCACGTGGCACACAGTAAGTAGCCAACACAACAGGAGGGTGTGGTACCTCCCTGTACTGCTGCACGGGGCACACAGTAAGTAGCCAATACAACAGGAGGGTGTGGTACTTCCCTGTACTGCTGCACGGGGCACACAGTAAGTAGCCAATACAACAGGAGGGTGTGGTTCCTCCCTGTACTGCTGCACGGGGCACACAGTAATTAGCCAATACAACAGGAGGGTGTGGTCACTCCCTGTACTGCTGCACGGGGCACACAGTAAGTAGCCAATACAACAGGAGGGTGTGGTACCTCCCTGTACTGCTGCACGGGGCACACAGTAAGTAGCCAATACAACAGGAGGGTGTGGTCCCTCCCTGTACTGCTGCATGTGGCACACAGTAAGTAGCCAACACAACAGGAGGGTGTGGTACCTCCCTGTACTGCTGCACGGGGCACACAGTAAGTAGCCAATACAACAGGAGGGTGTGGTACTTCCCTGTACTGCTGCACGGGGCACACAGTAAGTAGCCAATACAACAGGAGGGTGTGGTTCCTCCCTGTACTGCTGCACGGGGTGCACAGTAAGTAGCCAACACAACAGGAGGGTGTGGTACCTCCCTGTACTGCTGCACGTGGCACACAGTAAGTAGCCAATACAACAGGAGGGTGTGGTCCCTCCCTATACTGCTGCACGTGGTGCACAGTAAGTAGCCTATACAACAGGAGGGTGTGGTACCTCCCTGTACTGCTGCATGGGGCACACAGTAAGTAGCCAACACAACAGGAGGGTGTGGTACCTCCCTGTACTGCTGCATGGGGCACACAGTAAGTAGCCAACACAACAGGAGGGTGTGGTACCTCCCTGTACTGCTGCACGTGGTGCACAGTAAGTAGCCAATACAACAGGAGGGTGTGGTCACTCCCAGTACTGCTGCATGGGGCGTACGGTAAGTAGCCTATACAACAGGAGGGTGTGGTACCTCCCTGTACTGCTGCACGGGGCACACAGTAAGTAGCCAATACAACAGGAGGGTATGGTACCTCCCTGTACTGCTGCACGGGGCACACAGTAAGTAGCCAATACAACAGGAGGGTGTGGTAACTCCCTGTACTGCTGCACGTGGTGCACAGTAAGTAGCCAACACAACAGGAGGGTGTGGTACCTCCCTGTACTGCTGCACGTGGCACACAGTAAGTAGTCAATACAACAGGAGGGTGTGGTCACTCCCTGTACTGCTGCACGGGGCACACAGTAAGTAGCCAATACAACAGGAGGGTGTGGTACCTCCCTGTACTGCTGCACGGGGCACACAGTAAGTAGCCAATACAACAGGAGGGTGTGGTAACTCCCTGTACTGCTGCACGTGGTGCACAGTAAGTAGCCAATACAACAGGAGGGTGTGGTACCTCCCTGTACTGCTGCACAGGGCACACAGTAAGTAGCCAATACAACAGGAGGGTGTGGTCCCTCCCTGTACTGCTGCACGTGGTGCACAGTAAGTAGCCAATACAACAGGAGGGTGTGATCTCTCCCTGTACTACTGCACGTGGTGCACAGTAAGTAGCCAATACAACAAGAGGGTGTGGTCACTCCCTGTACTGCTGCACATAGTGCACAGTAAGTAGCCAATACAACAGGAGGGTGTGATCTCTCCCTGTACTACTGCACGGGGCACACGGTAAGTAGAAAATACAACAGGAGGGTGTGGTACCTCCCTGTACTGCTGCACGTGGTGCACAGTCAGTAGCCAATACAACAGGAGGGTGTGGTCACTCCCTGTACTGCTGCACGGCGCACACAGTAAGTAGCCAATACAACAGGAGGGTGTGGTACCTCCCTGTACTGCTGCACGGGGTGCACAGTAAGTAGCCAATACAACAGGAGGGTGTGGTACCTCCCTATACTGCTGCACGGGGCACACAGTAAGTAGCCAATACAACAGGAGGGTGTGGTACCTCCCTGTACTGCTGCACGTGGTGAACAGTAAGTAGCCAATACAACAGGAGGGTGTGGTACCTCCCTGTACTGCTGCACGGGGTGCACAGTAAGTAGCCAATACAACAGGAGGGTGTGGTCACTCCCTGTACTGCTGCACGTGGTGCACAGTAAGTAGCCAATACAACAGGAGGGTGTGGTACCTCCCTGTACTGCTGCACGGGGCCCACAGTAAGTAGCCAATACAACAGGAGGGTGTGGTACCTCCCTGTACTGCTGCACATGGTGCACAGTAAGTAGCCAATACAACAGGAGGGTGTGGTAACTCCCTGTACTGCTGCACGGGGCACACAGTAAGTAGCCAATACAACAGGAGGGTGTGGTCCCTCCCTGTACTGCTGCATGTGGTGCACAGTAAGTAGCCAATACAACAGGAGGGTGTGGTACTTCCCTGTACTGCTGCACGGGACGCACAGTAAGTAGCCAATACAACAGGAGGGTGTGGTACCTCCCTGTACTGCTGCACGGGACGCACAGTAAGTAGCCAATACAACAGGAGGGTGTGGTACCTCCCTGTACTGCTGCACGGGACGCACAGTAAGTAGCCAATACAACAGGAGGGTGTGGTCACTCCCTGTACTGCTGCATGTGGTGCACAGTAAGTAGCCAATACAACAGGAGGGTGTGGTACTTCCCTGTACTGCTGCACGGGACGCACAGTAAGTAGCCAATACAACAGGAGGGTGTGGTACCTCCCTGTACTGCTGCACGGGACGCACAGTAAGTAGCCAATACAACAGGAGGGTTTGGTACCTCCCTGTACTGCTGCACGGGGCGCACAGTAAGTAGCCAATACAACAGGAGGGTGTGGTACCTCCCTGTACTGCTGCACGTGGTGCACAGTAAGTAGCCAATACAACAGGAGGGTGTGGTATCTCCCTGTACTGCTGCACGTGGTGCACATTAAGTAGCCAATACAACAGGAGGGTGTGGTTACTCCCTGTACTGCTGCACGGGTTGCACAATAAGTAGCCAATACAACAGGAGGGTGTGGTACCTCCCTGTACTGCTGCACGGGGCACACAGTAAGTAACCAATACAACAGGAGGGTGTGGTCACTCCCTGTACTGTTGCATGGGGCACACAGTAAGTAGCCAATACAACAGGAGGGTGTGGTACCTCCCTGTACTGCTGCACGGGGCACACAGTAAGTAGCCAATACAACAGGAGGGTGTGGTCCCTCCCTGTACTGCTGCATGTGGCACACAGTAAGTAGCCAACACAACAGGAGGGTGTGGTACCTCCCTGTACTGCTGCACGGGGCACACAGTAAGTAGCCAATACAACAGGAGGGTGTGGTACTTCCCTGTACTGCTGCACGGGGCACACAGTAAGTAGCCAATACAACAGGAGGGTGTGGTTCCTCCCTGTACTGCTGCACGGGGTGCACAGTAAGTAGCCAACACAACAGGAGGGTGTGGTACCTCCCTGTACTGCTGCATGTGGCACACAGTAAGTAGCCAATACAACAGGAGGGTGTGGTCACTCCCTGTACTGCTGCACGGGGCACACAGTAAGTAGCCAATACAACAGGAGGGTGTGGTACCTCCCTGTACTGCTGCACGGGGCACACAGTAAGTAGCCAATACAACAGGAGGGTGTGGTCCCTCCCTGTACTGCTGCATGTGGCACACAGTAAGTAGCCAACACAACAGGAGGGTGTGGTACCTCCCTGTACTGCTGCACGGGGCACACAGTAAGTAGCCAATACAACAGGAGGGTGTGGTACTTCCCTGTACTGCTGCACGGGGCACACAGTAAGTAGCCAATACAACAGGAGGGTGTGGTTCCTCCCTGTACTGCTGCACGGGGTGCACAGTAAGTAGCCAACACAACAGGAGGGTGTGGTACCTCCCTGTACTGCTGCACGTGGCACACAGTAAGTAGCCAATACAACAGGAGGGTGTGGTCCCTCCCTATACTGCTGCACGTGGTGCACAGTAAGTAGCCTATACAACAGGAGGGTGTGGTACCTCCCTGTACTGCTGCATGGGGCACACAGTAAGTAGCCAACACAACAGGAGGGTGTGGTACCTCCCTGTACTGCTGCATGGGGCACACAGTAAGTAGCCAACACAACAGGAGGGTGTGGTACCTCCCTGTACTGCTGCACG
Source organism: Acholoe squamosa (assembly GCA_949317995.1). Lineage (NCBI taxonomy): Eukaryota > Metazoa > Annelida > Polychaeta > Phyllodocida > Polynoidae > Acholoe > Acholoe squamosa. The sequence goes on from OX439036.1 coordinate 600,386, forward strand.
TGGTGCACAGTAAGTAGCCAATACAACAGGAGGGTGTGGTCACTCCCAGTACTGCTGCATGGGGCGTACGGTAAGTAGCCTATACAACAGGAGGGTGTGGTACCTCCCTGTACTGCTGCACGGGGCACACAGTAAGTAGCCAATACAACAGGAGGGTATGGTACCTCCCTGTACTGCTGCACGGGGCACACAGTAAGTAGCCAATACAACAGGAGGGTGTGGTAACTCCCTGTACTGCTGCACATGGTGCACAGTAAGTAGCCAACACAACAGGAGGGTGTGGTACCTCCCTGTACTGCTGCACGTGGCACACAGTAAGTAGTCAATACAACAGGAGGGTGTGGTCACTCCCTGTACTGCTGCACGGGGCACACAGTAAGTAGCCAATACAACAGGAGGGTGTGGTACCTCCCTGTACTGCTGCACGGGGCACACAGTAAGTAGCCAATACAACAGGAGGGTGTGGTAACTCCCTGTACTGCTGCACGTGGTGCACAGTAAGTAGCCAATACAACAGGAGGGTGTGGTACCTCCCTGTACTGCTGCACGGGGCACACAGTAAGTAGCCAATACAACAGGAGGGTGTGGTCCCTCCCTGTACTGCTGCACGTGGTGCACAGTAAGTAGCCAATACAACAGGAGGGTGTGATCTCTCCCTGTACTACTGCACGTGGTGCACAGTAAGTAGCCAATACAACAAGAGGGTGTGGTCACTCCCTGTACTGCTGCACATAGTGCACAGTAAGTAGCCAATACAACAGGAGGGTGTGATCTCTCCCTGTACTACTGCTTGGGGCACACGGTAAGTAGAAAATACAACAGGAGGGTGTGGTACCTCCCTGTACTGCTGCACGTGGTGCACAGTCAGTAGCCAATACAACAGGAGGGTGTGGTCACTCCCTGTACTGCTGCACGGCGCACACAGTAAGTAGCCAATACAACAGGAGGGTGTGGTACCTCCCTGTACTGCTGCACGGGGTGCACAGTAAGTAGCCAATACAACAGGAGGGTGTGGTACCTCCCTGTACTGCTGCACGTGGTGAACAGTAAGTAGCCAATACAACAGGAGGGTGTGGTACCTCCCTGTACTGCTGCACGGGGCGCACAGTAAGTAGCCAATACAACAGGAGGGTGTGGTACCTCCCTGTACTGCTGCACATGGTGCACAGTAAGTAGCCAATACAACAGGAGGGTGTGGTAACTCCCTGTACTGCTGCACGGGGCACACAGTAAGTAGCCAATACAACAGGAGGGTGTGGTCCCTCCCTGTACTGCTGCATGTGGTGCACAGTAAGTAGCCAATACAACAGGAGGGTGTGGTACTTCCCTGTACTGCTGCACGGGACGCACAGTAAGTAGCCAATACAACAGGAGGGTGTGGTACCTCCCTGTACTGCTGCACGGGACGCACAGTAAGTAGCCAATACAACAGGAGGGTGTGGTACCTCCCTGTACTGCTGCATGGGACGCACAGTAAGTAGCCAATACAACAGGAGGGTGTGGTCACTCCCTGTACTGCTGCATGTGGTGCACAGTAAGTAGCCAATACAACAGGAGGGTGTGGTACTTCCCTGTACTGCTGCACGGGACGCACAGTAAGTAGCCAATACAACAGGAGGGTGTGGTACCTCCCTGTACTGCTGCACGGGACGCACAGTAAGTAGCCAATACAACAGGAGGGTGTGGTCCCTCCCTGTACTGCTGCATGTGGTGCACAGTAAGTAGCCAATACAACAGGAGGGTGTGGTACTTCCCTGTACTGCTGCACGGGGCGCACAGTAAGTAGCCAATACAACAGGAGGGTGTGGTACCTCCCTGTACTGCTGCACGTGGTGCACAGTAAGTAGCCAATACAACAGGAGGGTGTGGTACCTCCCTGTACTGCTGCACGTGGTGCACATTAAGTAGCCAATACAACAGGAGGGTGTGGTTACTCCCTGTACTGCTGCACGGGTTGCACAATAAGTAGCCAATACAACAGGAGGGTGTGGTACCTCCCTGTACTGCTGCACGGGACGCACAGTAAGTAGCCAATACAACAGGAGGGTGTGGTACCTCCCTGTACTGCTGCACGGGGCGCACAGTAAGTAGCCAATACAACAGGAGGGTGTGGTACCTCCCTGTACTGCTGCACGTGGTGCACAGTAAGTAGCCAATACAACAGGAGGGTGTGGTACCTCCCTGTACTGCTGCACGTGGTGCACATTAAGTAGCCAATACAACAGGAGGGTGTGGTCACTCCCTGTACTGCTGCACGGGTTGCACAATAAGTAGCCAATACAACAGGAGGGTGTGGTACCTCCCTGTACTGCTGCACGTGGTGCACAGTAAGTAGCCAATACAACAGGAGGGTGTGGTCACTCCCTGTACTGCTGCACGGGGCACACAGTAAGTAGCCAACACAACAGGAGGGTGTGGTACCTCCCTGTACTGCTGCACGGGGCGCACAGTAAGTAGCCAATACAACAGGAGGGTGTGGTACCTCCCTGTACTGCTGCACGGGGCACACAGTAAGTAGCCAATACAACAGGAGGGTGTGGTTACTCCCTGTACTGCTGCATGGGGCGTACGGTAAGTAGCCAATACAACAGGAGGGTGTGGTCACTCCCTGTACTGCTGCACGTGGTGCACAGTAAGTAGCCAATACAACAGGAGGGTGTGGTACCTCCCTGTACTGCTGCACGGGGCACACAGTAAGTAGCCAACACAACAGGAGGGTGTGGTACCTCCCTGTACTGCTGCACGGGGCGCACAGTAAGTAGCCAATACAACAGGAGGGTGTGGTACCTCCCTGTACTGCTGCACGGGGCACACAGTAAGTAGCCAATGCAACAGGAGGGTGTGGTACCTCCCTGTACTGCTGCATGGGGCACACAGTAAGTAGCCAATACAACAGGAGGGTGTGGTATCTCCCTGTACTGCTGCACGGGGCGCACAGTAAGTAGCCAATACAACAGGAGGGTGTGGTACCTCCCTGTACTGCTGCACGTGGTGCACAGTAAGTAGCCAATACAACAGGAGGGTGTGGTCACTCCCTGTACTGCTGCACGGGGCACACAGTAAGTAGCCAATACAACAGGAGGGTGTGGTACCTCCCTATTCTGCTGCACGGCGCACACAGTAAGTAGCCAATACAACAGGAGGGTGTGGTCACTCCCTGTACTGCTGCACGGGGCACACAGTAAGTAGCCAATACAACAGGAGGGTGTGGTACCTCCCTGTACTGCTGCACGGGGCACACAGTAAGTAGCCAATACAACAGGAGGGTGTGGTACCTCCCTGTACTGCTGCACAGGGCACACAGTAAGTAGCCAATACAACAGGAGGGTGTGGTACCTCCCAGTACTGCTGCACGGGGCGCACAGTAAGTAGCCAATACAACAAGAGGGTGTGGTACCTCCCTGTACTGCTGCACGGGGCACTCAGTAAGTAGCCAATACAACAGGAGGGTGTGGTCACTCCCTGTACTGCTGCACGTGGTGCACAGTAAGTAGCCAATACAACAGGAGGGTGTGGTCACTCCCTGTACTGCTGCACGGGGTGCACAGTATGTAGCCAATACAACAGGAGGGTGTGGTACCTCCCTGTACTGCTGCACGGGGCACACAGTAAGTAGCCAATACAACAGGAGGGTGTGGTCACTCCCTGTACTGCTGCACGGGGCACACAGTAAGTAGCCAATACAACAGGAGGGTGTGGTCATTCCCTGTACTGCTGCACGTGGTGCACAGTAAGTAGCCAATACAACAGGAGGGTGTGGTCACTCCCTGTACTGCTGCACGGGGTGCACAGTAAGTAGCCAATACAACAGGAGGGTGTGGTCACTCCCTGTACTGCTGCACGGGGCACACAGTAAGTAGCCAATTCAACAGGAGGGTGTGGTCACTCCCTGTACGGGGCACACAGTAAGTAGCCAATACAACAGGAGGGTGTTGTCACTCCCTGTACTGCTGCACGTGGTGCACACAGTAAGTAGCCAATACAACAGGAGGGTTTGGTCACTCCCTGTACTGCTGCACGTGGTGCACAGTAAGTAGCCAATACAACAGGAGGGTGTGGTCACTCCCTGTACTGCTGCACGGGGCGCACAGTAAGTAGCCAATACAACAGGAGGGTGTGATCCCTCCCTATACTGCTGCATGAGGTGCACAGTAAGTAGCCAATACAACAGGAGGGTGTGGTACCTCCCTGCACTGCTGCATGTGGTGCACAGTAAGTAGCCAATACAACAGGAGGGTGTGGTAACTCCCTGTACTGCTGCATGGGGTGCACAGTAAGTAGCCAATACAACAGGAGGGTGTGGTAACTCCCTGTACTGCTGCACGGCGCACACAGTAAGTAGCAAATACAACAGGAGGGTGTGGTAACTCCCTATACTGCTGCACGTGGTGCACAGTAAGTAGCCAATACAACAGGAGGGTGTGGTACCTCCCTGTACTGCTGCACGGGGCACACAGTAAGTAGCCAATTCAACAGGAGGGTGTGGTCACTCCCTGTACGGGGTACACAGTAAGTAGCCAATACAACAGGAGGGTGTGGTCACTCCCTGTACTGCTGCATGTGGTGCACACAGTAAGTAGCCAATACAACAGGAGGGTGTGGTACCTCCCTGTACTGCTGCACGTGGTGCACAGTAAGTAGCCAATACAACAGGAGGGTGTGGTCACTCCCTGTACTGCTGCACGGGGCGCACAGTAAGTAGCCAATACAACAGGAGGGTGTGATCCCTCCCTATACTGCTGCATGAGGTGCACAGTAAGTAGCCAACACAACAGGAGGGTGTGGTACCTCCCTGTACTGCTGCACGTGGTGCACAGTAAGTAGCCAATACAACAGGAGGGTGTGGTAACTCCCTGTACTGCTGCATGGGGCGCACAGTAAGTAGCCAATACAACAGGAGGGTGTGGTAACTCCCTGTACTGCTGCACGGCGCACACAGTAAGTAGCAAATACAACAGGAGGGTGTGGTAACTCCCTATACTGCTGCACGTGGTGCACAGTAAGTAGCCAATACAACAGGAGGGTGTGGTACCTCCCTGTACTGCTGCACGGCGCACACAGTAAGTAGCCAATACAACAGGAGGGTTTGGTAACTCCCTATACTGCTGCACGGGGTGCACAGTAAGTAGCCAATACAACAGGAGGGTGTGGTACCTCCCTGTACTGCTGCACGTGGTGCACAGTAAGTAGCCAATACAACAGGAGGGTGTGGTACCTCCCTGTACTGCTGCACGGGACACACAGTAAGTAGCCAATACAACAGGAGGGTGTGGTCACTCCCGGTACTGCTGCACGGCGCACACAGTAAGTAGCCAATACAACAGGAGGGTGTGGTACCTCCCTGTACTGCTGCACGGGGCGCACAGTAAGTAGCCAATACAACAGGAGGGTGTGGTAACTCCCTGTACTGCTGCACGTGGCACACAGTAAGTAGCCAATACAACAGGAGGGTGTGGTACCTCCCTGTACTGCTGCACGGGGCATACAGTAAGTAGCCAATACAACAGGAGGGTGTGGTCACTCCCTGTACTGCTGCACAGGGCACACAGTAAGTAGCCAATACAACAGGAGGGTGTGGTACCTCCCTGTACTGCTGCACGGGGCACACAGTAAGTAGCCAATACAACAGGAGGGTGTGGTCACTCCCTATACTGCTGCACGGGGCACACAGTAAGTAGCCAATACAACAGGAGGGTGTGGTACCTCCCTGTACTGCTGCACGGGGCACACAGTAAGTAGCCAATACAACAGGAGGGTGTGGTACCTCCCTGTACTGCTGCACAGGGCACACAGTAAGTAGCCAATACAACAGGAGGGTGTGGTACCTCCCAGTACTGCTGCACGGGGCGCACAGTAAGTAGCCAATACAACAGGAGGGTGTGGTACCTCCCTGTACTGCTGCACGGGGCACTCAGTAAGTAGCCAATACAACAGGAGGGTGTGGTCACTCCCTGTACTGCTGCACGTGGTGCACAGTAAGTAGCCAATACAACAGGAGGGTGTGGTCACTCCCTGTACTGCTGCACGGGGTGCACAGTATGTAGCCAATACAACAGGAGGGTGTGGTACCTCCCTGTACTGCTGCACGGGGCACACAGTAAGTAGCCAATACAACAGGAGGGTGTGGTCACTCCCTGTACTGCTGCACGGGGCACACAGTAAGTAGCCAATACAACAGGAGGGTGTGGTCATTCCCTGTACTGCTGCACGTGGTGTACAGTAAGTAGCCAATACAACAGGAGGGTGTGGTCACTCCCTGTACTGCTGCACGGGGTGCACAGTAAGTAGCCAATACAACAGGAGGGTGTGGTCACTCCCTGTACTGCTGCACGGGGCACACAGTAAGTAGCCAATTCAACAGGAGGGTGTGGTCACTCCCTGTACGGGGCACACAGTAAGTAGCCAATACAACAGGAGGGTGTTGTCACTCCCTGTACTGCTGCACGTGGTGCACACAGTAAGTAGCCAATACAACAGGAGGGTTTGGTCACTCCCTGTACTGCTGCACGTGGTGCACAGTAAGTAGCCAATACAACAGGAGGGTGTGGTCACTCCCTGTACTGCTGCACGGGGCGCACAGTAAGTAGCCAATACAACAGGAGGGTGTGATCCCTCCCTATACTGCTGCATGAGGTGCACAGTAAGTAGCCAATACAACAGGAGGGTGTGGTACCTCCCTGCACTGCTGCACGTGGTGCACAGTAAGTAGCCAATACAACAGGAGGGTGTGGTAACTCCCTGTACTGCTGCATGGGGTGCACAGTAAGTAGCCATACAACAGGAGGGTGTGGTAACTCCCTGTACTGCTGCACGGCGCACACAGTAAGTAGCAAATACAACAGGAGGGTGTGGTAACTCCCTATACTGCTGCACGTGGTGCACAGTAAGTAGCCAATACAACAGGAGGGTGTGGTACCTCCCTGTACTGCTGCACGGGGCACACAGTAAGTAGCCAATTCAACAGGAGGGTGTGGTCACTCCCTGTACGGGGTACACAGTAAGTAGCCAATACAACAGGAGGGTGTGGTCACTCCCTGTACTGCTGCATGTGGTGCACACAGTAAGTAGCCAATACAACAGGAGGGTGTGGTACCTCCCTGTACTGCTGCACGTGGTGCACAGTAAGTAGCCAATACAACAGGAGGGTGTGGTCACTCCCTGTACTGCTGCACGGGGCGCACAGTAAGTAGCCAATACAACAGGAGGGTGTGATCCCTCCCTATACTGCTGCATGAGGTGCACAGTAAGTAGCCAACACAACAGGAGGGTGTGGTACCTCCCTGTACTGCTGCACGTGGTGCACAGTAAGTAGCCAATACAACAGGAGGGTGTGGTAACTCCCTGTACTGCTGCATGGGGCGCACAGTAAGTAGCCAATACAACAGGAGGGTGTGGTAACTCCCTGTACTGCTGCACGGCGCACACAGTAAGTAGCAAATACAACAGGAGGGTGTGGTAACTCCCTATACTGCTGCACGTGGTGCACAGTAAGTAGCCAATACAACAGGAGGGTGTGGTACCTCCCTGTACTGCTGCACGGCGCACACAGTAAGTAGCCAATACAACAGGAGGGTTTGGTAACTCCCTATACTGCTGCACGGGGTGCACAGTAAGTAGCCAATACAACAGGAGGGTGTGGTACCTCCCTGTACTGCTGCACGTGGTGCACAGTAAGTAGCCAATACAACAGGAGGGTGTGGTACCTCCCTGTACTGCTGCACGGGACACACAGTAAGTAGCCAATACAACAGGAGGGTGTGGTCACTCCCGGTACTGCTGCACGGCGCACACAGTAAGTAGCCAATACAACAGGAGGGTGTGGTACCTCCCTGTACTGCTGCACCGGGCGCACAGTAAGTAGCCAATACAACAGGAGGGTGTGGTAACTCCCTGTACTGCTGCACGTGGCACACAGTAAGTAGCCAATACAACAGGAGGGTGTGGTACCTCCCTGTACTGCTGCACGGGGCATACAGTAAGTAGCCAATACAACAGGAGGGTGTGGTCACTCCCTGTACTGCTGCACGGGGCACACAGTAAGTAGCCAATACAACAGGAGGGTGTGGTACCTCCCTGTACTGCTGCACGGGGCACACAGTAAGTAGCCAATACAACAGGAGGGTGTGGTACCTCCCTGTACTACTGAATGTGGTGCACAGTAAGTAGCCAATACAACAGGAGGGTGTGGTCACTCCCTGTACTGCTGCACGGGGCACACGGTAAGTAGCCAATACAACAGGAGGGTGTGGTACCTCCCTGTACTGCTGCACCTGGTGCACAGTAAGTAGCCAATACAACAGGAGGGTGTGGTCCCTCCCTGTACTGCTGCACGGGGTGCACAGTAAGTAGCCAATACAACAGGAGGGTGTGGTCACTCCCTGTACTGCTGCACGGGGCACACAGTAAGTAGCCAATTCAACAGGAGGGTGTGGTCACTCCCTGTACGGGGCACACAGTAAGTAGCCAATACAACAGGAGGGTGTTGTCACTCCCTGTACTGCTGCACGTGGTGCACACAGTAAGTAGCCAATACAACAGGAGGGTCTGGTCACTCCCTGTACTGCTGCACGTGGTGCACAGTAAGTAGCCAATACAACAGGAGGGTGTGGTACCTCCCTATTCTGCTGCACGGTGCACACAGTAAGTAGCCAATACAACAGGAGGGTGTGGTCACTCCCTGTACTGCTGCACGGGGCACACAGTAAGTAGCCAATACAACAGGAGGGTGTGGTACCTCCCTGTACTGCTGCACGGGGCACACAGTAAGTAGCCAATACAACAGGAGGGTGTGGTACCTCCCTGTACTGCTGCACGGGGCACACAGTAAGTAGCCAATACAACAGGAGGGTGTGGTACCTCCCTCTACTGCTGCATGTGGTGCACAGTAAGTAGCCAATACAACAGGAGGGTGTGGTCACTCCCTGTACTGCTGCACGGGGCGCACAGTAAGTAGCCAATACAACAGGAGGGTGTGATCCCTCCCTATACTGCTGCATGAGGTGCACAGTAAGTAGCCAACACAACAGGAGGGTGTGGTACCTCCCTGTACTGCTGCACGTGGTGCACAGTAAGTAGCCAATACAACAGGAGGGTGTGGTAACTCCCTGTACTGCTGCATGGGGCGCACAGTAAGTAGCCAATACAACAGGAGGGTGTGGTAACTCCCTGTACTGCTGCACGGCGCACACAGTAAGTAGCAAATACAACAGGAGGGTGTGGTAACTCCCTATACTGCTGCACGTGGTGCACAGTAAGTAGCCAATACAACAGGAGGGTGTGGTACCTCCCTGTACTGCTGCACGGCGCACACAGTAAGTAGCCAATACAACAGGAGGGTTTGGTAACTCCCTATACTGCTGCACGGGGTGCACAGTAAGTAGCCAATACAACAGGAGGGTGTGGTACCTCTCTGTACTGCTGCACGTGGTGCACAGTAAGTAGCCAATACAACAGGAGGGTGTGGTACCTCCCTGTACTGCTGCACGGGACACACAGTAAGTAGCCAATACAACAGGAGGGTGTGGTCACTCCCGGTACTGCTGCACGGCGCACACAGTAAGTAGCCAATACAACAGGAGGGTGTGGTACCTCCCTGTACTGCTGCACGGGGCGCACAGTAAGTAGCCAATACAACAGGAGGGTGTGGTAACTCCCTGTACTGCTGCACGTGGCACACAGTAAGTAGCCAATACAACAGGAGGGTGTGGTACCTCCCTGTACTGCTGCACGGGGCACACAGTAAGTAGCCAATACAACAGGAGGGTGTGGTCACTCCCTGTACTGCTGCACGGGGCACACAGTAAGTAGCCAATACAACAGGAGGGTGTGGTACCTCCCTGTACTGCTGCACGGGGCACACAGTAAGTAGCCAATACAACAGGAGGGTGTGGTACCTCCCTGTACTACTGAATGTGGTGCACAGTAAGTAGCCAATACAACAGGAGGGTGTGGTCACTCCCTGTACTGCTGCACGGGGCACACGGTAAGTAGCCAATACAACAGGAGGGTGTGGTACCTCCCTGTACTGCTGCACCTGGTGCACAGTAAGTAGCCAATACAACAGGAGGGTGTGGTCCCTCCCTGTACTGCTGCACGGGGTGCACAGTAAGTAGCCAATACAACAGGAGGGTGTGGTCACTCCCTGTACTGCTGCACGGGGCACACAGTAAGTAGCCAATTCAACAGGAGGGTGTGGTCACTCCCTGTACGGGGCACACAGTAAGTAGCCAATACAACAGGAGGGTGTTGTCACTCCCTGTACTGCTGCACGTGGTGCACACAGTAAGTAGCCAATACAACAGGAGGGTGTGGTCACTCCCTGTACTGCTGCACGTGGTGCACAGTAAGTAGCCAATACAACAGGAGGGTGTGGTACCTCCCTATTCTGCTGCACGGCGCACACAGTAAGTAGCCAATACAACAGGAGGGTGTGGTCACTCCCTGTACTGCTGCACGGGGCACACAGTAAGTAGCCAATACAACAGGAGGGTGTGGTACCTCCCTGTACTGCTGCACGGGGCACACAGTAAGTAGCCAATACAACAGGAGGGTGTGGTACCTCCCTGTACTGCTGCACGGGGCGCACAGTAAGTAGCCAATACAACAGGAGGGTGTGGTACCTCCCAGTACTGCTGCACGGGGCGCACAGTAAGTAGCCAATACAACAGGAGGGTGTGGTACCTCCCTGTACTGCTGCACGGGGCACACAGTAAGTAGCCAATACAACAGGAGGGTGTGGTCACTCCCTGTACTGCTGCACGTGGTGCACAGTAAGTAGCCAATACAACAGGAGGGTGTGGTCACTCCCTGTACTGCTGCACGGGGTGCACAGTATGTAGCCAATACAACAGGAGGGTGTGGTACCTCCCTGTACTGCTGCACGGGGCACACAGTAAGTAGCCAAAACAACAGGAGGGTGTGGTCACTCCCTGTACTGCTGCACGGGGCACACAGTAAGTAGCCAATACAACAGGAGGGTGTGGTCATTCCCTGTACTGCTGCACGTGGTGCACAGTAAGTAGCCAATACAACAGGAGGGTGTGGTCACTCCCTGTACTGCTGCACGGGGTGCACAGTAAGTAGCCAATACAACAGGAGGGTGTGGTCACTCCCTGTACTGCTGCACGGGGCACACAGTAAGTAGCCAATTCAACAGGAGGGTGTGGTCACTCCCTGTACGGGGCACACAGTAAGTAGCCAATACAACAGGAGGGTGTTGTCACTCCCTGTACTGCTGCACGTGGTGCACACAGTAAGTAGCCAATACAACAGGAGGGTTTGGTCACTCCCTGTACTGCCGCACGTGGTGCACAGTAAGTAGCCAATACAACAGGAGGGTGTGGTCACTCCCTGTACTGCTGCACGGGGCGCACAGTAAGTAGCCAATACAACAGGAGGGTGTGATCCCTCCCTATACTGCTGCATGAGGTGCACAGTAAGTAGCCAATACAACAGGAGGGTGTGGTACCTCCCTGCACTGCTGCACGTGGTGCACAGTAAGTAGCCAATACAACAGGAGGGTGTGGTAACTCCCTGTACTTCTGCATGGGGTGCACAGTAAGTAGCCAATACAACAGGAGGGTGTGGTAACTCCCTGTACTGCTGCACGGCGCACACAGTAAGTAGCAAATACAACAGGAGGGTGTGGTAACTCCCTATACTGCTGCACGTGGTGCACAGTAAGTAGCCAATACAACAGGAGGGTGTGGTACCTCCCAGTACTGCTGCACGGGGGACACAGTAAGTAGCCAATTCAACAGGAGGGTGTGGTCACTCCCTGTACGGGGTACACAGTAAGTAGCCAATACAACAGGAGGGTGTGGTCACTCCCTGTACTGCTGCACGTGGTGCACACAGTAAGTAGCCAATACAACAGGAGGGTGTGGTACCTCCCTGTACTGCTGCACGTGGTGCACAGTAAGTAGCCAATACAACAGGAGGGTGTGGTCACTCCCTGTACTGCTGCACGGGGCGCACAGTAAGTAGCCAATACAACAGGAGGGTGTGATCCCTCCCTATACTGCTGCATGAGGTGCACAGTAAGTAGCCAACACAACAGGAGGGTGTGGTACCTCCCTGTACTGCTGCACGTGGTGCACAGTAAGTAGCCAATACAACAGGAGGGTGTGGTAACTCCCTGTACTGCTGCATGGGGCGCACAGTAAGTAGCCAATACAACAGGAGGGTGTGGTAACTCCCTGTACTGCTGCACGGCGCACACAGTAAGTAGCAAATACAACAGGAGGGTGTGGTAACTCCCTATACTGCTGCACGTGGTGCACAGTAAGTAGCCAATACAACAGGAGGGTGTGGTACCTCCCTGTACTGCTGCACGGCGCACACAGTAAGTAGCCAATACAACAGGAGGGTTTGGTAACTCCCTATACTGCTGCACGGGGTGCACAGTAAGTAGCCAATACAACAGGAGGGTGTGGTACCTCCCTGTACTGCTGCACGTGGTGCACAGTAAGTAGCCAATACAACAGGAGGGTGTGGTACCTCCCTGTACTGCTGCACGGGACACACAGTAAGTAGCCAATACAACAGGAGGGTGTGGTCACTCCCGGTACTGCTGCACGGGGCGCACAGTAAGTAGCCAATACAACAGGAGGGTGTGATCCCTCCCTATACTGCTGCACGAGGTGCACAGTAAGTAGCCAACACAACAGGAGGGTGTGGTACCTCCCTGTACTGCTGCACGTGGTGCACAGTAAGTAGCCAATACAACAGGAGGGTGTGGTAACTCCCTGTACTGCTGCATGGGGTGCACAGTAAGTAGCCAATACAACAGGAGGGTGTGGTCACTCCCTGTACTCCTGCACGGCGCACACAGTAAGTAGCAAATACAACAGGAGGGTGTGGTAACTCCCTATACTGCTGCACATGGTGCACAGTAAGTAGCCAATACAACAGGAGGGTGTGGTACCTCCCTGTACTGCTGCACGGCGCACACAGTAAGTAGCCAATACAACAGGAGGGTGTGGTAACTCCCTGTACTGCTGCATGGGGTGCACAGTAAGTAGCCAATACAACCGGAGCGTGTGGTACCTCCCTGTACTGCTGCACGTGGTGCACAGTAAGTAGCCAATACAACAGGAGGGTGTGGTACCTCCCTGTACTGCTGCACGGGACACACAGTAAGTAGCCAATACAACAGGAGGGTGTGGTCACTCCCTGTACTGCTGCACGGCGCACACAGTAAGTAGCCAATACAACAGGAGGGTGTGGTACCTCCCTGTACTGCTGCACGGTGCGCACAGTAAGTAGCCAATACAACAGGAGGGTGTGGTACCTCCCTGTACTGCTGCACGGGGCACACAGTAAGTAGCCAATACAACAGGAGGGTGTGGTACCTCCCTGTACTGCTGCACGGCGCACACAGTAAGTAGCCAATACAACAGGAGGGTGTGGTCATTCCCTGTACTGCTGCACGTGGTGCACAGTAAGTAGCCAATACAACAGGAGGGTGTGGTCATTCCCTGTACTGCTGCACGGGGCACACAATAAGTAGCCAACACAACAGGAGGGTGTGGTCACTCCCTGTACTGCTGCACCTGGTGCACAGTAAGTAGCCAATACAACAGGAGGGTGTGGTAACTCCCTGTACTGCTGCACGTGGCACACAGTAAGTAGCCAATACAACAGGAGGGTGTGGTACCTCCCTGTACTGCTGCACGTGGTGCACAGTAAGTAGCCAATACAACAGGAGGGTGTGGTCCCTCCCTGTACTGCTGCACGGGGTGCACAGTAAGTAGCCAATACAACAGGAGGGTGTGGTACCTCCCTGTACTGCTGCACGTGGTGCACAGTAAGTAGCCAATACAACAGGAGGGTGTGGTACCTCCCTGTACTGCTGCACGGGGCACACAGTAAGTAGCCAATACAACAGGAGGGTGTGGTACCTCCCTGTACTGCTGCACGGGGCACACAGTAAGTAGCCAATACAACAGGAGGGTGTGGTCACTCCCTGTACTGCTGCACGGGGCACACAGTAAGTAGCCAATACAACAGGAGGGTGTGGTACCTCCCTGTACTGCTGCACGGGGCACACAGTAAGTAGCCAATACAACAGGAGGGTTTGGTACCTCCCTGTACTACTGAATGTGGTGCACAGTAAGTAGCCAATACAACAGGAGGGTGTGGTCACTCCCTGTACTGCTGCACGGGGCACACGGTAAGTAGCCAATACAACAGGAGGGTGTGGTACCTCCCTGTACTGCTGCACCTGGTGCACAGTAAGTAGCCAATACAACAGGAGGGTGTGGTCCCTCCCTGTACTGCTGCACGGGGTGCACAGTAAGTAGCCAATACAACAGGAGGGTGTTGTCTCTCCCTGTACTGCTGCACGGGGTGCACAGTAGGTAGCCAATACAACAGGAGGGTGTGGTACCTCCCTGTACTGCTGCACGGCGCACACAGTAAGTAGCCAATACAACAGGAGGGTGTGGTACCTCCCTGTACTGCTGCATGGGGCACACAGTAAGTAGCCAATACAACAGGAGGGTGTGGTACCTCCCTGTGCTGCTGCACGGGGCGCACAGTAAGTAGCCAATACAACAGGAGGGTGTGGTACCTCCCTGTGCTGCTGCACGGGGCGCACAGTAAGTAGCCAATACAACAGGAGGGTGTGGTACCTCTCTGTACTGCTGCACGGGGCGCACAGTAAGTAGCCAATACAACAGGAGGTTGTGGTACCTCCCTGTACTGCTGCACGAGATGCACGGTAAGTAGCCAATACAACAGGAGGGTGTGGTCCCTCCCTATACTGCTGCACGTGGTGCACAGTAAGTAGCCAATACAACAGGAGTGTGTGGTCCCTCCCTATACTGCTGCACGTGGTGCACAGTAAGTAGCCAATACAACAGGAGGGTGTGGTACCTCCCTGTACTGCTGCACGGGGCACACAGTAAGTAGCCAATACAACAGGAGGGTGTGGTACCTCCCTGTACTGCTGCACGAGGTGCACAGTAAGTAGCCAATACAACAGGAGGGTGTGGTCCCTCCCTATACTGCTGCACGAGGTGCACAGTAAGTAGCCAATACAACAGGAGTGTGTGGTCCCTCCCTATACTGCTGCACGGGGTGCACAGTAAGTAGCCAACACAACAGGAGGGTGTGGTACCTCCCTGTACTGCTGCACGGGGCACACAGTAAGTAGCCAATACAACAGGAGGGTGTGGTCACTCCCTGTACTGCTGCACTGGGTGCACAGTAAGTAGCCAATACAACAGGAGGGCGTGGTACCTCCCTGTACTGCTGCACAGGGTGCACAGTAAGTAGCCAATACAACAGGAGGGTGTGGTCACTCCCTGTACTGCTGCACGTGGTGCACAGTAAGTAGCCAATACAACAGGAGGGTGTGGTACTTCCCTGTACTGCTGCACGGGGCACACAGTAAGTAGCCAATACAACAGGAGGGTGTGGTCCCTCCCTGTACTGCTACACGGGGCGCACAGTAAGTAGCCAATACAACAGGAGGGTGTGGTACTTCCCTGTACTGCTGAATGTGGTGCACAGTAAGTAGCCAATACAACAGGAGGGTGTGGTCCCTCCCTGTACTGCTGCACGTGGTGCACAGTAAGTAGCCAATACAACAGGAGGGTGTGGTACCTCCCTGTACTACTGAATGTGGTGCACAGTAAGTAGCCAATACAACAGGAGGGTGTGGTCACTCCCTGTACTGCTGCACGGGACACACAGTAAGTAGCCAATACAACAGGAGGGTGTGGTCACTCCCTGTACTGCTGCACGTGGTGCACAGTAAGTAGCCAATACAACAGGAGGGTGTGGTACCTCCCTGTACTGCTGCACGGGGCACACAGTAAGTAGCCAATACAACAGGAGGGTGTGGTCACTCCCTGTACTGCTGCACGGGGCACACAGTAAGTAGCCAATACAACAGGAGGGTGTGATCTCTCCCTGTACTGCTGCACGGGGCGCACAGTAAGTAGCCAATACAACAGGAGGGTGTGGTACCTCCCTGTACTGCTGCACGGCGCACAGTAAGTAGCCAATACAACAGGAGGGTGTGGTACCTCCCTGTACTGCTGCACGTGGTGCACAGTAAGTAGCCAATACAACAGGAGGGTGTGGTACCTCCCTGTACTGCTGCACGTGGCGCACAGTAAGTAGCCAATACAACAGGAGGGTGTGATCACTCCCTGTACTGCTGCACGTGGTGCACAGTAAGTAGCCAATACAACAGGAGGGTGTGGTACCTCCCTGTACTGCTGCACGTGGCGCACAGTAAGTAGCCAATACAACAGGAGGGTGTGATCACTCCCTGTACTGCTGCATGTGGTGCACAGTAAGTAGCCAATACAACAGGAGGGTGTGGTACCTCCCTGTACTGCTGCACGTGGCGCACAGTAAGTAGCCAATACAACAGGAGGGTGTGATCACTCCCTGTACTGCTGCATGTGGTGCACAGTAAGTAGCCAATACAACAGGAGGGTATGGTACCTCCCTGTACTGCTGCACAGGGTGCACAGTAAGTAGCCAATACAACAGGAGGGTGTGGTACCTCCCTGTACTGCTGCACGGCGCACACAGTAAGTAGCCAATACAACAGGAGGGTGTGGTACCTCCCTGTACTGCTGCACTGGGTGCACAGTAAGTAGCTAATACAACAGGAGGGTGTGATCTCTCCCTGTACTGCTGCAAGGAGCACACAGTAAGTAGCCAATACTTAGTGTCATGTTAGGGGCCTACTTAGAGAGGACAGCAAATAGCCAATAGACAATGGCCTTATTTCATTATTCCAGCTCATGGTCAGGGCTTAGTGGGTGTAAGTGGTGGTGGCCAATAGGAAGCCTGTCCTACTTGAAGATGGACATCATGTTCCAGTAAGGTGTGGGTAAGACCAGATGGTGCAAGAGTAGCCAGTATGTATCCGATATGTAGCACCTCCTCTGTAGAAGCCACTGTCTAAGAGAGCACAGCTATAACTGATCCTAGACAATTCCTGTTGTTAAAATCCAAGTTGTAATTGGTGGAGTGGAGTAGGTATCCAGTGTACACCTTCTTGTGTTCAGTAATAGCATTCCTGGTTTAAGACTGGGGTTGGATGAAGTAAGCTGAGAAGCGAGCACAGATTCTATTGGCACTGGAAGGTATATAGTTAAGTTAGGACTAGAAGTATGTGTCATAGTTCCTGACAGACCCCAGGTTTGGACAATAAGCTTTAAGAATTGAGCAGTGAGAAGCCAATAGAAAGCTAATCCTACAGACCTAGACCCAGGAGTAAGTCTTCAGGGAGCCAGCAGCGAGGTTAGTGATACAGACAGGAGCAGGCCCCAGGTCATTTGTACAGTGTAAAGGTACCATGGAGAGTGGTAGATAACCATTAGGTAGCAGTTACTGCATCAGGCTGCATTAGAGGTCTGTCACTGTACAAGTAATGTACCATGGAGAGTGGTAGGTAACCATTAGGTAGCCGTTACTGCATTAGGCTGCATTAGGGGTCTGTCACTGTAAAAGTAATGTACCATGGAGAGTGGTAGGTAACCATTAGGTAGCAGTTACTGCATTAGAGGTCTGTCACTGTACAAGTAATGTACCATGGGGAGTGGTAGATAACCATTAGGTAGCCGTTACTGCATTAGGTGTCTGTCACTGTACGAGTAATGTACCATGGAGAGTGGTAGGTAACCATTAGGTAGCCGTTACTGCATAAGGTGTCTGTCACTGTACACGTTATGTGCCATGGGGAGTGGTAGATAACCATTAGGTAGCAGTTACTGCATTAGGTGTCTGTCACTGTACAAGTAATGTACCATGGGGAGTGGTAGATAACCATTAGGTAGCCGTTGCTGCATTAGGCTGCATTAGGGGTCTGTCACTGCACAGGTAATGTACCATGGAGAGTGGTAGATAACCATTAGGTACCAGTTACTGCATTAGAGATCTGTCACTGTACAAGTAATGTAACATGGAGAGTGGTAGATAACCATTAGGTACCAGTTACTGCATTAGAGATCTGTCACTGTACAAGTAATGTACCATGGGGAGTGGTAGATAACCATTAGGTAGCCGTCACTGCATTAGAGATCTGTCACTGTACAAGTAATGTACCATGGGAAGTGGTAGATAACCATTAGGTACCAGTTACTGCATTACAGGCCTGTCACTGTACAAGTAATGTAACATGGAGAGTGGTAGATAACCATTAAGTAGCAGTTACTGCATTAGGTCTCTGTCACTGTACAAGTAATGTACCATGGGGAGTGGTAGATAACCATTAGGTAGCAGTTACTGCATTAGGTGTCTGTCACTGTACGAGTAATGTACCATGGAGAGTGGTAGGTAACCATTAGGTAGCCGTTACTGCATTAGGCTGCATTAGGGGTCTGTCACTGTACAAGTAATGTACCATGGAGAGTGGTAGATAACCATTAGGTACCAGTTACTGCATTAGGCTGCATTAGGGGTCTGTCACTGTACAAGTAATGTACCATGGAGAGTGGTAGGTAACCATTAGGTAGCCGTTACTGCATCAGGCTGCATTAGGGGTCTGTCACTGTACAAGTAATGTACCATGGGGAGTGGTAGATAACCATTAGGTAGCAGTTACTGCATTAGGTGTCTGTCACTGTACGAGTAATGTACCATGGAGAGTGGTAGGTAACCATTAGGTAGCCGTTACTGCATTAGGCTGCATTAGGGGTCTGTCACTGTACAAGTAATGTACCATGGAGAGTGGTAGATAACCGTTAGGTACCAGTTACGTCATTAGGGGGCTGTCACTGTACAAGTAATGTACCATGGAGAGTGGTAGATAACCGTTAGGTACCAGTTACTGCATTAGAGGTCTGTCACTGTACAAGTAATGTACCATGGAGAGTGGTAGATAACCATTAGGTAGAAGTTACTGCATTAGGGGGCTGTCACTGTACAAGTAATGTACCATGGGGAGCGGTAGATAACCATTAGGTAGCAGTTACTGCATTAGAGGTCTGTCACTGTACAAGTAATGTACCATGGAGAGTGGTACATAACCATTAGGTAGCAGTTACTGCATTAGAGGTCTGTCACTGTACAAGTAATGTACCATGGGGAGTGGTAGATAACCATTAGGTAGCAGTTACTGCATTAGGCTGCATTAGGTGTCTGTCACTGTACGAGTAATGTACCATGGAGAGTGGTAGATAACCATTAGGTAGCAGTTACTGCATTAGAGGTCTGTCACTGTACACGTTATGTGCCATGGGGAGTGATAGATAACCATTAGGTAGCAGTTACTGCATTAGGCTGCATTAGGTGTCTGTCACTGTACGAGTAATGTACCATGGAGAGTGGTAGGTAACCATTAGGTACTAGTTACTGCATTAGAGGTCTGTCACTGTACACGTTATGTGCCATGGGGAGTGATAGATAACCATTAGGTACCAGTTACTCCTTTAGAGGTCTGTCACTGTACGAGTAATGTACCATGGAGAGTGGTAGATAACCATTAGGTAGCCGTTACTGCATTAGGCTCCATTAGGTGTCTGTCACTGTACAAGTAATGTACCATGGGGAGTGGTAGATAACCATTAGGTAGCCGTTACTGCATTAGGTGTCTGTCACTGTACAAGTAATGTACCATGGGGAGTGGTAGATAACCATTAGCTAGCCTTTTCTGCATTAGGCTGCATTAGGGGTCTGTCACTGTGCGAGTCCCCAGGTGAGGCTTAGATGCTCTATGGAGAGTAGCCCCTAAGTACTGGTAGACTAGTGCCACTCTGAGGATGTAAGAGTCTATCCTGGAATGACATACTATAAGTGTAGTCTGGATGTGTTGGGGATCTATCACAGTGGGAGGTCAGTGCCTATAGTATTTAAAAGTAGTCAGTAACTACTGAGTACTACGTACTCATAGACTACTGCTGCTGTCAGGGTATAGATATATACATGTCCCTATAGGTCAGTCTAGTAGACTTTATGTCCCTATCTAAAGGTCAGTTTAGTACACTCTATGTCCCTATAGGTCAGTCTAGTACACTCTATGTCCCTATAGGTCAGTCTATGTCCCTATAGGTCAGTCTAGGATACTCTATGTCCCTATAGGTCAGTCTAGTACACTCTATGTCCCTATAGGTCAGTGTAGTACACTCTATGTGCCTATAGGTCAGTCTACTACACTCTATGTCCCTATAGGTCAGTCATTGTCCCTATAGGTCAGTCTAGTACAGTCTATGTCCCTATAGGTCAGTCTAGTACACTATATGTCCCTATAGGTCAGTCTAGTACACTCTATGTCCCTATAGGTCAGTCCAGTAAACGCTATGTCCCTATAGGTCAGTCTAGTACACTCTATGTCCCTATAGGTCAGTCTAGTAAACGCTATGTCCCTATAGGTCAGTCTAGTACACTCTATGTCCCTATAGGTCAGTCTAGTACACTCTATGTCCCTATAGGTCAGTCTAGTACATTCTATGTCCCTATAGGTCAGTCTATGTCCCTATAGGTCAGTCTAGTACACTCTATGTCCCTATAGGTCAGTCTATGTCCCTATAGGTCAGTCTATGTCCCTATTGGTCAGTCTAGAACACTCTATGTCCCTATAGGTCAGTCTAGTAAACGCTATGTCCCTATAGGTCAGTCTAGTACACTCTATGTCCCTATAGGTCAGTCTAGTACATTCTATGTCCCTATAGGTCAGTCTAGTACAGTCTATGTCCCTATAGGTCAGTCTATGTCCCTATAGGTCAGTCTAGTACACTCTATGTCCCTATAGGTCAGTCTATGTCCCTATAGGTCAGTCTAGTACACTCTATGTCCCTCTATGTCAGTCTAGTAAACTCTATGTCCCTATTGGTCAGTCTAGAACACTCTATGTCCCTATAGGTCAGTCTAGTAAACGCTATGTCCCTATTGGTCAGTCTATGTCCCTATAGGTCAGTCTAGTACACTCTATGTCCCTATAGGTCAGTCTTTGTCCCTATAGGTCAGTCTAGTACAGTCTATGTCCCTATAGGTCAGTCTAGTAGACTCTATGTCCCTATAGGTCAGTCTAGTACACTCTATGTCCCTATAGGTCAGTCTAGTACACTCTATGTCCCTATAGGTCAGTCTGGTACACTCTATATCCTTATAGGTCAGTCTAGTACACAATATGTCCTTATAGGTCAGTCTAGTACACTCTATGTCCCTATAGGTCAGTCTAGTACACTCTATGTCCCTATAGGTCAGTCTAGTACACTCTATGTCCTTATAGGTCAGTCTGGTACACTCTATGTCCTTATAGGTCAGTCTAGTACACTCTATGTCCCTATAGGTCAGTCTAGTACACTCTATGTCCCTATAGGTCAGTCTAGAACACTCTATGTCCCTATAGGTCAGTCTATGTCCCTATAGGTCAGTCCTTGTCCCTATAGGTCAGTCTAGTAGACTCTATGTCCTTAGAGGTCAGTCTAGTACACTCTATGTCCCTATAGGTCAGTCTGGTACACTCTATGTCCTTATAGGTCAGTCTATGTCCCTAGAGGTCAGTCTAGTAGACTCTATGTCCTTAGAGGTCAGTCTAGTACACTCTATGTCCCTATAGGTCAGTCTAGTACACTCTATGTCCCTATAGGTCAGTCTAGTACACTCTATGTCCCTATAGGTCAGTCTAGTACAGTCTATGTCCCTATAGGTCAGTGTATGTCCCTATAGGTCAGTCTAGTACACTCTATGTCCTTATAGGTCAGTCTGGTACACTCTATGTCCCTATAGGTCAGTCTAGTACACTCTATGTCCTTATAGGTCAGTCTATGTCCCTATAGGTCAGTCTAGTACACTCTATGTCCCTATAGGTCAGTCTAGTACACTCTATGTCCCTATAGGTCAGTCTAGTACACTCTATGTCCCTAGAGGTCAGTCTAGTACACTCTATGTCCCTATAGGTCAGTCTAGTACACTCTATGTCCCTATAGGTCAGTCTAGTACAGTCTATGTCCCTATAGGTCAGTCTATGTCCCTATAGGTCAGTCTAGTACACTCTATGTCCCTCTATGTCAGTCTAGTAAACTCTATGTCCCTATAGGTCAGTCTAGTAAACTCTATGTCCCTATTGGTCAGTCTAGTAAACGCTATGTCCCTATTGGTCAGTCTATGTCCCTATAGGTCAGTCTAGTACACTCTATGTCCCTATAGGTCAGTCTTTGTCCCTATAGGTCAGTCTAGTACAGTCTATGTCCCTATAGGTCAGTCTAGTAGACTCTATGTCCCTATAGGTCAGTCTAGTACACTCTATGTCCCTATAGGTCAGTCTAGTACACTCTATGTCCCTATAGGTCAGTCTGGTACACTCTATATCCTTATAGGTCAGTCTAGTACACAATATGTCCTTATAGGTCAGTCTAGTACACTCTATGTCCCTATAGGTCAGTCTATGTCCCTATAGGTCAGTCTAGTACACTCTATGTCCCTCTATGTCAGTCTAGTAAACTCTATGTCCCTATTGGTCAGTCTAGAACACTCTATGTCCCTATAGGTCAGTCTAGTAAACGCTATGTCCCTATTGGTCAGTCTATGTCCCTATAGGTCAGTCTAGTACACTCTATGTCCCTATAGGTCAGTCTTTGTCCCTATAGGTCAGTCTAGTACAGTCTATGTCCCTATAGGTCAGTCTAGTAGACTCTATGTCCCTATAGGTCAGTCTAGTACACTCTATGTCCCTATAGGTCAGTCTAGTACACTCTATGTCCCTATAGGTCAGTCTGGTACACTCTATATCCTTATAGGTCAGTCTAGTACACAATATGTCCTTATAGGTCAGTCTAGTACACTCTATGTCCCTATAGGTCAGTCTAGTACACTCTATGTCCCTATAGGTCAGTCTAGTACACTCTATGTCCTTATAGGTCAGTCTGGTACACTCTATGTCCTTATAGGTCAGTCTAGTACACTCTATGTCCCTATAGGTCAGTCTAGTACACTCTATGTCCCTATAGGTCAGTCTAGAACACTCTATGTCCCTATAGGTCAGTCTATGTCCCTATAGGTCAGTCCTTGTCCCTATAGGTCAGTCTAGTAGACTCTATGTCCTTAGAGGTCAGTCTAGTACACTCTATGTCCCTATAGGACAGTCTGGTACACTCTATGTCCTTATAGGTCAGTCTATGTCCCTAGAGGTCAGTCTAGTAGACTCTATGTCCTTAGAGGTCAGTCTAGTACACTCTATGTCCCTATAGGTCAGTCTAGTACACTCTATGTCCCTATAGGTCAGTCTAGTACACTCTATGTCCCTATAGGTCAGTCTAGTACAGTCTATGTCCCTATAGGTCAGTGTATGTCCCTATAGGTCAGTCTAGTACACTCTATGTCCTTATAGGTCAGTCTGGTACACTCTATGTCCCTATAGGTCAGTCTAGTACACTCTATGTCCTTATAGGTCAGTCTATGTCCCTATAGGTCAGTCTAGTACACTCTATGTCCCTATAGGTCAGTCTAGTACACTCTATGTCCCTATAGGTCAGTCTAGTACACTCTATGTCCCTAGAGGTCAGTCTAGTACACTCTATGTCCCTATAGGTCAGTCTAGTACACTCTATGTCCCTATAGGTCAGTCTAGTACAGTCTATGTCCCTATAGGTCAGTCTATGTCCCTATAGGTCAGTCTAGTACACTCTATGTCCCTCTATGTCAGTCTAGTAAACTCTATGTCCCTATAGGTCAGTCTAGTAAACTCTATGTCCCTATTGGTCAGTCTAGAACACTCTATGTCCCTATAGGTCAGTCTACTAAACGCTATGTCCCTATAGGTCAGTCTAGTAAACTCTATGTCCCTATTGGTCAGTCTATGTCCCTATAGGTCAGTCTAGTACACTCTATGTTCCTATAGGTCAGTCTTTGTCCCTATAGGTCAGTCTAGTACAGTCTATGTCCCTATAGGTCAGTCTAGTACACTCTTTGTCCCTATAGGTCAGTCTATGTCCCTATAGGTCAGTCTAGTACACTCTATGTCCCTATAGGTCAGTCTGGTACACTCTATGTCCTTATAGGTCAGTCTAGTACACTCTATGTCCTTATAGGTCAGTCTAGTACACTCTATGTCCCTATAGGTCAGTCTAGTACACTCTATGTCCCTATAGGTCAGTCTAGTATACTCTATGTCCCTATAGGTCAGTCCTTGTCCCTATAGGTCAGTCTAGTACACTCTATGTCCCTATAGGTCAGTCGAGTAAACTCTATGTCCCTATAGGTCAGTCCTTGTCCCTATAGGTCAGTCTAGTACACTCTATGTCCCTAAAGGTCAGTATAGTACACTCTATGTCCCTATAGGTCAGTCTAGTACACTCTATGTCCTTATAGGTCAGTCTGGTACACTCTATGTCCCTAAAGGTCAGTCTAGTACACTCTATGTCCCTATAGGTCAGTCTGGTACACTCTATGTCCTTATAGGTCAGTCTAGTACACTCTATGTCCCTATAGGTCAGTCTAGTACACTCTATGTCCTTATAGGTCAGTCTGGTACACTCTATGTCCTTATAGGTCAGTCTATGTCCCTATAGGTCCGTCTAGTAGACTCTATGTCCTTAGAGGTCAGTCTAGTACAGTCTATGTCCCTATAGGTCAGTCTAGTACATTCTATGTCCCTATAGGTCAGTCTATGTCCCTATAGGTCAGTCTAGTACACTCTAAGTCCCTATAGGTCAGTTTAGTACACTCTATGTCCCTATAGGTCAGTCTAGTACACTCTTTGTCCCTATAGGTCAGTCTAGTACACTCTATGTCCCTATAGGTCAGTCTAGTACACTCTATTAGCAGTAGTCAGTAGCTACTGATAGACTACTTCTGCTGCCATGTAGTTCCCACACCAGGACTCAGTGGGTGCTCAGTCCTATAGATCTACAGGGTTCTGGGATGTCCTAAGCTGCTGGTGTAGTAGGGTGCTTTAGGTCCTGAGTCAGTCCTACAGTGTCACAATAGACTACTGCCATCTAGTTCCCACACCAGGACTCAGAGTGGGACAAGACCCTCTGAGGCAGAGAGAAAGTTCCCACGAGACTCCTCCAAATGCTGCTGCTGCTGCTGCTGCTGCTGATGTAGCAGTAGTAGAGTTAGGGTAGGACTTACAGGTGGTATGTAGTAATTCCTGACCAGCGCTTGGTGTGAGCAGCCAATAGGGAACCTGTCCTGCACTTAGTGGTCTAGACTCAGAATATTAAGCATAATGCTTTTACCAGCCAGGGAAGAACATAGTATAGGCTCTGTGGAGAACAGATGGTTCTTTGGTGGTTAGTTTGTACTATGCAGTATGTTCCCTGTTCTGTTGTAGGGCCAGTCAGGTTATAGAAAGACTGCAAAATATGAAGGTAGACAGAATTCCCTAGGGAAAGTTCTGCTGCAGTACTGGAGGTGGGAGGGAGGAGCGGGGAGGAGAGTGGGGATGGGCTGCTCGAGGGGCATGAACTGCTCTTGGACTTTATAAATACTCTTATATGTACTGTAGTCCTCTTAGGACCACAATATACAATACTAAATACAATACCTAATCGAATCTACACAAGGCGTCCAGTGTCTTCAATAGAGAAGGCTCCTCATTCTCCTGTTCTTATCCATATATCCTGTGAGTTAAGGAATAGAGAAAGCGCAACCTCTGTCTTTCACCTCTCTTTATGAAGCTGACAAACAGGGATGTTTAGGGAGTGGTAGGTGCCTCTTTATCTACAATTGCAGCTATAGCATGTTGACATATAAGTGGGTGATCAATTGAACTGGGTGTTATGTAGCACTTAAACATTAAATGTGCAGAAACTGTCTATAAAGTAATACACCTTATAATGTACTACAAACCTTCTGTTAGAAGCAGGCGAAATCTAAAAACTGAGGTCATATTTGTCTTTTTGCACTTTTGCAAAGTTTTTCTGAAAAGATGTTTTGGGGTTGTTTTGTTTTCAATCACAAAAATGATCAGCAAACTATAAATGAAAACTTGTGAACATATTTCAACACAGAAGTTCTACTGTATAGAAGATCAGCCTTAGTGGCCACCTATTGCTTGGCTGTGGGAGTCTGGCACTTCAACTTTCAAAAACCTGAAACGTGTAAACATGCTCAATTTAAAATGTGATGGTTGACTTTTAAAGGAGTTTTATATATGAGAAATGTTTTCCTGTATGGCTGTGTCCAATGCCATTGCACAGCAATGATGGATCTTGGACAAAAGAGCTGTCCCAGAAAACCTTCACAACTACTTCCTACACCAATGGTTGACAAAGTGCTTTTAGAGGGATACAAAAAAACACTTCGGGAACTAATCAAAACTTCTACTTCCATTCTGTGCTCACTTCTTAGCTCTTCTGATCGATTCCCCCCCCCCAATAATGTCAATGACAGGAGTTGGTCTGATAGCTTCCAATCCATTCAGCGAAATGTTTTCTGAAAGTCCTTTTTATATTCTGAAAACCATTTCCTTTCAGGCCACTAGTCTTTCAGTGTTTTAAGCACAGTGGTCATAATTATGTATGAATGCAGCCCTGGTGAGTAACTCAAGGTCAAGGTTGAGCTTTGTATACAGCCTAATTCAAACTCTGAACAGTCATGTACCTGGAATATTATAAAAATGTGAGTATTAAGGTGGCTGGCGGGGATAGATTAAAAGTAATTAGATTTTCGCCACATTCTCACCAGATACCCAAAATGATATGTACTTTGTGTATATGTAATAGAAAACTTCCTTAGTGGCAAAACCTCCAGATCTAAGGAGGTCTTTTGACTTATACTCCATCCACTGAAGTTTACATAACAGTAAAACTATAAATATAAGCATATTTTGACATAAACTGTAGAGGCCTAGAAGAGGATTTGAATCTTCTACACTGACTGTGATACTGTCATACTAGTAATTGTGCATGATCAAGTTGTCATATGAGAAATATCATATGACTAGTGGTATATAGAGAGTAAGAACATCAAGCTCTTATTGGTGTTATTTCCAGTTATCACTGGTTTATTCAGCTTTAGGCAGACATATAAGAATATCAATCATACACATGTTAATATGCAGGTAATTTTCACACACAGTAATTATACAGTTGGTTGTAAAGTATAATGTTCTGTTCCACTCCATCTGTGAGGTAATAATAATAATGATACACTGTCCAGTATGGTCCTAGGTGGGTTCCCACACCTAGCTCCTGACCTGCTGCTTAGAGGGATAATATATAAATGTGTAACTTTACCCTCTGGTAGGTGTCTTGTAGCAGATAGCCTCTGGCCACTAATGGTATAGTCCTATGCCTGTCTGGCATAGTCTAACCCAGCATAGTGCAGAGCTATAGCAGGCAGCAGGAGAGTTGACTGGAGATGTTACCTCAAGGGTGGTTCTGGTGATTCTGCCTTGTAGAGGGAGCAGCCAGGGGTATAAGTACCATTTCCTGGCTTGGCCCCTCAGACTGACTGGAGCCAGTGGCATCTGCCTAACTCTGTGATTGTTTGAGGGGAGTCTTTCATGTGTCACTGGGTGCACAAAGGACCCCCATGGACGCCTCCATGTCCCCCATTGTCTCGGTCAGTTTGGCATGTTCAGACCCTCATATCTCGGTTGTTTACCCAGCTACAGCCTTTGTATTGCGCATGTGCGGACTTAAATATGTCAAGTTACCACCACCTGCTTTCCGGGCACATAACTTGCGCTGCTTTGTCTGTAGCGCATTCGAAGGTTGAAACAGTCTCGGTGACATAACTTCCTTAATAATGGGAGTTCTGCCTTGATCTTGGGCTCATTTTGACTGTCTAATTATGGCCTTTTCATATTTGACCTAGGTTGCTCAGGAGTGACGCTAAAGCGACTGGCAGGTTATGGCGTTTTTACTTATGTAACCTATTGTTCAGTCTTGGGATGCTCAGAAACCCATGAGGGTGTCAGCGGTGCCCAGGCACCCGTGACGGCCGGTTGCATTCACTTACAAGTTATTATATTGTGCACTGAATCATGAGGTCGGTCTCTTAGGCTCTTAAAAGCCTTATATTGTGCAGTGGACCATGAGGTCGGTCCCTTTGGTGATGTAACTTATGTATATTTCACACAGCTGGTGTTCAGTGGCGCATGAACGCTCTTCTTGAATGTAAGAGTGCTCTTCTAGCCATTCTATGTATTAATTTCTTATATATTCTTTGATTAATACAGTAATATGTTAAGATGATTGGAATAATAAAATGGTATATGATAATACAAAGCTATGATAAATATATGGTGTTCCAGTCTACAATCACCAGCAGTCTCAATAGTATAATGGTTAGCATGTCTCACTTTGAATCACAGAATATAGGTTCAAGACTGCATGGGGAAAGTGTTTTTAACTTACACATGCAAGGTAAAAGGAGTCTTTGTAAAAGGCCTCCCTGAAGCCTCCCTTTATCATTTTGGCAATCAGAGGATGTTCATTATATGATACATTATTTTTAGAATTTGTTGCAAAAATGACAGTGGTCAACCGAGAATAAAACATAATCACAACGGGGGTTTGATCCTGTGTGGTCTAGATTTCTAGTCCCAGGCCTTAACCAATACACTAGATTGACCAGTCAAACTTTCACAGTGAAATCACCCTGTTTATCTATAATTGATTACTCAGTCATAGAAGTAGCATATTGCCCTTCAGTAGATGTTCTAACACCCATTTATTTCCATATTCTACAGTTTGGGGGCTAACAGGAGGTTTATGAAATAGGCCAAGCGTAGCAGGAGGTTTTATGAATAAGGTCATTTTTGAACAGGTCTAAGCTTTGAAGATGCGCCATTGACGTGTCTGTCTCCCTGCAAGCCACCTTAAATATTAAGTATTCTGGGCTGACCTGTGCACACAGGCAGCATCGCAGGTTCAGAGCTTCTTTATGATCAAATTAACTATAACCTTACTTGACTTGAGTTTATTGTTAAGTTCTGGATATCTATCATTAATTACCCATTTTTTAAATAATGTCTAGCATTAATAATATTCCTTTAAATTATTGTGAAAATATTATTGAGCTGATAGTTCCCATAAAAGGTGATAGTACTATGATCGGACTAACTCGTCTGACACAGGGATTTAAGGAGACTTACAACCACAAGTGACTTGGTCTATATTTATACCTACCATAGACATCCGCTGTTATTTTCATAGAGATTCCTTGTACCACTGTACTGCACCCTTTGGCTTCTTGTAAAAAACTACACTGGTTCACTGCAATATGATTATGGTGCTTATCTGTTCATTTCTACGAGGATCCCTGGTAAATTCAACAGTTATTTTTCGCAGTGTACCCTTGTATAACCTACACTTTGGACAATCCAATAAACTACACAAACTAATGATCGGTACATAGCAGTGGAGTTTACCGTTGTAAGTATAGCTGTAGATAGATGTAATACCCGCTAAGCCTGATCACCGTATTCACTAGGTTACACACTGGCTCAATAGGTGAGATGGGTATCAAGCAAATGGCTGACACTAAAACCATTTGTATGAGTTTTTAAGCTCCTTGAGGCAAGCTAGAAATAACTCTCGCTAATGAATATCAGTAGGAAAATTTCTGTCACCCCACTTAGCAAAAGGAGTGGAAATATCTGGGTTTATTTTCGGTTTACTGCAATAAAGATAATCTAATGGGCAGTTTCCAATGCTCAATGAATCACACGAACACCTAACACTTACATGATGTGCTCTGTCCCCGATACTGGATGATGTTTAATTACTCACCTGTAAATATATAAACAAACACATAACATTACACAGGAGGAGAATCCAAGTGGAAGGCAATGTATTGATTGATATTGCTCTTTCACATAATGTAATGAGGAACTTGACCTTGACCTTGACACATTTATATAGTTTCACAGCATATACCTAAAGGTGGCTTTTCCTACGCTGCATGACACAATCTGACTAGTCTGATGCAATTACTCTGCAATGGGATCGAACCCATAATATTCAAATATTCTAATCAGATCTTTTCCTTCCCAAGTCAAAATGCCAAACAAACACATTGGTTTTCCTCGTTAGAAAAATGCAAGATTAAATCTGCATTGCAATGTCATTACAGAACAAAAGGAATGTCACACAAATGAAGTCACTTCTCAGTCTGCTCACTTCGCTCAATGTAACATCTCTGCTTTCACTTGTTTCACTTGGATAGGGCATCTTCATGCTTCTCTACAACTCCCCTGAGGCTCATTGTGAAGGCATTTGGACCCACACTATAATGGATCCTCAAGATTTACCCATTCTGATGGGAATACAAATAGTGTGTCTGGTGTCGGAAAAGTAGCTGCAGTTCTGGAAAGTTGTCACAAGAAGAAGGTCTTCAAGTGTAAGCTTACAGGTCTTTAAGAAGCAATTTCCATTGCATTTTCTACATTGAAAAATATTGCCTGGTCCTGTAAAACAATGCCTGCCTGGGTTGTATCTGAAAAACTCTCAAATGTGTCTGTATTTTAGGAATCATGGAGTATCTACCATGCCCATTGACTGGTATGATGTAGAATAGCAAATATACTATGTATGACATATAAATGTAGAACAGCAATATACTATGTATGACGTATAAATGTAGAACAGCAATTATACTATGTATGACATATAAATGTAAAACAGCAATTATACTATTTATGATGTATAAATGTAGAACAGCAATATACTATGTATGACATATAAATGTAAAATAGCAATTATACTATGTATGACGTATAAATGTAGAACAGCAATTATACTATGTATGACGTATAAATGTAGAACAGCAATATACTATGTATGACGTATAAATGTAGAACAGCAATTATACTATGTATGACATATAAATGTAGAACAGCAATATATATGTATGACATATAAATGTAGAACAGCAATTATACTATGTATGACATATAAATGTAGAACAGCAATATATATGTATGACATATAAATGTAGAACAGCAATTATACTATGTATGACATATAAATGTAGAACAGCAATTATACTATGTATGACGTATAAATGTAGAACAGCAATTATACTATGTATGACATATAAATGTAGAACAGCAATTATACTATGTATGACATATAAATGTAGAACAGCAATATACTATGTATGACATATAAATGTAGAACAGCAATTATACTATGTATGACGTATAAATGTAGAACAGCAATTATACTATTTATGATTTATAAATGTAGAACAGCAATTATACTATGTATGACATATAAATGTAGAACAGCAATTATACTATGTATGACATATAAATGTAGAACAGCAATATACTATGTATGACATATAAATGTAGAACAGCAATTATACTATATATGACGTATAAATGTAGAATAGCAATTATACTATGTATGACGTATAAATGTAGAACAGCAATTATACTATGTATGACATATCAATGTAGAACAGCAATTATACTATGTATGACATATAAATGTAGAACAGCAATATACTATGTATGACGTATAAATGTAGAACAGCAATATACTATGTATGACATATAAATGTAAAACAGCAATTATACTATTTATGATGTATAAATGTAGAACAGCAATATACTATGTATGACATATAAATGTAGAACAGAAATATACTATGTGTCTACATTATGTCAAAGGGTTAATACCTGCAGGAGGCAGTGTCCATATAATGTCAAAGGGTTAATACCTGCAGGAGGCAGTGTCCATATTATGTAAAAGGGTTAATACCTGCAGGAGGCAGTGTCCATATTATGTCAAAGGGTTAATACCTTCAGGCAGTGGCCATATAATGTCAAAGGGTTAATAACTGCAGGAGGCAGTGTTTATATTATGTCAAAGGGTTAATACCTGCAGGAGGCAGTGTCCATATTATGTCAAAGTGTTAATACCTGCAGGAGGCAGTGTCCACATTATGTCAAAGTGTTAATACCTGCATGAGGCAGTGTCTATATTATGTCAAAGGGTTAATACCTGCAGGAGGCAGTGTCCATATTATGTCAAAGGGTTAATACCTGCAGGAGGCAGTGTCCACATTATGTCAAAGGGTTAATACCTGCAGGAGGCAGTGTCTATATTATGTCAAAGGGTTAATACCTGCAGGAGGCAGTGTCTATATTATGTCAAAGGGTTAATACCTTCAGGCAGTGGCCATATAATGTCAAAGGGTTAATAACTGCAGGAGGCAGTGTTTATATTATGTAAAAGGGTTAATACCTGCAGGAGGCAGTGTCTATATTATGTCAAAGGGTTAATACCTGCAGGAGGCAGTGTCCACATTATGTCAAAGGGTTAATACCT
Source organism: Acholoe squamosa (assembly GCA_949317995.1). Classification (NCBI taxonomy): domain Eukaryota; kingdom Metazoa; phylum Annelida; class Polychaeta; order Phyllodocida; family Polynoidae; genus Acholoe; species Acholoe squamosa. The sequence goes on from OX439036.1 coordinate 632,584, forward strand.
GCAGAAGGCAGTGTCCACATTATGTCAAAGGGTTAATACCTGCAGGAGGCAGTGTCCACATTATGTCAAAGGGTTAATACCTGCAGGAGGCAGTGTCCACATTATGTCAAAGGGTTAATACCTGCAGGAGGCAGTGTCTATATTATGTCAAAGGGTTAATACCTGCAGGAGGCAGTGTCTATATTATGTCAAAGGGTTAATACCTGCAGGAGGCAGTGTCCACATTATGTCAAAGGGTTAATACCTGCAGGAGGCAGTGTCTATATTATGTCAAAGGGTTAAAACCTGCAGGAGGCAGTGTCCACATTATGTCAAAGGGTTAAAACCTGCAGGAGGAAGTGTCCATATAATGTCAAAGGGTTATTACCTGCAGGAGGCAGTGTCCACATTATGTCATAGGGTAATACCTGCAGGAGACAGTGTCCATATTATGTCATAGGGTTAATACCTGCAGGAGGCAGTGTCCATATAATGTCAAAGGGTTAATACCTGCAGGAGACAGTGTCCATATTATGTCATAGGGTTAAAACCTGCAGGAGGCAGTGTCCATATCATGTCAAATGGTTAATACCTGCAGGCAGTGTCCATATTATGTCAAAGGGTTAATACCTGCAGGAGGCAGTGTCCATATAATGTCAAAGGGTTAATACCTCCTGGCAGTGTCTATATTATGTCAAAGGGTTAATACCTGCAGGAGGCAGTGTCTATATTATGTCAAAGGGTTAATACCTGCAGGCAGTGTCTATATTATGTCAAAGGGTTAATACCTGCAGGAGGCAGTGTCCATATTATGTCATAGGGTTAATACCTGCAGGAGGCAGTGTCCACATTATGTCAAAGTGTTAATACCTGCATGAGGCAGTGTCTATATTATGTCAAAGGGTTAATACCTGCAGGAGGCAGTGTCCACATTATGTCAAAGTGTTAATACCTGCAGGAGGCAGTGTCTATATTATGTCAAAGGGTTAATACCTGCAGGAGGGAGTGTCCACATTATGTCAAAGGGTTAATACCTGCAGGAGGCAGTGTCCACATTATGTCAAAGTGTTAATACCTGCATGAGGCAGTGTCTATATTATGTCAAAGGGTTAATACCTGCAGGAGGCAGTGTCCACATTATGTCAAAGTGTTAATACCTGCATGAGGCAGTGTCTATATTATGTCAAAGGGTTAATACTTGCAGGAGGCAGTGTCTATATAATGTCAAAGGGTTAATACCTGCAGGCAGTGTCCATATTATGTCATAGGGTTAATACCTGCAGGAGGCAGTGTCCATATAATGTCAAAGGGTTAATACCTGCAGGAGGGAGTGTCCACATTATGTCAAAGTGTTAATACCTGCAGGAGACAGTGTCTATATTATGTCAAAGGGTTAATACCTGCAGGAGGCAGTGTCCACATTATGTCAAAGGGTTAAAACCTGCATGAGGCAGTGTCTATATTATGTCAAAGGGTTAATACCTCCTGGCAGTGTCTATATTATGTCAAAGGGTTAAAACCTGCAGGAGGCAGTTTCCAAATTATGTCAAAGGGTTAAAACCTGCAGGCTGTGTCCATATAATGTCAAAGGGTTAAAACCTGCAGGAGGCAGTGTCCATATTATGTCAAAGGGTTAATACCTGCAGGAGGCAGTGTCCATATTATATCAAAGGGTTAATACCTCCTGGCAGTGTCTATATCATTATTTACATCATTAATTATTTCTGGTCTCTATATGTCACTCTGTACATAATCTTCTAAATGGCAATCAGAGACATTTCCACTAAATAGTCTGCATCCCCCGCGGCCTTCATCTATTTCTGTTCTATGATATCATACATAAAGGCAGGCACAGTCACAGCTGATGAAGGACCCATTAGGACATTAGGACTGTGTGTGTGTGTAATTAGATATTAGTGAAGTAGTTAGTTCTTACTAATGGTATAGTGTACATGTATATGAGGGGCTCATTAGGACATTTTTTTTTAAGGTTTAAATGTTTTTATTGTCAAATCACAAATACAATGACCCGTGGTAATATTGACAACATATACCATCATGCTATAGACTTATCATCTGCTATTACACATCTAAATAACTTTGGGATACCGGATACAATTCGTCCTCACTTAGGTGCTGGCCTCTGTAACATATCTTGAGTCCTCTTAGTTGTAATCTGTCTAACTTGTTTAGAGATTGGCTCCATCATGACAGAAACTCACATAATCGCATAAGGTCATTATCATGGTTTTATAGACGAGAACTGACACATTTTCAGTTAGTAGATGACGTAATTTTCCTAGTCTAAATAGTTTATGATTCATTCTACCAATTAGATCGTTTAGACTCCAGACTTAGACATCCTTCTAGTTTTAGACCTAGGTATGTATAGGTATTCACAGTCTCTATATCTCTACCATTTACGGTAAACTTAATATTCTTTGTTTTAGGCAATTTTTGTACAGTCCCAAACCATGCAACCTTAGTTTTGTCCACATGGACAGTAAGCCTGTTATTCATGCACCATAAGTTAACATCATGTATATAGCCTTGCAGCCTTCATCTAACTATTTCTATTTTGTTATTAGAGGAAAAAACACCAAGTTGTCAGCATATATATAATGATCACAATTTTTCAAGACAATGCTTATGTCATTGATAAAAATAATAAATAATAAGGGGCCAAGAACAGAACCTTGTGGTACTCCAAATTTTACTCTTTTGATCGGTGACCTTAAGCTGCCTATTTTGGTGTATTGCATTCTACCCGTTAGGTAACTCATTAGCCAGTTTAATAATCTGTCATGTATTCCCAACTGTCCCAGCTTTTCTATCAGATACATATGATGCACAGGGTCCTTAGATCTAGAAAACAGACCCCCGTTAAATGGCCTCTGTCCCTGTTTTCATATAACTTATTGATAAACTCAAATATGGCATCTCCAGTTCCAAGGCCCTTCCTGTAACCAAACTGTCTGTCTGATAAAAACTTCTGTTTTTCTAATATTTCTTCCAAGTGTTGATGCATGATCTTCTCGGCTATTTTGGATGGAATGGGCAATAATGATATAGGTCTCCAATTTGTGATTAGTTTTAGGTTACCCACTTTTGGTATGGGGTTGACTCTACCTAGCTTCCAGATTTCAGGAAAAATGCCTTGATCAAAACTGAGCTGGTATAACCTGCTCATCTGATCCACTAATTCCAACATAGCAGTCTTTAGGACATTGCACCTGATAACTTCTATGCCTGAAGTTTTGTCCTTATCAACTTTGATGTAATTATTTTCCTCAGAAAATATTGGTTCCTCAAAAATCACCTTTTCTGGATAGCCTTCTCTTGTTAGATTTGTCGATAATACTTGCCCAATATTGGCGAAGAAGGTATTTAAATAGTCAACAGAGTCCTGGTCATCCTTAACTAACATCTTCCCCAATCAGAGTTGATGGTGTAACTTCAGTGTCTGGTTGGAGTACACTATTTATAGTTCTCCAAAAATGTCTAGGATCTGCTTTGGTCTGCTTTGAGTTTTAATCATAGTGGCTTTAGCATACTTGATGGCTTTGTTTATTGTACATCTTAGTTTCCTTGCTTTAGTGAGCTTTATCTCTAATCAGAACTAGAATATCAGGAGTCATCCGTCTATTTCGTTTATCTACCACTTCAATTTCCCTCCATGGACAGTTGGAGTTGGAAAATTTTCTATATGCTTCAAAATAAAGTCCCAACATGCATCAGAGTCCTTGATGCTATAATAAGCTTCCCAATCAGCCTCACCCAGCCAGTCCTTGAACAGCTCACAGTCAAAGTTTTTAAAACTCCGTACACGGATTCTTTTCTTTAAATATTCAAGTCGCTGCCTGGTTTTTACTGCATAGACAGGAAGGTGATCACTCACCAAGAAGTTGAGTACTCCTGTATGAAGGTCCTTTTTATAGTTTGTCAATATGTTGTCCAGACAGCTGACAGTCTTTTTATACGGTCGGGTGCACTGATGAATTAGCTTGTGATAGCCCTCGTTTATGCACTTGTCATTAAGTCTGACAGTTTTGGGTAACTTTTCCCTTAATGTATTTATATTAAGATCATCCATAATCCATTGCTCTATTTCATGGTCAGAAGCATATTTCATTAACTTATCTAGACATTCAAAGAACGGATCTGCCTTACCATTTGGCGGCCGGTATAGGGTCACTAATTGCAAACGTTTTTCTTTGTCTAGTACTAGACATTCAATATCCTTGTTATTTTTTCTGAGATCTTGCTTGATCGTAACACTACAGGATCGTCCCATATATATACTGCTAGGCCTCCTCCCTTTTTCCTAATACGATCTTGTCTATAAAGATCCATCCCATCCCACATTATGAGGTCATCATCGTATTCTGGGTGTAACCAGCTTCAGACATGGTCACAATATCTGTGCCGTCCAATTGACCAAATATGTCCTAGTGCTTTTTATACATACTTCGTGTATTCACATGTACCAACTTTAACCCTTTCATTTGCAAAAAATCTTGCACTTTCGTTGTTGTCATTATGCGTTATAACAATACAAATAAAGAAGGTAAAGTATAAGAGAAAAAGAAAATATATACAACTTAAATAATGTTAAAACAGGTTAAGGTCCTAGTAATACCAAACTAGGACCAAGAAGATAACCCACCAGAGATTACACAACTCAATGCTCTCTGTTGAGGTTTTTAGGAGGTAATGCCCCATGAGTATTTATATGCCAAATTGGATTTATCCCGCTTTGTACATTATCATCTCAAGTCTTAGCAGACTACCATGTTATAATAGAAATATTGGCAGGCGTTGGGTGGATGATACAATTGGAGTAAAAGGATTTATAAAGTTACATGATATTATTGAAGTTTTGATTCATCAGATCCTATTAGGGAGAACAGATACAAATAAATGCAGAAGAAATAAAAAAGTAAAAACTATCAATAACAAATAAATAAATGCAAATGATTTGAATAACAAAATGACACAAGATATTCGGGTCAAAGATGAGGAAATATATATATATATATATAAAACATGGATTACTAGGATTTATTTTTCATATTTATTCAAATAATACGGCTTTTTTATTCAAATAATACGGCTTTTTACTATAAGCATATTATAGTTAGATCAGCATCAAATTTGTGGAAATGTTAAACAATAAATTTTAAATATTAAGTGTTGAATAATCAGTTCTAAATTCTAAATAGCTATATCCAGGCAAGATAAGTTTACCAGCTAGTCACAATAACTGAACAAGTTCTCAATATTAAGTACGAGATATGTGTAATTCACAGAATACAACAAATTTACACAATTCAATAAAAAAAATAAAGTTTGTTTACACAAGTCACAATTGAACAAGATCATGTTAGTAGCAAATTCTTAAATTAAGTACTTTCTTCACAAATGGTATAATATAATATCAGGTGAATCACAATGGAGCTATATTACCATGCATAATCAGTCATATACAATAGACGACAAGGCTGTATTTAGGATAGCTGTCTCATATATTCAGACTATAAGGGTGTAGTTAGATATTCATTGCTGTCTCTCTCTCCCCCCTCTCTCTCTCTCTCTCCCTCTCTCTCCCTCCCTCTCTCTCTCTCTCTCTCTCCCTCTCTCTCTCTCTCCCTCTCTCTCCCTCTCTCTCTCTCTCCCCCTCTCTCTCTCCCTCTCTCTCTCCGTCTCTCTCTCCCTCTCTCTCTCTCTCTTTCTGCAAGACCTTCAACAAATTTCGGCGGTACACTAGAAGTCTTCAAATGCACATTTTGAGCAAAATGAACAGTAAATAGCTTCTTACATCCTTTGTTAGTTGCAGTGAGTGTATCCTGAAAGCAGACATTACTCCAAATGTCGAAGTTTGTAATTGCTGTCATTCAGAAGATAGGGGTTTCATGTTATCAAATCCTTGCCAAAAGACAATACAACTGCTCCGTTAATGTCAGCTCATTTGTAAACCTGTACGGTCTGCACAGACAACTTCACTAATGAGTTAAAACTTCTCACCTCCTAAGGAGAATAATGCACCCTTGAGATTCCTTTAATGAGACCCTGTTTTTGCCTATTAGTGGCACTATATAATTAGATCTTCTCACCAAGTATGGGTCTGAAAACTTAAAGTTTCCCTCACTTGTTTTGAAAGGTCATTGATAATTTACCAACCAGTCAAGCTTCAATATTGATCTAGATATCAGGTTAAAGCTGAGATAAAGGGCTACCTGAATGTAGGATCATTTCTTCAATATTTTGAAAAATTATGTGACTAGTTGCCATGGAAACAAGTGTAAAAGTTTTCTGAAATCTTCAATTGAGACTATCTTGATAACTGTAGCACCTTTACTTTCAAAAAATATCAGTCACCAAATAGGCTCTCAGATTACCCTGAGAATCATCCAGACTGTACACATTCTTACCTTTCAAATACATCAAACCCTCACTCAATTGATTGCTTAGACCTTCGGACCATTGAGGAGGTGCAAAGACAATAGCAAGGGCTACAACCCCAATGAGAGATGCAATGGTCGGGGATGGAGGTTCCCAAGGGGAAGGAAATGGCATGTATTGGCAGCTGAAGGACCTCTTTTGGCCAGCCCACTGAGTACAATAATACGAAATTTGACAATAATGCATTTCAAAAAAGTTTTTATTAAAACTACAAAATATGTGTTTGAGTTACCTCTCTGTAACACATAATATGCTTCAAAAAGCTAAAAATGTGGCAGCATATGGTCAATTGCACTGAGTTTGGGTCACACAGGGCTCACTAAGCAGTAGAAATTAAACTGCTTGGATTGTTTTGAAATTGTGCACTGAGGCACCTACCCTGAAAATTGGGAACACTAATATAAAAAATTGCCAATTTCAGAGTCAATTCCATTATTTAGCATTAGTTCATGGGATTCTGGTCCAAATAGGCTTATTTTTGGGGAGTTAATTTTTCCACCATCAAGTGAACACATTGACATGATATCATTTTTACATGATGCTGGGCATTGCAATGGAAAAACTGCCATAGATTTCCATTGAGTTGTATAATGGGACTGTAATATTTACATGTAGATAGGTGCATAAGTGGTTAATCTTTATGACAATGCATCTCTAGGAAATCCCATATTTATGCACTGGAGGAATCACTTTATGTGGCACGTATGGTTCCTCTAAAACTACACCAAATCACATTGCAATTTCAAATATGGCAATACTGAGGTATAATGAATCTAAAATTCTTTACCTACTGACTGATAGTTGACACCTAAGGCTTTCTAATTATATTTTTGCATTTGATAAATATGATTTATTTCTCCCCACTATCATGTATTAAAGAATGAGGCACGTATGGTTCAACTTTACCTACACCACAAGGTTTTTAGCAATAACTCCGGGCAAATAAGGGGAATAGTTCTTGAATTGATTATATACAATGCTAAATATTGGGGGCTAGTACAAATATAAAAAAAAAATTATACATTTCCAATGCATTTTCTTTTTACTTTGCCCCATACCATTGGGAGCACTATGAAAAAAACGTTCGAAATACCCCATAAAAAGCTTATATTTTGTAGTCTGCTGCTTTAAATAATAATGATACATGGGCAAAACCATAGTTTCCAAGCAAGATCCTGACCTTACCCACCTAATTGAAATGAATGATATCCAAAACGTTCAATCTTTAGTCACATTTACCCCCTTCCCATGGTGAAAAATGGGTTTGTCCCCATCTCAGTGCAATTGACCATATGGGTCTGTTAGGCCAAGTTACCACCTACTGTAGGCTATTCCTATCATCTATTTAGCTCTAAAGATGAAATATCAGCCTCATTACTCATCAATTCTGCTTGGAAATGATGTGCAAGGATTCCCCATTAACAGAAATTACTGGCAAAATTGCTTTTAAACTGAAACTTCCCTTCAGTAAAGATATATCTTACATCAGTCCTATACTTGGTGGGGACATCTAAAGTAGTAAATGTGTTCACATGGTGCTCCAGGCCTAATGAATATTTCCCACCCACAGTAAAGTTTTCATATATAGAGAGACTTTACCCTAAAGCACACAGTACTTTACTGAAGGACTTAATAAAGAATGTATTTACGACCATGTAACCCTTCATGGGCCGGTAGTGCATTATTACTTCATGCCCACCAATCGTCATGATACATAAATGTCGCCCTGGTAAGTAACTTGCCAGGGCTACATTCAGACATCGTGCTGCCCCTACAGGGTTTATGTACCTGGAGGGTCAGTATGATACCTGGAGGGTCAGTATGATGCCTCTAGAGGGTTTATGTACCTGGAGGGTCAGTATGATACCTGGAGGGTCAGTATGATGCCTCTACAGGGTTTATGTACCTGGAGGGTCAGTATGATGCCCCTACAGGGTTGATGTACCTGGAGGGTCAGTATGATGCATCTACAGGTTTGATGTACCTGGAGGGTCAGTATGATGCATCTACAGGTTTGATGTACCTGGAGGGGCAGTATGATGCATCTACAGGTTTGATGTACCTGGAGGGTCAGTATGATGCATCTACAGGGTTGATGCACCTGGAGGGTCAGTATGATGCCCCTACAGGGTTGATGTACCTGGAGGGTCAGTATGATGCATCTACAGGTTTGATGTACCTGGAGGGTCAGTATGATGCCCCTACAGGGTTGATGTACCTGGAGGGTCAGCATGATGCCCCTACAGGGTTGATGTACCTGGAGAGTCAGTATGACACCTGGAGGGTCAGGATGATGCCCCTACAGGGTTGATGTAGCTGGAGGGTCAGCATGATGCCCCTACAGGGTTGATATACCTGGAGGGTCAGCATGATGCCTCTAAAGGGTTGATGCACCTGGAGGGTCAGTATGATGCCTCTACAGAATTGATGTACCTGGAGGGGCAGTATCATGGCCCTACAGGGTTGATGTACCTGGAGGGTCGGTATGATGGCCCTACAGGGTTGATGTATCTGAAGGGTCAGTATGATACCTGGAGAGTCAGTAAGATGCCTCTACAGGGTTGATGTACCTGGAGGGTCATTATGATGCCTCTACTGGGTTGATGCACCTGGAGGGTCAGTATGATGCCTCTACAGAATTGATGTACCTGGAGGGTCAGTATGATGCCCCTCCAAGGTTGATGTACCTGGAGGGTCAGTATGATGCCCCTACAAGATTGATGTACCTGGAGGGTCAGTATGATGCCCCTACAAGGTTGATGTACCTGGAGGGTCAGTATGATGCCCCTACAAGGTTGATGTACCTGGAGGGTCAGTATGATGCCTCTACAGGGTTGGTGTACCTGGAGGGTCAGTATGATGCCTCTACAGGGTTGATGTACCTGGAGGGTCAGTATGATGCCTCTACAGGGTTGATGTACCTGTAGGGTCAGTATGATGCCTCTAGAGGATTGATGTACCTGTAGGGGCATCATACTGACCCTCCAGGTACATCAACCCAGTATAGGCATCATACTGACCCTCCAGGTACATCAACCCTGTAGAGGCATCATACTGACCCTCTAGGTATCATACTGACACTCCAGGTACATCAACCTGGAGTGTCAGTATGATGTCCCTACAGGGTTGATGTACCTGGAGGGTCAGAATGATACCTGGAGGGTCAGTATGATGCCACTACAGGGTTGATGTACCTGGAGGGTCAGTATGATGCCCCTACATGGTTGATGTACCTGGAGGGTCAGTATGATGCCCCTACAGGGTTGATGTACCTGGAGGGTCAGTATGATGCCTCTACAGTGTTGATGTACCTGGAGGGTCAGTATGATGCCTCTACAGGGTTGATGTACCTGGAGTGTCAGTATGATGCCTCTACTGGGTTGATGCACCTGGAGGGTCAGTATGATGCCTCTACAGGATTGATGTACCTGGAGGGTCAGTATGATGCCCCTACAGGGTTGATGTACCTGGAGGGTCAGTATGATGCCTCAACAGGGTTGATGTACCTGGATAGTCAGTATGATGCCCCTACAGGGTTGATGTACCTGGAGGGTCAGCGTGATGCCTCTACAGGGTTGATATACCTGGAGGGTCAGTATGATGACCCTACAGGGTTGATGCACCTGGAGGGTCAGTATGAAGCCTCTACAGGGTTGATGCACATGGAGGGTCAGTATGATGCCTCTACAGGGTTGATGTACCTGGAGGGTCAGTATGATGCCCCTACAGGGTTGATGTACCTGGAGGGTCAGTATGATGCCCCTACAGGGTTGATGTACCTGGAGGGTCATTATGATACCTGGAGGGTCGGTATGATGCCCCTACAGGATTGATGTACCTGGAGGGTCAATATAATGCATCTACAGGGTTGATGTACCTGGAGGGTCGGTATGATGCCCCTACAGGGTTGATGTACCTGGAGGGTCAGCATGATGCCTCTACAGGGTTGATGTACCTGGAGGGTCAGTATGATGCCCCTACAAGGTTGATGTACCTGGCGGGTTGGTAGGATGCCCCTACAGGGTTGATGCACCTGGAGAGTCAGTATGATGCCCCTACAGGGTTGATGTGCCGGGAGCGTCAGTATGATGCATCTACAGGTTTGATGTACCTGGAGGGTCAGTAAAATGCCCCTACAGGGTTGATGTACCTGGAAGGTCAGTATGATTCCCCTACAGTGTTGATGTACCTGGAGGGTCAGAATGATGCCCCTACAGGGTTGATGTACCTGGAGGGTCAGTATGATACCTGGAGGGTCAGTATGATGCCTCTACAGGGTTGATGTACCTGGAGGGTCAGTATGATGCCTCTACAGGATAGATGTACCTGGAGGGTCAGTATGATTCCTCTACAGGATTGATGTACCTGGAGGGTCAGTGTGATGCCTCTACAGAATTGATGTACCTGGAAGGTCAGTATGATGCCTCTACAGGGTTGCTGTACCTGGAGGGTCAGTATGATGCCCCTACAGGGTTGATGTACCTGGAGGGGCAGTATGATGCCTCTACAGAATTGATGTACCTGGAGGGTCGGTATGATGCCCCTATAGGGTTGATGTACCTGGAGGGTCAGTATGATGCCCCTACAGGGTTGATGTACCTGGAGGGTCAGTATGATACCCCTACAGGGTTGATGTACCTGGAGCGTCAGTATGATGCCTCTACAGGATTGATGTACCTGGAGGGTCAGTATGATGCCTCTACAGGGTTGATGTACCTGGGGGGTCAGTATGATACCTGGAGAGTCGGTATGATGCCTCTACAGGGTTGATGTACCTGGAGGGTCAGTATGATGCCTCTAAAGGGTTGATGTACCTGGAGGGTCAGTATGATACCTGGAGGGTCAGTATGATGCCTCTACAGGGTTGATGTACCTGGAGGGTCAGTATGATGCCCCTACAGGGTTGATGTACCTGGAGGGTCAGTTTGATGCCTCTACAGGGTTGATGTACCTGGAGGGTCATTATGATACCTGGAGAGTCGGTATGATGCCTCTACAGGATTGATGTACCTGTAGGGTCAGTATAATGCATCTACAGGGTTGATGTACCTGGAGGGTCGGTATGATGCCCCTACAGGGTTGATGTACCTGGAGGGTCAGTATGATGCCCCTACAGGGTTGATGTACCTGGAGGGTCAGCATGATGCCTCTACAGGGTTGATGTACCTGGAGTGTCAGTATGATACTTGGAGGGTCAGTATGATGCCTCTACAGGATTGATGTACCTGGAGGGTCAGTATGATGCCTCTATAGGGTTGATGTACCTGGAGGGTCAGTATGATGCCTCTACAGGGTTGATGTACCTGGAGGCTCATAATGATGCGCCTACATGGTTGATGTACCTGGAGGGTCAGTATGATGCCCTACAGGGTTGATGTACCTGGAGGGTCGGTATGATGCCCCTACAGGGTTGATGTACCTGGAGGGTCAGTATGATACTTGGAGCGTTAGTATGAAGCCCCTATAGGGTTGATGTACCTGGAGGTTCAGCATGATGCCCCTACAGGGTTGATGTACCTGGAGGGTCAGTATGATGGCTCTACAGGATTGATGTACCTGGAGGGTCAGTATGATGCCTCTACAGGGTTGATGTACCTGGGGGGTCAGTATGATACCTGGAGAGTCGGTATGATGCCTCTACAGGGTTTATGTACCTGGAGGGTCAGTATGATGCCTCTACAGGGTTCATGTACCTGGAGGGTCAGTATGATACCTGGAGGGTCAGTATGATGCCTCTACAGGGTTGATGTACCTGGAGGGTCAGTATGATGCCCCTACAGGGTTGATGTACCTGGAGGGTCAGTATGATGCCTCTACAGGGTTGATGTACCTGGAGGGTCATTATGATACCTGGAGAGTCGGTACGATGCCCCTACAGGATTGATGTACCTGGAGGGTCAGTATAATGCATCTACAGGGTTGATGTACCTGGAGGGTCGGTATGATGCCCCTACAGGGTTGATATACCTGGAGGGTCAGCATGATGCCTCTACAGGTTTGATGTACCTGGAGTGTCAGTATGATACCTGGAGGGTCAGCATGATGCCTCTACAGGATTGATGTACCTGGAGGGTCAGTATGATGCCTCTATAGGGTTGATGTACCTGGAGGGTCAGTATGATTCCTCTACAGGGTTGATGTACCTGGAGGCTCATAATGATGCGCCTACATGGTTGATGTACCTGGAGGGTCAGTATTATGCCTCTACAGGATTGATGTACCTCGAGGGTCAATATGATACCCCTACAGGGTTGATGTACCTGGAGTGTCAGTATGATACCTGGAGGGTCAGTATGATGCCTCTACAGTGTTGATGTACCAGGAAAGTCAGTATGATGCCTCTACAGGATTGATGTACCTGGAGGGTCATAATGATGCGCCTACATGGTTGATGTACCTGGAGGGTCAGTATGATGCCTCTACAGTGTTGATGTACCTGGAGGGTCAGTATGATACCTGGAGGGTCAGTATGATGCCCCTACAGGGTTGATGTACCTGGAGGATCAGTATGATGCCTCTACAGGGTTGATGTACCTGGAGGGTCAGTATGATGCCCCTACAGGGTTGATGTACCTGGAGGGTCAGTATGATGCCCCTACAGGGTTGATGTACCTGGAGGGTCAGTATGATGCCCCTACAGGGTTGATGTACCTGGAGGGTCAGTATGATGCCTCTACAGGGTTGATGTACCTGGAGGGTCAGTATGATGCCCCTACAGGGTTGATGTACCTGGAGGGTCAGTATGATGCCCCTACAAGGTTGATGTACCTGGAGGGTCAGTATGATGCCCCTACAAGGTTGATGTACCTGGAGGGTCTGTATGAAGCCTCTACAGGGTTGATGTACTTGGAGGGTCAGTATGATGCCCCTCCAGGGTTGATGTACGTGGAGGGTCAGTATGATACTTGGAGGGTCAGTATGATGCCCCTACAGGGTTGATGTACCTAAGGGTCAATATGATACCTGGAGGGTCAGTATGAGGCTTCTACAGGGTTGAGGTACCTTGAGGGTCAGTATGATGCCCCTACAGGGTTGATGTACCTGGAGGGTCAGCATAATGCCCCTACAAGGTTGATGTACCTGGAGGGTCAGTATGATACCTGGAGGGTCAGTATGATGCCCCTACAGGGTTGATGTACCTGGAGAGTCATTATGATGCCTCTACAGAATTGATATACCTGGAGGGTCGGTATGATGGCCCTACAGGGTTGATGTACCTGGAGGGTCAGTAAGATACCTGGAGGGTCAGTATGATGCCTCTACAGGGTTGATGTACCTGGAGGGTCAGTATGATGCCCCTACAGGGATGATGTACCTGGAGGGTCAGTATGATGCCTCTACATGGTTGATGTTCCTGGAGGGTCAGTATGATGCCTCTACAGGGTTGATGTACCTGGAGGGTCAGTATGATGCCCCTACAGGGTTGATGTACCTGGAGGGTCAGTATGATACCTGGAGGGTCTGTATGATGCCTTTACTGGGTTGATGTACCTGGAGGGTCAGTATGATGCCCCTACAGGGTTGATGTACCTGGAGGGTCAGTATGATACCTGGAGGGTCAGTATGATGCCTCTACAGAGTTGATGTACCTGGAGGGTCAGTATGATGCCTCTACTGGGTTGATGTACCTGGAGGGTCAGTATGATGCCTCTACAGGGTTGATGTACCTGGAGGGTCAGTATGATACCTGGAGGGTCAGTATGATGCATCTACAGGGTTGATGTACCTGGAGGGTCGGTATGATGCCCCTACAGGGTTGATGTACCTGAAGGGTCAGTATGATGCCTCTACAGGGTTGATGTACCTGGAGGGTCAGTATGATGCCTCTACAGGATTGATGTACCTGGAGGGTCAATATGATACCAGGAGGGTCAGTATGATGCCCCTACAGGGTTGATGTAACTGGTGGGTCAGTATGATGCCTCAACAGGATTGATGTACCTGGAGGGTTGGTATGATGCCTCTACAGGGTTGATGTACCTGGAGGGTCAGAATGATGCCCGTACAGGGTTGATGTACCTAGAGGGTCAGAATGATGCCCGTACAGGGTTGATGTACCAGGAGGGTCAGAATGATGCCTCTACAGGGTTGATGTACCTGGAGGGTCAGAATGATGCCCCTACAGGGTTGATGTACCTGGAGGGTCGGTATGATGCCTCTACAGGGTTGATGTACCTGGAGGGTCAGTATGATGCCTCAACAGGGTTGATGTACCTGGAGGGTCGGTATGATGCCTCTACAGGGTTGATGCACCTGGAGGGTCGGTATGATACCTCTACAGGGTTGCTGTACCTGGAGGGTCAGAATGATGCCCCTACAGGGTTGATGTACCTGGAGGGTCAGTGTGATGCCCCTACAGGGTAATTGTACCTGGAGTGTCAGTATGATACCTGGAGGGTCACTATGATGCCCCTACAGGGTTGATGCACCTGGAGGGTCAATATGATGCCCCTACAGGGTTGATATAAATGGAGGGTCAGTATGATGCCTCTACAGGGTTGATGTACATGGAGTGTCAGTATGATACCTGGAGGGTCAGTATGATGCCTCTACAGGGTTGATGTACCTGGAGGGTCAGTATGATGCCTCAACAGGATTGATGTACCTGGAGGGTCGGTATGATGCCCCTACAAGGTTGATGTACCTGGAGGGTCTGTATGATGCCTCTACAGGGTTGATGTACTTGGAGGGTCAGTATGATGCCCCTACAGGGTTGATGTACCTGGAGGGTCAGTATGATACCTGGAGGGTCAGTATGATGCCTCTACAGGGTTGATGTACCTGGAGGGTCAGTATGATGCCTCTGCTGGGTTGATGTACCTGGAGGGTCAGTATGATGCCTCTACAGGGTTGATGTACCTGAAGGGTCAGTATGATGCCTCTACAGGGTTGATGTACCTGGAGGGTCAGTATGATGCCTCTACAGGATTGATGTACCTGGAGGGTCAATATGATACCAGGAGGGTCAGTATGATGCCCCTACAGGGTTGATGTACCTGGTGGGTCAGTATGATGCCTCAACAGGATTGATGTACCTGGAGGGTCAGTATGATGCCCCTACAAGGTTGATGTACCTGGAGGATCTGTATGATGCCTCTACAGGGTTGATGTACTTGGAGGGTCAGTATGATGCCCCTACAAGGTTGATGTACCTGGAGGGTCAGTATGATGCCCCTACAAGGTTGATGTACCTGGAGGGTCTGTATGATGCCTCTACAGGGTTGATGTACTTGGAGGGTCAGTATGATGACTCTACAGGGTTGATGTACCTGGAGGGTCAGTATGATGCCCCTCCAGGGTTGATGTACGTGGAGGGTCAGTATGATACTTGGAGGGTCAGTATGATGCCCCTACAGGGTTGATGTACCTAAGGGTCAATATGATACCTAGAGGGTCAGTATGAGGCTTCTACAGGGTTGAGGTACCTGGAGGGTCAGTATGATGCCCCTACAGGGTTGATGTACCTGGAGGGTCAGCATAATGCCCCTACAAGGTTGATGTACCTGGAGTGTCAGTATGATACCTGGAGGGTCAGTATGATGCCCCTACAGGGTTGATGTACCTGGAGAGTCATTATGATGCCTCTACAGAATTGATATACCTGGAGGGTCGGTATGATGGCCCTACAGGGTTGATGTACCTGGAGGGTCAGTAAGATACCTGGAGGGTCAGTATGATGCCTCTACTTGGTTGATGTACCTGGAGGGTCAGTATGATGCCCCTACAGGGATGATGTACCTGGAGGGTCAGTATGATGCCTCTACATGGTTGATGTACCTGGAGGGTCAGTATGATGCCTCTACAGGGTTGATGTACCTGGAGGGTCAGTATGATACCTGGAGGGTCTGTATGATGCCTCTACTGGGTTGATGTACCTGGAGGGTCAGTATGATGCCCCTACAGGGTTGATGTACCTGGAGGGTCAGTATGATACCTGGAGGGTCAGTATGATGCCTCTACAGGGTTGATGTACCAGGAGGGTCAGTATGATGCCTCTACTGGGTTGATGTACCTGGAGGGTCAGTATGATGCCTCTACAGGGTTGATGTACCTGGAGGGTCAGTATGATGCCTCTACAGGATTGATGTACCTGGAGGGTCAATATGATACCAGGAGGGTCAGTATGATGCCCCTACAGGGTTGATGTACCTGTTGGGTCAGTATGATGCCTCAACAGGATTGATGTACCTGGAGGGTCGGTATGATGCCTCTACAGGGTTGATGTACCTGGAGGGTCAGAATGATGCCCGTACAGGGTTGATGTACCTAGAGGGTCAGAATGATGCCCGTACAGGGTTGATGTACCAGGAGGGTCAGAATGATGCCTCTACAGGGTTGATGTACCTGGAGGGTCAGAATGATGCCCCTACAGGGTTGATGTACCTGGAGGGTCGGTATGATGCCTCTACAGGGTTGATGTACCTGGAGGGTCAGTATAATGCCTCAACAGGGTTGATGTACCTGGAGGGTCGGTATGATGCCTCTACAGGGTTGATGCACCTGGAGGGTCGGTATGATACCTCTACAGGGTTGCTGTACCTGGAGGGTCAGAATGATGCCCCTACAGGGTTAATGTACCTGGAGGGTCAGTGTGATGCCCCTACAGGGTTATTGTACCTGGAGTGTCAGTATGATACCTGGAGGGTCACTATGATGCCCCTACAGGGTTGATGCACCTGGAGGGTCAATATGATGCCCCTACAGGGTTGATATAAATGGAGGGTCAGTATGATGCCTCTACAGGGTTGATGTACATGGAGTGTCAGTATGATACCTGGAGGGTCAGTATGATGCCTCTACAGGGTTGATATACCTGGAGGGTCAGTATGATGCCTCTACGGGATTGATGTACCTGGAGGGTCAGTATGATGCCTCTACAGGGTTGATGTACCTGGAGGGTCAGTATGATACTTGGAGGGTCAGTATGATGCATCTACAGGGTTGATGTACCTGGAGGGTCGGTATGATGCCCCTACAGGGTTGATGTACCTGGAGGGTCAGCATGATGCCTCTACAGGTTTGATGTACCTGGAGTGTCAGTATGATACCTGGAGGGTCAGTATGATGCCTCTACAGGATTGATGTACCTGGAGGGTCAGTATGATGCCTCTACAGGGTTGATGTACCTGAAGGGTCAGTATGATGCCCATACAGGATTGATGTACCTGGAGGGTCAGTGGGATACCTGGAGGGTCGGTATGATGCCTCTACAGGGTTGATGTAACTGGAGGGTTATAATGATGCGCCTACATGGTTGATGTACCTGGAGGGTCAGTATGATGCCTCTACAGGATTGATGTACCTGGAGGGTCAGTATGATGCCTCTACAGTGTTGATGTACCTGGAAGGTCAGTATGATGCCTCTACAGGATTGATGTACCTGGAGGGTCAGAATGATGCCCCTACAGTGTTGATGTACCTGGAAGGTCAGTATGATGCCTCTACAGGATTGATGTAAATGGAGGGTCAGTATGATACCTGGAGGGAATGTATGATGCCCCTACAGGGTTAATGTACTTGGAGGGTCAGTATGATGCCCCTACAGGATTGATGTACCTGGAGGGTCAGTATGATACCCCTACAGGGTTGATGTACCTGGAAGGTCAGTATGATGCCTCTACAGGATTGATGTACCTGGAGGGTCAGTATGATACCTGGAGGGTATGTATGATGCCTCTACAGGAGTGATGTACCTGGAGGGTCAGTATGATACCTGGAGTGTATGTATGATGCCTCTACAGGGTTGATGTACCTGGAGGGTCAGTATGATACTTGAAGCGTTAGTATGATGCCCCTATAGGGTTGATGTACCCGGAGGTTCAGCATGATGCCCCTACAGGGTTGATGTACCTGGAGGGTCAGTCTGATGCCTCTACAGGATTGATGTACCTGGAGGGTCAGTATGATGCCTCTACAGGGTTGATGTACCTGGGGGGTCAGTATGATACCTGGAGAGTCGGTATGATGCCTCTACAGGATTGATGTACCTGGAGG
Source organism: Acholoe squamosa (assembly GCA_949317995.1). Lineage (NCBI taxonomy): Eukaryota > Metazoa > Annelida > Polychaeta > Phyllodocida > Polynoidae > Acholoe > Acholoe squamosa. The sequence goes on from OX439036.1 coordinate 651,019, forward strand.
GTCAGTATGATGCCTCTATAGGGTTGATGTACCTGGAGGGTCAGTATGATGCCTCTACAGGGTTGATGTACCTGGAGGCTCATAATGATGCGCCTACATGGTTGATGTACCTGGAGGGTCAGTATTATGCCTCTACAGGATTGATGTACCTGGAGGGTCAATATGATACCCCTACAGGGTTGATGTACCTGGAGTGTCAGTATGATACCTGGAGGGTCAGTATGATGCCTCTCTAGAGTTGATGTACCTGGAGGGTCATAATGATGCGCCTACATGGTTGATGTACCTGGAGGGTCAGTATGAAGCCTCTACAGGGTTGATTTACCTGGAGGGTCAGTATGATGCCTCTACAGTGTTGATGTACCTGGAAAGTCAGTATGATGCCTCTACAGGATTGATGTACCTGGAGGGTCAGTATGATACCTGGAGGGTCTGTATGATGCCTCTACTGGGTTGATGTACCTGGAGGGTCAGTATGATGCCCCTACAGGGTTGATGTACCTGGAGGGTCAGTATGATACCTGGAGGGTCAGTATGATGCCTCTACAGGGTTGATGTACCAGGAGGGTCAGTATGATGCCTCTACTGGGTTGATGTACCTGGAGGGTCAGTATGATGCCTCTACAGGGTTGATGTACCTGGAGGGTCAGTATGATGCCTCTACAGGATTGATGTACCTGGAGGGTCAATATGATACCAGGAGGGTCAGTATGATGCCCCTACAGGGTTGATGTACCTGGTGGGTCAGTATGATGCCTCAACAGGATTGATGTACCTGGAGGGTCGGTATGATGCCTCTACAGGGTTGATGTACCTGGAGGGTCAGAATGATGCCCGTACAGGGTTGATGTACCTAGAGGGTCAGAATGATGCCCGTACAGGGTTGATGTACCAGGAGGGTCAGAATGATGCCTCTACAGGGTTGATGTACCTGGAGGGTCAGAATGATGCCCCTACAGGGTTGATGTACCTGGAGGGTCGGTATGATGCCTCTACAGGGTTGATGTACCTGGAGGGTCAGTATGATGCCTCAACAGGGTTGATGTACCTGGAGGGTCGGTATGATGCCTCTACAGGGTTGATGCACCTGGAGGGTCGGTATGATACCTCTACAGGGTTGCTGTACCTGGAGGGTCAGAATGATGCCCCTACAGGGTTAATGTACCTGGAGGGTCAGTGTGATGCCCCTACAGGGTTATTGTACCTGGAGTGTCAGTATGATACCTGGAGGGTCACTATGATGCCCCTACAGGGTTGATGCACCTGGAGGGTCAATATGATGCCCCTACAGGGTTGATATAAATGGAGGGTCAGTATGATGCCTCTACAGGGTTGATGTACATGGAGTGTCAGTATGATACCTGGAGGGTCAGTATGATGCCTCTACAGGGTTGATGTACCTGGAGGGTCAGTATGATGCCCCTACAGGGTTGATATACCTGGAGGGTCAGTATGATGCCTCTACGGGATTGATGTACCTGGAGGGTCAGTATGATGCCTCTACAGGGTTGATGTACCTGGAGGGTCAGTATGATACTTGGAGGGTCAGTATGATGCATCTACAGGGTTGATGTACCTGGAGGGTCGGTATGATGCCCCTACAGGGTTGATGTACCTGGAGGGTCAGCATGATGCCTCTACAGGTTTGATGTACCTGGAGTGTCAGTATGATACCTGGAGGGTCAGTATGATGCCTCTACAGGATTGATGTACCTGGAGGGTCAGTATGATGCCTCTACAGGGTTGATGTACCTGAAGGGTCAGTATGATGCCCATACAGGATTGATGTACCTGGAGGGTCAGTGGGATACCTGGAGGGTCGGTATGATGCCTCTACAGGGTTGATGTAACTGGAGGGTTATAATGATGCGCCTACATGGTTGATGTACCTGGAGGGTCAGTATGATGCCTCTACAGGATTGATGTACCTGGAGGGTCAGTATGATGCCTCTACAGTGTTGATGTACCTGGAAGGTCAGTATGATGCCTCTACAGGATTGATGTACCTGGAGGGTCAGAATGATGCCCCTACAGTGTTGATGTACCTGGAAGGTCAGTATGATGCCTCTACAGGATTGATGTAAATGGAGGGTCAGTATGATACCTGGAGGGAATGTATGATGCCCCTACAGGGTTAATGTACTTGGAGGGTCAGTATGATGCCCCTACAGGATTGATGTACCTGGAGGGTCAGTATGATACCCCTACAGGGTTGATGTACCTGGAAGGTCAGTATGATGCCTCTACAGGATTGATGTACCTGGAGGGTCAGTATGATACCTGGAGGGTATGTATGATGCCTCTACAGGAGTGATGTACCTGGAGGGTCAGTATGATACCTGGAGTGTATGTATGATGCCTCTACAGGGTTGATGTACCTGGAGGGTCAGTATGATACTTGAAGCGTTAGTATGATGCCCCTATAGGGTTGATGTACCCGGAGGTTCAGCATGATGCCCCTACAGGGTTGATGTACCTGGAGGGTCAGTCTGATGCCTCTACAGGATTGATGTACCTGGAGGGTCAGTATGATGCCTCTACAGGGTTGATGTACCTGGGCGGTCAGTATGATACCTGGAGAGTCGGTATGATGCCTCTACAGGATTGATGTACCTGGAGGGTCAGTATGATGCCTCTATAGGGTTGATGTACCTGGAGGGTCAGTATGATGCCTCTACAGGGTTGATGTACCTGGAGGCTCATAATGATGCGCCTACATGGTTGATGTACCTGGAGGGTCAGTATTATGCCTCTACAGGATTGATGTACCTGGAGGGTCAATATGATACCCCTACAGGGTTGATGTACCTGGAGTGTCAGTATGATACCTGGAGGGTCAGTATGATGCCTCTCTAGAGTTGATGTACCTGGAGGGTCATAATGATGCGCCTACATGGTTGATGTACCTGGAGATCAGTATGAAGCCTCTACAGGGTTGATTTACCTGGAGGGTCAGTATGATGCCTCTACAGTGTTGATGTACCTGGAAAGTCAGTATGATGCCTCTACAGGATTGATGTACCTGGAGGGTCATAATGATGCGCCTACATGGTTGATGTACCTGGAGAGTCAGTATGATGCCTCTACAGTGTTGATGTACCTGGAGGGTCAGTATGATACCTGGAGGGTCAGTATGATGCCTCTACAGGGTTGATGTACTTGGAGGGTCAGTATGATGCCTCTACAGGGTTGATGTACCTGGAGGGTCAGTATGATACCTGGAGGGTCAGTATGATGCCCCTACAGGGTTGATGTACCTGGAGGATCAGTATGATGCCTCTACAGGGTTGATGTACCTGGAGGGTCAGTATGATGCCCCTACAGGGTTGATGTACCTGGAGGGTCAGTATGATGCCCCTACAGGGTTGATGTACCTGGAGGGTCAGTATGATGCCCCTACAGGGTTGATGTACCTGGAGGGTCAGTATGATGCCTCTACAGGGTTAATGTACCTGGAGGGTCAGTATGATGCCCCTACAGGGTTGATGTACCTGGAGGGTCAGTATGATGCCCCTACAGGGTTGATGTACCTGGAGGGTCAGTATGATGCCCCTACAAGGTTGATGTACCTGGAGGGTCTGTATGATGCCTCTACAGGGTTGATGTACTTGGAGGGTCAGTATGATGACTCTACAGGGTTGATGTACCTGGAGGGTCAGTATAATGCCCCTCCAGGGTTGATGTACGTGGAGGGTCAGTATGATACTTGGAGGGTCAGTATGATGCCCCTACAGGGTTGATGTACCTAAGGGTCAATATGATACCTGGAGGGTCAGTATGATGCCTCTACAGGGTTGATGTACCTGGAGAGTCATTATGATGCCTCTACAGAATTGATATACCTGGAGGGTCGGTATGATGGCCCTACAGGGTTGATGTACCTAAAGGGTCAGTAAGATACCTGGAGGGTCAGTATGATGCCTCTACAGGGTTGATGTACCTGGAGGGTCAGTATGATGCCCCTACAGGGATGATGTACCTGGAGGGTCAGTATGATGCCTCTACATGGTTGATGTACCTGGAGGGTCAGTATGATGCCCCTACAGGGTTGATGTACCTGGAGGGTCAGTATGATACCTGGAGGGTCTGTATGATGCCTCTACTGGGTTGATGTACCTGGAGGGTCAGTATGATGCCCCTACAGGGTTGATGTACCTGGAGGGTCAGTATGATACCTGGAGGGTCAGTATGATGCCTCTACAGGGTTGATGTACCTGGAGGGTCAGTATGATGCCTCTACTGGGTTGATGTACCTGGAGGGTCAGTATGATGCCTCTACAGGGTTGATGTACCTGAAGGGTCAGTATGATGCCTCTACAGGGTTGATGTACCTGGAGGGTCAGTATGATGCCTCTACAGGATTGATGTACCTGGAGGGTCAATATGATACCAGGAGGGTCAGTATGATGCCCCTACAGGGTTGATGTACCTGGAGGGTCAGTATGATGCCTCAACAGGATTGATGTACCTGGATGTACCTGGAGGGTCGGTATGATGCCTCAGAATGATGCCCGTACAGGGTTGATGTACCTAGAGGGTCAGAATGATGCCCGTACAGGGTTGATGTACCAGGAGGGTCAGAATGATGCCTCTACAGGGTTGATGTACCTGGAGGGTCAGAATGATGCCCCTACAGGGTTGATGTACCTGGAGGGTCGGTATGATGCCTCTACAGGGTTGATGTACCTGGAGGGTCGGTATGATGCCTCAACAGGGTTGATGTACCTGGAGGGTCGGTATGATGCCTCTACAGGGTTGATGCACCTGGAGGGTCGGTATGATACCTCTACAGGGTTGCTGTACCTGGAGGGTCAGAATGATGCCCCTACAGGGTTGATGTACCTGGAGGGTAAGTGTGATGCCCCTACAGGGTTGATGTACCTGGAGTGTCAGTATGATACCTGGAGGGTCACTATGATGCCCCTACAGGGTTGATGCACCTGGAGGGTCAGTGTGATGCCCCTACAGGGTTGATATAAATGGAGGGTCAGTATGATGCCCCTACTAGGTTGATGTACCTGGAGGGTCAGTATGATGCCTCTACAGGGTTGATGTACATGGAGTGTCAGTATGATACCTGGAGGGTCAGTATGATGCCTCTACAGGGTTGATGTACCTGGAGGGTCAGTATGATGCCCCTACAGGGTTGATATACCTGGAGGGTCAGTATGATACCCCTACAGGGTTGATGTACCTGGAGGGTCAGTATGATGCCTCTACGGGATTGATGTACCTGGAGGGTCAGTATGATGCCTCTACAGGATTGATGTACCTGGAGGGTCAGTATGATACCCCTACAGGGTTGATGTACCTGGAGTGTCAGTATGATACCTGGAGGGTCAGTATGATGCCTCTACAGGATCGATGTACCTGGAGGGTCAGTATGATGCCTCTACAGGGTTGATGTACCTGAAGGGTCAGTATGATGCCCATACAGGATTGATGTACCTGGAGGGTCAGTAGGATACCTGGAGGGTCGGTATGATGCCTTTACAGGGTTGATGTAACTGTAGGGTTATAATGATGCGCCTACATGGTTGATGTACCTGGATGGTCAGTATGATGCCTCTACAGGATTGATGTACCTGGAGGGTCAGTATGATGCCTCTACAGTGTTGATGTACCTGGAAGGTCAGTATGATGCCTCTACAGGATTGATGTACCTGGAGGGTCAGACTGATGCCCCTACAGTGTTGATGTACCTGGAAGGTCAGTATGATGCCTCTACAGGATTGATGTACCTGGAGGGTCAGTATGATACCTTGAGGGAATGTATGATGCCCCTACAGGGTTAATGTACTTGGAGGGTCAGTATGATGCCCATACAGGATTGATGTACCTGGAGGGTCAGTATGATACCCCTACAGGGTTGATGTACCTGGAAGGTCAGTATGATGCCTCTACAGGATTGATGTACCTGGAGGGTCAGTATGATACCTGGAGGGTATGTATGATGCCTCTACAGGATTGATGTACCTGGAGGGTCAGTATGATACCTGGAGGGTCAGTATGATGCCCCTACAGGGTTGATGTACCTGGAGGGTCAGTATGATGCCTCTACAGGGTTGATGTACCTGGAGGGTCAGTATGATACCTGGAGGGTCAGTATGAAGCCTCTACAGGATTGATGTACCTGGAGGGTCAGTATGATGCCCCTACTGGGTTGATGTACCTGGAGGGTCAGTATGATGCCTCTACAGGGTTGATATACCTGGAGGGTCAGTATGATACCTGGAGGGTCAGTATGATGCCTCTACAGGGTTGATGTACCTGGAGGGTCAGTATAATGCCCCTACAGGGTTGATGTACCTGGAGGGTCAGTATTATGCCTCTACAGGGTTGATGTACCTGGAGGGTCAGTATGATGCCCCTACAGGGTTGATATACCTGGAGGGTCAGTATGATGCCTCTACAGGGTTGATGTACCTGGAGGGTCACTATGATGCCTCTACAGGGTTGATGTACCTGGAGGGTCAGTATGATGCCTCTACAGGGTTGATGTACCTGGAGGGTCAGTATGATGCCTCTACAGGGTTGATGTACCTGGAGGGTCAGCGCGAAGTGGTGGGATCCGACTGTTGAAACTTCTTGATAGTCTTTGGGGACCAATCGAGATAGCTGCATACAGCCTCCTCCCAGGGGATACGGGGGATGGTATAGTTATATACCAACCGGGCGACCACAGCATTGTGGGTCCCGCAGTCATCACAAGTGGCAAATTTGCACTTTTGGACTGGTCGTCTCGATAAGGCATCCACATTTATATGCTTCACACCCGGGCGGTGCTCAATCTGCTTGTGCTCTAATCCGAACTCGGACAGATGAGCTAACCATCTTCCAATCATCCCTTCGGCGTCTTTAAAATTAAGAAGCCACCTCAGAGACGAATGGTCAGTACGCAAAGTAAAGTCAGTTCCCCACAGGAAATGCTTGAACTTCTTCGTATACACCACTACAGCGAGAAGTTCTCTTTTAGTGGTATAAAAATTATGCTGGGTTTTGCTTAGCGTGTTGCTAGCGAATGCTAATGGGACTTCAACTCCATTCTGGACCTGAGAGTGCCGCCCCTATAGCATCATTGCTCACATCGGTGTCTAGTATGAAATGTCCTTCGGGAATGGGATATTTCAATACCGGTGTGTTTCAAAACAAATCTTTTATTTTATCAAAAGATTCTTCCTGCTCACTGGTCAATGGGAAGGGTTCCCGAACTCTACCCGGTGTCCAATGAGCTAAGCATTGCATGGGAAAACTTACACGAGAGTAATTCGGTATGAAATCACGGTAATGGGAGCAAATTCATAAAAATGATCTAACCTCCTTAGCACTCGTGGGTCTTTCCCAATTTTCCACCGCCTCGAGCTTCTCCGGATCCGCACTTACCCCATTGGGGGTTATGATCCTTCCCAAGTATGTAATTGTTTTCTTAAACAGATTACATTTCTTAGGCATGAGTTTTAGGCCATTGGCTAGAATCCTATCCAAGACCAGCTGTAGGTTCGTGTGGCACACCTTGAACGACTTGCCGAACACGACAACATCATCCAAGTAAACCAGATGCTTCTTCCACAGCAGGTCGCTGAGTAGAGATTCCATCATGGCCTCAAACGTAGCGGGCGCATTACACAATCGGAAAGGCAAGACTTTATACTCGAATAGTCCCAAATGGCTAGAGAATGCAGTTTTCTCTATGTCCTTGGGATGTATCGGTATCTGCCAATACCCAGACGGTAAATCGAGGGTGCAGAACCATTGGTTGCCACCCAAGCTATCTAAAGTCTGGTCAATCCTTGGCAGGGGATACGAGTTCTTCTTTGTCATACCGTTCAGTTTCCAGTAGTCGACGCAGAAACGGATTGTGCCATCTTTCTTTGTGGTCATACAAACAGGGCTGGACCAGGGGATCGAGCTCGGCAAGATTACCCCCAACTCCAGCTGCTTTTGTATTTCCTGTTCACATATCTTGAGAGGAAGTCTATTTTAAAAGGTTTCTCGCCGCCCACATCGATAGTGTGGAACACCTTATCGGTTCTACCTACGGGTCCTGCCTCCCTGCCGAAAGCATCCTCATACCTTCGCAGGAGGTCCCCTAGGTGCCGTTTATGCTCCATATTCTGTAAATCTGATTTATCAATCAGTTTCTGAAATTCTTCATCCAGTAGATGCTTACTAACGGGGTTCAATGGTTTATTAAACTTGGCCTCGGCGACGTGTTCTACTGAGCTCATCACCCCAACACTGTCGCCACGTTACAAATAAATTACTGATCAGTTAGTCATCAGTAATACAGACCATGCTGCATTTGCCACCAACGTATCCACTGAGTCCAACCCGATGCTCGATAAATGTATCGTATCGAAGACTCCTATCTCACCCTTCTGGGCCATTGAACCGCCACAAAGGACATCACAAGTCGTACCCGGAGGGATTTTCACCGTATGAATAACCGAAGCTACTGAAGATACTTGTCTCAACACGCATTGTACAAGCAAGCCATAGGGGTTCTGGATACTCATCATTCCATCCTGTGGATCCAACATGGCCACGTATAGGCTTGCAAAATCCAGACCAAGGATTCCATCATCACTAACCTTTGCTATAGTTGGCGAAAGAACAAATTCTTTGCCTCTTATCCGGATAGGCATAAAAGTCCTCCCAAAAGTTCTCATACTGCTTCCGTCGGCCGTGCAAGCATTTACCCCTGTTTTGAGGTTCTCAAGACTGCTGGCCACTGAGTCGAAGAATCTTTTGGACACACAGGAGTGGCTAGCTCCAGTATCCACTAAGAATTCTCCTACCCGGCCTTCCACAGATACGGGTATATACCACCGTCTCCCTCCCAGTGGGGATGGGTTACTGGTAAATTGATGAAAGTCTCCCAAATCACCAAGATTCAATCCGAGTCCTCTCAAAAACTTCAGACACGGATGACTTGGGGGAAGGCGTGTCCCACACACTCGAATCAACTCAATGATCCATCCTTCCTCTCCCCCAGTGCAGCCACTCGCCTCATAGTCATCACCACCACCCAAACTGACACTAGGGTCCCTGACCCCGGTCGGAATGCTGGGGTGCGCACCCACAGTCACCCAACTTCCAGGTAATTTTGATTCGCAATCCTCCACCGGATTACCCCCGGTAGCCTTTTGGCATTCATTTCTCCTTGGGGTCATGTCCAATGCCGAGGATACAACCCCCTCTAATTTCCCACTTTCCAGTTCGGCTTCGGCTTCATATAAAGCCGCCATTACTGGCTTTGCAGCAGTACATTCAGACAAATAGTGCACCATCTTCTGGCACCTGAAACATTTTACAGTTCTGCGATCCACTCTGGGTCTCGACTGACTGGCTTGTAGTGCATCAGTTATCTTTTTGCACATCTCTTCCATTATTTTAGTCATGTCCGGAGACTGACCACTCACTTTGTTAGAGCTATCGGCGGGCTTATAAGCCTTGCCATTGGGTCTAGCTTCGCCCCTAGCCTCAGGTGCTGGTTTAGCATCCTTCGGTTTGTTAAAAACCTTCCTCAGAATATATTTCCTACCAGAAGTGTTTTTCCTAAGTTGCATAGAGCAAAAGCTTCTATCCTCTTGTTCAATGTCTATCAACTCAAAATCATCCGGGGTGTTAACTTCCTCGGAACGCTGTATGGCAGCCACTACCGGGGTCGGTCCAGCTATGTTCAGAATGTCCCCGGCTAGCATTGTACGCTTTTTCAAGGCCATATCTATTTCATTGAATATGCCGTGCAATGTAGACCCCTCTTTCCAGGCGTCTCTTGCAGCAATCTGCTCGTCTCGGTCCATCAAACCCTTGATGAATTGAGTTATCAAGTCGTCCATGTACCAGTCCTGGTTTTCTGTCCCGGGTCTGGCCTTACTCAATAGGGCATGGAGTTCCATCCCATATGCACTAAAAGCTTCTGTAGGCTTCTGGATGCGCTTTCTAAAATGTACCATCGGATCCTCCTTGACCATATTAATGGAATATAGCACACGGGTGGTATATTGACGAATATTGCACTCGGCCTAACGGCCTCGTGCAATATCGTCAATATACCATCCGTGTGCTGGCATATTTAGGCTATATTGCATTTATACCACCTTTTCCTCCATTTTGTATTGATTTCTTACCTGATATCCACAGAATATAGCCACGAGAAGACATTTTGTAAAAGCAAGCGATACGGCCCGGGTCAGTGCTCTGCGCGAAGCCATTGTTTTTGTTCCTTGCCGGGAGAGGTACCGATGTGTATACAGTCACTTTTTGTATCAAATCCAACCTTGACAAGTTTTCAACTTAAAACATACATATCCTTAGACATTCTAGATGAGTGCTCCATGCTTGATATGTCTGATATATTTAAAATAAATAAGAATCCATTGATTTTCCAAAATGGTCCGAAATTTTCGCTGTGTTCCTCGTACGACGAGCGGATGACCTATATCTACATCCGGGCCACTAACACACTTTCGCCGAGCAAGGAGGCAGGTGGGAATGGCCGGACCGCGACCCGCGTACGTTGGGAAAATCAATGGATTCTTATTTATATCGAAGAAAATGGAGAAAATTAGCACGCATTCCTCGTCTATGGATCGAATACTTCTTGGGATTTCGATATTATAACATGACAAGCTTGGAATCAAGACGAAAACTGACTGCAAACGTACCACTAGGACCTCAGGTTAGAATTTATTTACTTTCGCATTGGATTTCATCACCGTTCAGTGTGGCGCTATGGCTAATGCCTTCGCCTTCCACCACTGCGGCCGGGGTTCAATCCTCATACGAGTTGGCAACTTGACCTCGAAAAAGTATATCCAAAAATCCCAAAAATGCACATGTGCGTATATGCTCTCATAATGCACTGGTAGGAGAGGGCATAACAGTAAGGGAGGTGCCAGAATAGTGGTATAATACATAATAGTCCACTAGCAGATTCAATGAGCTGCTCAAAACTTCCAGCGAGGCCATACCAGGTCAACCACTGCTCAACGGCCATGCGACCCGGACCACCTTTTAGGCATCTAACCAGATGTGGTTTGGCCTCGTATGGGGTCCACCCGTTACAATTCATCACATGGATGAAATCTTCAAACCATTCCTTCCATGGCCGATTACCGTCATATTCCTTAGGGATGACGGCTACCCTCCGGGCTGAGTTATGAGCATACAACAGTCTGCTGCACTGTTGTTTGCTCCATTCAATCACCTTGGTTTCATTCAAGGTTCGATTGCCTCCTAGCCCTCCAAAACTGTTATTGTTTGGAGGTGGTGGTGGTGGTGGTTGGGTATAATTCCACTGTGACCCATTGTAACCAGGGTAACCTCCACCACCAGCATTAGGGTTGGTACCCGAAGTACCTCTACCCCCCTGGCCGCTCGCATTGGCAGACCCGCCCTGACCACCAGCATTACTGACTGCTACTACCCTGAGCATTTTGTTGGGTGCCCGGATTATTGGCGTCCAATCCAACATTAT